>JAVJIF010032549.1:0-167751 GCA_038442645.1 Agave tequilana
TCTTGGTCTTCTTAGTCTCCACCTGCTGAGAGACTGTAGGCTTCATCATAGAGGCCTCATCAAAAGTGACATCTCTGCTGATTATGAATTTGTTGTCCTGTTGGTCCCAGATCTTGAACCCCTTGGTCCTTTCTTGAAGCCAACAAAACACTTTTCTTCGCTCTCGGATCCAATTTGTCTTCTTTTACGTGATAGTAGGCTGGACATCCAAATATCCTGAGCACATCATAATCTCCTGCAGCTTTACCAGACCAAGCTTCAAGGGGGGTCTTTCCCCCTATTGCAGACGACGGCAACCTATTGACGAGATGGCATGCATACCCCAAAGCTTCAGCCCAGAACTTCTTTGGTAATCCTGCATTGACAATATGCACCGAACCTTCTCTAGCAAAGTTCGGTTCATTCTTTCAGCCACCCCATTCTGTTGCGGAGTTTCCCTTACTGTGAAGTGCCTCTCTATCCTCATCAAGACATAGCTTCTGGAAGGGTCTGACTTGTACTCTCCCCGTTGTCAGAACGAAGGACTTGACTTTTCTTCCTGTACTCCTTTCCTGATTAACCTTCCACTTCACAAACAATTCTAGGACTTCATTCTTGTGTCGCATGGTGTACACCCAGCACCGCCTAGAATAATCATCGATAAACGACACAAAGTAGTGGGTTCCCCCTATTGATGCAGTCTTTGTGGGTCCCCATACATCTGTGTGCACATAATCAAGAATGCCTTCGGTGCAGTGTGAAGCTGTTTCAAACTTCACCTTTGTCTTCTTGCCTATGATGCAATGTTCACACAGATCCAGTTTGCAGGTCTCTGCACCCTTCAGTAGCCCTTTCCTCACAAGAGCTTGCATAGATTTCTCCCCTGCATGTCCCAGCCTCATGTGCCATAGTCGGGTTAGATCTTCCTTCTGACTGGTCGAAGCTGCCACCTGCCCTGTCACTGTACTACCCTTCAAGTAATACAAATTATTCCTGCGGTGGCCTTCAACACCACCATTGAGCCCTTCGTCATTTTTAGAACACCTTCTTTAATAGACACTCCGAGCCCTAATGATTCCAAAGCACCCACTGAGATCAAGTTCCTCTTCAGCTGAGGGACATATCTCACTTCCTTCAGCTCCTTACCATCCCGTCGAACATCCTGATAGGAATTGTGCCTACACCCTCCATGATGCATGGATGATCATCGCCCATGACGACCGAACATCCCTCCAGATTCTCAAGACTAGTAAACCAATCTCGATTAGGGCATACATGATATGTAGCACCTGTGTCCAGGATCCACTCGTTTTCCCCCGAGTAACCTACAACAGGAGTAGTAACTGAAAACGAGAATACCGAAGAATCTGAATCTGAATCCTCTGCCTGTGATTTACTGCTAGCAGTCTTTGTCACTCTTGCCAGATTTGCCTCAGATTTTGATTCCTTCTTCTTCCCCTTGTACTTTGGACAGTCAATTTTCCAGTGCCCAAACTCTTTGCAATACATGCACTGGTCTTTCTTAAGATCCCTTAAGCCCGGTCTTGACTTCGATCTTCCTCTCACCTCCTTGCCTTTCCTTGATGAGCTCCTGCCTCTTACCTCCAAAGCCTCTGCTGATGAACTAGATCTCTCAGAATGTTTCTCATTCTTCCTTTTCTCATAACTCATCAGTGCTGACGATATCTCATCATAGTCTAAGGTTTGCCTTCCATTTATGAATGTCATTGTAAATATTTCATACTCCTCCGGTGGAAGAGAGTTCAGGAGAATGACTGACTTGTCTTCCTCACTTATAATGGCATCCACATTTAGCAAATCCGTAAGAAGCTTTGTAAACCTGTTGAGGTGCTCATTTACTGTGCTTCCCCTCTGCATCCTGAACAAATACAGCTTGCTCTTAAGCTGCAGCCTTGACTCCACGCTCTTTGTCAGGTACTTCTTCTCGAGGGTATTCCACATATCCTTTGCTGACTTCTCATGTTGACAGAATATTGATATCTTGTGACAAACATGAGCGAATCAGGCACATGCCGACCTGTTCATTTTTGCCCACTCATCATCAGTGGTAGTATCCTTCTTCTTCTCCAAAAGGAGCGTGTCCTCGAGGTTCTGTGCATTCAATGCATCATAACCTCACACCTCCACATCCCGAAATTTTAGTTCCATGAACTTAACAACTTCAATCCTGGAGTTGTTCATTGTTTTAACAGACTTAGATTCCTCTGCCATTGAGATCCTTTCCTTGACCCTCTAACTATGCGGAAGATCAAATACTTGCAAAATAGATCTATTTCTGAGATAAAAAAGTGATTTTTACCTCTACCTTGAAACCCTAGCTTGAGTTTCTCACCAGATCTATTCCACCCCTGATTCAACGAGCCCTCCCTGCGTCCACTGAGATCGACACACGATCTCCTTGAACACCAATGCCTCTGACCTGAGATCGACACACGATCTCCACCTGATCAGATCTGGAGCCCTTTGAATCTTCAGAATATCCCAAGCGTAACCTGAACGCTCTGATACCACTTGTTGTGCTCGGAGACAAACAACCCTTAGAAGATCCAACTGATCTCAATCACCAAGAACAATGAAAACAAAATAGAAGAACAGCCAATCGCAAAAACAGATCTAACGAGGTTCGGCCAACTTGCCTACGTCCAAAACACCTAGAGGGGGGGTGAATAGGTGTAAGTGCTAATCTAAGAAACTAAATGCAAACTAAGTGCGCTAAATGCGGAAGCTAATGCAAATGTTACACAAACTTGATACAATACAATAGTGTAGCCGAATTCCCTTGCGAGGCTCTGGACTAACTCCCCTTGATTCCCTTGAAATGGGTTGAGGTGCTATGTGAAGCTCTTGTTGGATGAGTATAAGTTAGGCACACACACAAGCAATCCAAGCAATGTGCACACACAATCAAGCCAAGCAATAAAGGATATAGCAATATGAAATAATGCAAGGCAACACAAGTAATATGATATGATATGAATATGATGCTTTGCACAAATATAATAGAGAGAGTTAGAGAGACAATGGATCAATACGCAAACACCAAGATTTGTTTCGAGGTTCGAGCACCTTGCTCTACATCCCCGCCTACACCACCGTGTAGGATTTCCACTATCTCAACTCCCACCGAGGGAACCTCTACCGAAGAGGATTTCTTACAACTCTAGGAGTACCAAACTCCTCTTCTCAAACAACAACCTCCTCACAACCGAGGGGTTAGGCCCGTAGCCAATACAACAACCAATCCACACACCTCTACCGAAGAGGCTCACAACCAAACTCCACCTCTACCGAAGAGGGAGCAAACCAATACCACTCCGATCACCTCTACCGAAGAGGGATTCACAAAAGCAAGGAGGGTTTACAATAAGTGGTTACAAAGACCACAAACACAATCTTTCTTTCTTTTCTCTTTTCTTTTCCACAAAAACAAGATCCTAATAGATTAGGATAGGTGATAGCTCAAGTGTGGAAACAAGGTGTTTTTGGAAACCAGCAACAAAGAAAAACTACTTGGGAAATCACTTGTAAATGTTAGAAAATGAAAAACAAAACAATCTCCCAAAAACCCTAACTTTCTTTGATTTTCCAAAAACCCAAAACAAATAAGATGAAATCTTTTTGGCTTAAAAAACTCTTTAAAACCTCTTTTAAACACTTCAGCAAACTGAAAATTTTTCTCTTAAAAAACTTAGCCAAAATCCCAAAGAGATGGAGTTTATATAGGCCAAACAGAAAACTAGCCGTTAGAGCTGAGCTGGCAGCTCTGACAGGCGTCGGTCGACCGGGCCCGGTCGACCGCCAACGGTCAGAAAAGTGACCGTTGGGCACTAGCGGTCGACCGGCCCGGTCGACCGAAACATCCTGAGAGTTGAACTCTCAACTCGGTCGACCGGTCCGGTCGACCGACTACAATGTGTAGCCAGCGTGCACGTCTGTGCACATCGGTCGACCGACCCGGTCGACCGGCCACTTGGGGCGGTCGACCGGTCCGGTCGACCGAAATGGCCTGGCAGGCACAGTGCAGATCTGCACAGATACGGGATTTGAAAATAGGTCTTTTCACTCAATAAAAATCCCATAAATTCACAGTAAATCTAAAAATAGTTTTAATCACAATAAAAACTGTTTTTTCTAAAAAATGTTTTTCTAAAACTTGTTTTATCATTTTATGTTAAAACAAAACATGTGATAAAAATTTCAAGAAATATATCAACATATCAATTCATTTTTGAGTCTTGCAAATTTTATCAAAAACAAAAACCTTGTATTTTGTCAAACTTGATTTTTCCAAAAACATGAATAGGGATATCAAAATAAGTTTGTTTACCAAGTTAAAGCATGTATGTATAAATAGAAAACATCTACTATACATATAACATATGTAAACTTGTTTTGATCTATTATTCATGAAAACCAAAAACCAAATCATGAAACGTGTGAGTTTTGTGTTCACTTGAGCATATCAACTAACTAAGCTTTACAAATGGATCTAAAACTCTATCTAAACTAGGATACCTAAGTCTTCTTGTCGATCTTCCATCTTCAAGTAGACTTGGTCCAAACTCCGTGATTCTCCAAGTGCAAAGGTATGATCTTTAAGCTTTGGCACCGGAATCATCATGAATAGCTTCTAATCATCTTGTTGAAGCTAATCACCAACTAATATCCTGTTAATGATCTGAAACTTAGAAACACAAGAATATTAGTAAACATAACTACATGAGTGTTGATCATCATCAAAACTAGAGTGGAAGGCCATGGGCCAACAATCTCCTCCTTTTTGATGATGACAAAACTCATGGAGTTATATATGCATGGATTAAAGATAAGCTTCAAGGAAGCTCCCCCTTAACTCATGCATAGGGATAAACAATAAATATATGCAATGAATATTAAACATGAAAATGGTTCTAGATATCAAATGGATATTCAAAACAAAATAAGCTCTAGATACCAATTACAAAGCAAACTCTATAAATCAATTAAACTTATTAAACTTATATTTTATGCATGTGCATGTTTCATGTTTAATAATCTTGAGATTAAAACATAATATATGCATAATATATGCATAAACATAAGCATAAACATAAGCATGCATATAAAACTCAAATACTTCTCCCCCTTTTTGTCAATCATCAACAAAGGGGTAAACAATCAAAACCATAGATAAAATGAGGGGTAAAAATCTTTCTCCCCTTTTTGTCAATCAAACAATGCAAACAATGTTCTCCCCTTTTTGTCTAAAACAAAAAACAAAATCAATAAGGGGTGACTACAACATGATATCAATTAAAAATATGTCAATGAAGCATCTTGATACCAATAAATAAGGATCAATATATGTTATATGCTATATACATTCATGAAGAGGAAGACGCTAAGTTAGCTTCCCTACACATATGCATTACATGAAGAAGGGATGACAAGCCCCAATTCACATAACACATATTATGTAATGCATAAGAGGAGATGTGAAGCTCCCCCTACACACGTATATCATATAAAGAAGAGTTGTCAAGCTCCTCAATTTATAATATACTCAACATGAATCTATATGTAAGAGAGATGTTAAGCTCTCCTTGCATATAGGAAATACAAATCAAAACTTTGAATATTTTCTTAAACAAAATTTTGGAAATACCAATTGTAATAAACATAAGTCTTGAATTCTTAAACATGAATCTTGAAACCAAAACAAATTTGAATTTCTTAAATATGATACCAATTGTAAATATTTTACCAATTGAAAAAATTTACATAGAAACATTGATACCAATTGTAAGAATTGTTCATTTTTAAAACATATAACAAATTTGATACCAACTTTTAATCATAAAGTGTGGGAGTACAAATACCAATTGAAATACAAAATCAAATTTTCTCCCCCTTTATGAAATACAAACTAAAGTCATGCATAGTCTTGATAACAATTTAAAAGTAATCAATTTAAATAAAATTGAAACTCAAGTACTAGCATAAACACAAACATATATATGTATGAAAGATAGATACCAATAGAAATTGATATACTTGGAATTTAAAGCATACATACATACAAAACATATATGAGTATACAAGAAGATCAAAATGATACCAATTGAAAGAGTTCAATGATACCAATTGACATAACAATAAGTTCAAGTGTATACATTATATTCTCTACCACCCAAATCATAATTCAAGTTTTAAAGATTTTCAATTTAGGGCATACATGAACATGATCTCCCATCCTACCGCCCTTTGATGGTAGGGGTTTTCAAAAATAGATTTGAAAATTGTAGTTTTGTTTGAAAAACTCTACCAAGATGAAGAACACCGCAACTAGTTAAAAGGAAAACTTGTTAACTAGTACGAAATCCTTCAAGCAAGGAATAAAACAAAATTGTTTTTCATAAACATGAAATTCACATCATATCAAACACTCAAGTTCAATTAGGCATAAATAAGACTCATGAAAAACAAAACATGAGCAAGCAATAGATGTGAGTGTACAAATAAAGTGTGAATATCATAATCATGAAAATATTTTCATTAAGCTCATTATTCCTAAAACTCGAAAATCATCAAAACTATCTAATCTTTAAAGCATATGTATGTCTAATACAAACTATAGTATACATACATATCTAAAACATAACGAGTCCACAAAATATATGCATTAAGGCACGTGGCTCAAAAAGGATACTCATGTATAGTCAATAGTTTGGATAAGATGGACATATACATGAAGTTAAATATTGACACAATAAACATGACAATCATGAAAACATGAAAAGCATGAAAAGTATGAAAATTTAGCTTTTCATTTAAACAATTTGATACCAATTCTTTTCAAGGTATATGTATGATTTGTCAACACAACAAGTATACATACATATCCCTTAAACACACTTTGAGTCCATAATAGATATTTGCATGAAAGGCAAATGACTCAAGGGGTATACATGTATATCTTCAAGTTTGGCAAAATACACATATACATGAAATGAAAACTCATAATCATAAAAACAAATACCAAAAATGGAATACAAGTTTAAAATGTATGAATCATCAAAACTAGACTATACTAGCACATCTAATGGGAACAAACAAGCATTCAATCCCAAACATATATAGATTTGTTTGTAGCCCATCATATGTACAAATATATAACTAGTCTTAATGAAAACTAACATCTAAACATATATTCAAAACATGAAGCATTAAAACACAATATGAAAATCATCATGATAAAACAAATACATGATTATTATGTGAATTCACATGTATTAGATTCATGATGTACATTATAGCTTAAACAAAGGTGAGAACACTAAGTATGATTCAAATAAGCATGTGTTTTCAAAACTATACATGTATGTCAAGGATCTAATAAACATGAATGAACATACTAATCCATAGACATCAAAAACATGCCATAATCAAAGATGAAATATAAAGTGTGTAAACAAATAATAAGGAGTTAGGAATTGTTACCAAAACCTAGAAGGCAACCTCCTTGTCTCCAAAACTTGGTGGTCCTCTCCACCATCTCTTCCCTTGAAAGTGATGCATCCAATTGATTTCCTTTAAGTCCGGAACGCATCCACTCCAAGGTGTCATCACTCTCACGTCATGTGAGAGCCCACACCTACATCAAAAACTTTAGGGGTGGTCTTTGGTACCCATACTCTTTGGGTCCATGGGGGTTAGTACCTTCTCTAACCCAAACAAAATTCTTTGCTAAATTTGAAACATGTAAACGATCATAGCAAAATTTAGCAAGATGGCCTTTTCGACCACAATGTGTACATGTGTACACATGAGCATACATGGTGTGATGGTGTTCGTGAGGAGCATGTGTATGCCGTGGAGAGTGTGCATGCATAAAGGATGGAACTTGTTTCTTTCGAACCAAGGTTTCCAACCGTGAGTGGTTCATGGCACATTGGCTCATAGTGGAGCCCAAACAATCTACCTTCTTCTTAAGCATGGATATATCATTATTAATCTTAGAAGAAGAGGTACATGCATTAGGTAGACTAGATGAAGAAGCTACACTAGCATGGCAAACATGTGCATCAATCTTATTTTGTAAAAATTCATTTTTCTTTAAACATGCATCCAAATTAGAAATTGAAGCAATCTTAATTTCAAAGAATCATTTTCTTTTAAAACAAAATCAACTTTTGAAGACAAGTTTTCATTTTTTTTCAAAAGAACATGGCAATCATTTTTTATTTTTCAATAAGTTATTTTCTTTAAGTGCAAGATCAAGTTGAGATTTTAATGAATCCCTTTCATTATAGACTCAAACTTTCTCTTGCAAAACATTGTTAAGTCTAGCATGCAAACTCTTATTTTCTTGTTCAATTCCTAGACTCTTCTTTTTCAACAAATTATATTTTCTATCAATTTTTCACAAACAATGGAAAGTTCTTCATTCAAAGCATGAGGATCAACATAATCATTTGAAGAACTAGCACAATCATTACTATCTAGTTGAGATTCCGAATGTACCTCAAGGGAGTCATTCCCTTGGACCATGTAGCATTGTTGTGGTTCGGATTCTCCACTAGATTCCTCTTCATGTTGGATAGGCGTTTGAAGCTCGGAGGTGGTGGTTGTTGTCAATAGATTCCACACTGCAAAAGCGGAATCAATGTTAGAAACACGTAAAAGATAATC
The DNA here is from genome assembly GCA_038442645.1 of Agave tequilana. Taxonomy (NCBI): domain Eukaryota; kingdom Viridiplantae; phylum Streptophyta; class Magnoliopsida; order Asparagales; family Asparagaceae; genus Agave; species Agave tequilana. The sequence goes on from JAVJIF010032549.1 coordinate 8,671, forward strand.
TTTAGTTAATGTGCTTCTAATGGCCTCTAGGGCTTGTGTATTGGCCCCTATATGATTGCGATCACTAAGGAAGGATTCCTTGGTAATAGCAAGATAAAGTTTATGACCTAGGGTTTGTAAATAAACGGTCATCCTAATCTTCCAAACATGAATGTTGGAAGGGTCATACATAGGTGGGGTCATGAAGGCCATGGTAAACTAAATGTGTGCAAACAAGCAAATGCAAACAAATAGATTAGCAAGCAAATGGATCTCACTCCTAGGATGTTAAGCCTAAGTATCAGGAGCACTAGCTCTGATACCAATTGAAAAACACCTAGAGGGGGGGTGAATAGGTGTAAGTGCTAATCTAAGAAACTAAATGCAAACTAAGTGCGCTAAATGCGGAAGCTAATGCAAATGTTGCACAAACTTGATACAAGACAACAAGTGTAGCCGAATTCCCTTGCGAGGCTCTGGACTAACTCCCCTTGATTCTCCTTGAAATGGGTTGAGGTGCTATGTGAAGCTCTTGTTGGATGAGTATAAGTAGGCACACACACACAAGCAATCCAAGCAATGTGCACACACAATCAAGCCAAGCAATAAAGGATATAGCAATATGAAATAATGCAAGGCAACACAAGTAATATGATATGATATGAATATGATGCTTTGCACAAATATAATAGAGAGAGTTAGAGAGACAATGGATCAATACGCAAACACCAAGATTTGTTTCGAGGTTCGAGCACCTTGCTCTACATCCCCGCCTACACCACCGTGTAGGATTTCCACTATCTCAACTCCCACCGAGGGAACCTCTACCGAAGAGGATTTCTTACAACTCTAGGAGTACCAAACTCCTCTCTCAAACAACAACCTCCTCACAACCGAGGGGTTAGGCCCGTAGCCAATACAACAACCAATCCACACACCTCTACCGAAGAGGCTCACAAACCAACTCCACCTCTACCGAAGAGGGAGCAAACCAATACCACTCCGATCACCTCTACCGAAGAGGGATTCACAAAAGCAAGGAGGGTTTACAATAAGTGGTTACAAAGACCACAAACACAATCTTTCTTTCTTTTCTCTTTTCTTTTCCACAAAAACAAGATCCTAATAGATTAGGATAGGTGATAGCTCAAGTGTGGAAACAAGGTGTTTTTGGAAACCAGCAACAAAGAAAAACTACTTGGGAAATCACTTGTAAATGTTAGAAAATGAAAAACAAACAATCTCCCAAAACCCTATCTTTCTTTGATTTTCCAAAAACCCAAAAACAAATAAGATGAAATCTTTTTGGCTTAAAAACTCTTTTAAACCTCTTTTAAACACTTCAGCAAACTGAAAATTTTTATCTTAAAAAACTTAGCCAAAATCCCCAAAGAGATGGAGTTTATATAGGCCAAACAGAAAACTAGCCGTTAGAGCTGAGCTGGCAGCTCTGACAGGCGTCGGTCGACCGGCCCGGTCGACCGCCAACGGTCAGAAAAGTGACCGTTGGGCACTAGCGGTCGACCGGCCCGTCGACCGAAAACATCCTGAGAGTTGAACTCTCAACTCGGTCGACCGGTCCGGGACCGCTACAATGTGTAGCCAGCGTGCACGTCTGTGCACATCGGTCGACCGACCCGGTCGACCGGCCACTTGGTGCGTTCGACCGGTCCGGTCGACCGAACTGGCCTGGCAGGCACAGTGCAGATCTGCACAGATACGGGATTTGAAAATAGGTCTTTTCACTCAATAAAAATCCCATAAATTCACAGTAAATCTAAAAAATAGTTTAATCACAATAAAAACTGTTTTTCTAAAAAATGTTTTTCTAAAACTTGTTTTATCATTTTATGTAAAACATAAACATGTGATAAAAATTTCAAGACAATATATCAACATATCAATTCATTTTTGAGTCTTGCAAATTTTATCAAAAACAAAACCTTGTATTTTGTCAAACTTGATTTTCCAAAAACATGAATAGGGATATCAAAATAAGTTTGTTTACCAAGTTAAAGCATGTATGTATAAATAGAAAACATCTACTATACATATAACATATGTAAACTTGTTTTGATCTATTATTCATGAAAACCAAAACCAAATCATGAAACGTGTGAGTTTTGTGTTCACTTGAGCATATCAACTAAACTAAGCTTACAAATGGATCTAAAACTCTATCTAAACTAGGATACCTAAGTCTTCTTGTCGATCTTCCATCTTCAAGTAGACTTGGTCCAAACTCCGTGATTCTCCAAGTGCAAAGGTATGATCTTTAAGCTTTGGCACCGGAATCATCATGAATAGCTTCTAATCATCTTGTTGAAGCTAATCACCAACTAATATCCTGTTAATGATCTGAAACTTAGAAACACAAGAATATTAGTAAACATAACACATGAGTGTTGATCATCATCAAAACTAGAGTGGAAGGCCATTGGGCCAACAATCTCCTCCTTTTTGATGATGACAAAACTCATGGAGTTATATATGCATGGATTAAAGATAAGCTTCAAGGAAGCTCCCCTTAACTCATGCATAGGGATAAACAATAAATATATGCAATGAATATTAAACATGAAAATGGTTCTAGATATCAAATGGATATTCAAAACAAAATAAGCTCTAGATACCAATTACAAAGCAAACTCTATAAATCAATTAAACTTATTAAACTTATATTTTTATGCATGTGCATGTTTCATGTTTAATAATCTTGAGATTAAAACATAATATATGCATAATATATGCATAAACATAAGCATAAACATAAGCATGCATATAAAACTCAAATACTTCTCCCCCTTTTTGTCAATCATCAACAAAGGGGAAACAATCAAAACCATAGATAAAATGAGGGGTAAAAATCTTTCTCCCCTTTTTGTCAATCAAAACAATGCAAACAATGTTCTCCCCCTTTTTGTCTAAAACAAAAAACAAAATCAATAAGGGGTGACTACAAACATGATATCAATTAAAAATATGTCAATGAAGCATCTTGATACAATAAATAAGGATCAATATATGTTATATGCTATATACATTCATGAAGAGGAAGACGCTAAGTTAGCTTCCCTACACATATGCATTACATGAAGAAGGGATGACAAGCCCCAATTCACATAACACATATTATGTAATGCATAAGAGGAGATGTGAAGCTCCCCCTACACACGTATATCATATAAAGAAGAGTTGTCAAGCTCCTCAATTTATAATATACTCAACATGAATCTATATGTAAGAGAGATGTTAAGCTCTCCTTGCATATAGGAAATACAAATCAAAACTTTGAATATTTTCTTTAAACAAAATTTTGGAAATACCAATTGTAATTAAACATAAGTCTTGAATTCTTAAACATGAATCTTGAAACTAAAACAAATTTTGAATTTCTTAAATATGATACCAATTGTAAATATTTTACCAATTGAAAAAATTTTACATAGAAACATTGATACCAATTGTAAGAATTGTTCATTTTTAAAACATATAAACAAATTTGATACCAACTTTTAATCATAAAGTGTGGGAGTACAAATACCAATTGAAATACAAAATCAAATTTTCTCCCCCTTATGAAATACAAACTAAAGTCATGCATAGTCTTGATAACAATTTAAAAGTAATCAATTTAAATAAAATTGAAACTCAAGTACTAGCATAAACACAAACATATATATGTATGAAAGATAGATACCAATAGAAATTGATATACTTGGAATTTAAAGCATACATACATACAAAACATATATGAGTATACAAGAAGATCAAAATGATACCAATTGAAAGAGTTCAATGATACCAATTGACATAACAATAAGTTCAAGTGTATACATTATATTCTCTACCACCCAATCATAATTCAAGTTTTAAAGATTTTCAATTTAGGGCATACATGAACATGATCTCCCATCCTACCGCCCTTTGATGGTAGGGGTTTTCAAAAATAGATTTGAAAATTGTAGTTTTGTTTGAAAAACTCTACCAAGATGAAGAACACCGCAACTAGTTAAAAGAAAACTTGTTAACTAGTACGAAATCCTTCAAGCAAGGAATAAAACAAAATTGTTTTTCATAAACATGAAATTCACATCATATCAAACACTCAAGTTCAATTAGGCATAAATAAGACTCATGAAAAACAAAACATGAGCAAGCAATAGATGTGAGTGTACAAATAAAGTGTGAATATCATAATCATGAAAATATTTTCATTAAGCTCAATTATTCCTTAAAACTCGAAAATCATCAAAACTATCTAATCTTTAAAGCATATGTATGTCTAATACAAACTATAGTATACATACATATCTAAAACATAACGAGTCCACAAAATATATGCATTAAGGCACGTGGCTCAAAAAGGATACTCATGTATAGTCAATAGTTTGGATAAGATGGACATATACATGAAGTTAAATATTGACACAATAAACATGACAATCATGAAAACGTGAAAAGCATGAAAAGTATGAAAATTTAGCTTTTCATTTAAACAATTTGATACCAATTCTTTTCAAGGTATATGTATGATTTGTCAACACAACAAGTATACATACATATCCCTTAAACACACTTTGAGTCCATAATAGATATTTGCATGAAAGGCAAATGACTCAAGGGGTATACATGTATATCTTCAAGTTTGGCAAAATACACATATACATGAAATGAAAACTCATAATCATAAAAACAAATACCAAAAATGGAATACAAGTTTAAAATGTATGAATCATCAAAACTAGACTATACTAGCACATCTAATGGGAACAAACAAGCATTCAATCCCAAACATATATAGATTTGTTTGTAGCCCATCATATGTACAAATATATAACTAGTCTTAATGAAAACTAACATCTAAACATATATTCAAAACATGAAGCATTAAAACACAATATGAAAATCATCATGATAAAACAAATACATGATTATTATGTGAATTCACATGTATTAGATTCATGATGTACATTATAGCTTAAACAAAGGTGAGAACACTAAGTATGATTCAAATAAGCATGTGTGTCTCAAATACTATACTTGTATGTCAAGGATCTAATAAACATGGAATGAACATACTAATCCATAGACATCAAAAACATGCCATAATCAAAGATGAAATATAAAGTGTGTAAACAAATAATAAGGAGTTAGGAATTGTTACCAAAACCTAGAAGGCAACCTCCTTGTCTCCAAAACTTGGTGGTCCTCTCCACCATCTCTTCCCTTGAAAGTGATGCATCCAATTGATTTCCTTTAAGTCCGGAACGCATCCACTCCAAGGTGTCATCACTCTCACGTCATGTGAGAGCCCACACCTACATCAAAAACTTTAGGGGTGGTCTTTGGTACCCATACTCTTTTGGGTCCATGGGGGTTAGTACCTTCTCTAACCCAAACAAAATTCTTTGCTAAATTTGAAACATGTAAACGATCATAGCAAAATTTAGCAAGATGGCCTTTTCGACCACAATGTGTACATGTGTACACATGAGCATACATGGTGTGATGGTGTTCGTGAGGAGCATGTGTATGCCGTGGAGAGTGTGCATGCATAAAGGATGGAACTTGTTTCTTTCGAACCAAGGTTTCCAACCGTGAGTGGTTCATGGCACATTGGCTCATAGTGGAGTCCAAACAATCTACCTTCTTCTTAAGCATGGATATATCATTATTAATCTTAGAAGAAGAGGTACATGCATTAGGTAGACTAGATGAAGAAGCTACACTAGCATGGCAAACATGTGCATCAATCTTATTTTGTAAAAATTCATTTTTCTTTAAACATGCATCCAAATTTAGAAATTGAAGCAATCTTAATTTTCAAAGAATCATTTTCTTTTAAAACAAAATCAACTTTTGAAGACAAGTTTTCATTTTTCTTCAAAAGAACATGGCAATCATTTTTATTTTTCAATAAGTTATTTTCTTTAAGTGCAAGATCAAGTTGAGATTTTAATGAATCCCTTTCATTATAGACCTCAACTTTCTCTTGCAAAACATTGTTAAGTCTAGCATGCAAACTCTTATTTTCTTGTTCAATTCCTAGACTCTTCTTTTTCAACAAATTATATTTTTCTATCAATTTTTCACAAACAATGGAAAGTTCTTCATTCAAAGCATGAGGATCAACATAATCATTTGAAGAACTAGCACAATCATTACTATCTAGTTGAGATTCCGAATGTACCTCAAGGGAGTCATTCCCTTGGACCATGTAGCATTGTTGTGGTTCGGATTCTCCACTAGATTCCTCTTCATGTTGGATAGGCGTTTGAAGCTCGGAGGTGGTGGTTGTTGTCAATAGATTCCACACTGCAAAAGCGGAATCAATGTTAGAAACACGTAAAAGATAATCTTTAGTTAATGTGCTTCTAATGGCCTCTAGGGCTTGTGCATTGGCCCCTATATGATTGCGATCACTAGGGAAGGATTCCTTGGTAATAGCAAGATAAAGTTTATGACCTAGGGTTTGTAAATAAACGGTCATCCTAATCTTCCAAACATGAATGTTGGAAGGGTCATACATAGGTGGGGTCATGAAGGCCATGGTAAACTAAATGTGTGCAAACAAGCAAATGCAAACAAATAGATTAGCAAGCAAATGGATCTCACTCCTAGGATGTTAAGCCTAAGTATCAGGAGCACTAGCTCTGATACCAATTGAAAAACACCTAGAGGGGGGGTGAATAGGTGTAAGTGCTAATCTAAGAAACTAAATGCAAACTAAGTGCGCTAAATGCGGAAGCTAATACAAATGTTGCACAAACTTGATACAAGACAACAAGTGTAGCCGAATTCCCCTTGCGAGGCTCTGGACTAACTCCCCTTGATTCCCCTTGAAATGGGTTGAGGTGCTATGTGAAGCTCTTGTTGGATGAGTATAAGTTAGGCACACACACACAAGCAATCCAAGCAATGTGCACACACAATCAAGCCAAGCAATAAAGGATATAGCAATATGAAATAATGCAAGGCAACACAAGTAATATGATATGATATGAATATGATGCTTTGCACAAATATAATAGAGAGAGTTAGAGAGACAATGGATCAATACGCAAACACCAAGATTTGTTTCGAGGTTCGAGCACCTTGCTCTACATCCCCGCCTACACCACCGTGTAGGATTTCCACTATCTCAACTCCCACCGAGGGAACCTCTACCGAAGAGGATTCTTACAACTCTAGGAGTACCAAACTCCTCTCAAACAACAACCTCCTCACAACCGAGGGGTTAGGCCCGTAGCCAATACAACAACCAATCCACACACCTCTACCGAAGAGGCTCACAACCAAACTCCATCTCTACCGAAGAGGGAGCAAACCAATACCACTCCGATCACCTCTACCGAAGAGGGATTCACAAAAGCAAGGAGGGTTTACAATAAGTGGTTACAAAGACCACAAACACAATCTTTCTTTCTTTTCTCTTTTCTTTTTCCACAAAAACAAGATCCTAATAGATTAGGATAGGTGATAGCTCAAGTGTGGAAACAAGGTGTTTTTGGAAACCAGCAACAAAGAAAAACTACTTGGGAAATCACTTGTAAATGTTAGAAAATGAAAAACAAAACAATCTCCCAAAACCCTATCTTTCTTTGATTTTCCAAAAACCCAAAACAAATAAGATGAAATCTTTTTGGCTTAAAAACTCTTTTAAAACCTCTTTAAACACTTCAGCAAACTGAAATTTTTCTCTTAAAAAACTTAGCCAAAATCCCCAAAGAGATGGAGTTTATATAGGCCAAACAGAAAACTAGCCGTTAGAGCTGAGCTGGCAGCTCTGACAGGCGTCGGTCGACCGGCCCGGTCGACCGCCAACGGTCAGAAAAGTGACCGTTGGGCACTAGCGGTCGACCGGCCCGGTCGACCGAAACATCCTGAGAGTTGAACTCTCAACTCGGTCGACCGGTCCGGTCGACCGACTACAATGTGTAGCCAGCGTGCACGTCTGTGCACATCGGTCGACCGACCCGGTCGACCGGCCACTTGGTGCGTTCGACCGGTCCGGTCGACCGAACTGGCCTGGCAGGCACAGTGCAGATCTGCACAGATACGGGATTTGAAAATAGGTCTTTTCACTCAATAAAAATCCCATAAATTCACAGTAATCTAAAAAATAGTTTTAATCACAATAAAAACTGTTTTTCTAAAAAATGTTTTTCTAAAACTTGTTTTATCATTTTATGTTAAAACATAAACATGTGATAAAAATTTCAAGACAATATATCAACATATCAATTCATTTTTGAGTCTTGCAAATTTTATCAAAAACAAAACCTTGTATTTTGTCAAACTTGATTTTTCCAAAAACATGAATAGGGATATCAAAATAAGTTTGTTTACCAAGTTAAAGCATGTATGTATAAATAGAAAACATCTACTATACATATAACATATGTAAACTTGTTTTGATCTATTATTCATGAAAACCAAAAACCAAATCATGAAACGTGTGAGTTTTGTGTTCACTGAGCATATCAACTAAACTAAGCTTTACAAATGGATCTAAAACTCTATCTAAACTAGGATACCTAAGTCTTCTTGTCGATCTTCCATCTTCAAGTAGACTTGGTCCAAACTCCGTGATTCTCCAAGTGCAAAGGTATGATCTTTAAGCTTTGGCACCGGAATCATCATGAATAGCTTCTAATCATCTTGTTGAAGCTAATCACCAACTAATATCTTGTTAATGATCTGAAACTTAGAAACACAAGAATATTAGTAAACATAACTACATGAGTGTTGATCATCATCAAAACTAGAGTGGAAGGCCATTGGGCCAACACTCGGGGCAATTCACGGAGAGAGTTTTCTTTATGGAAGATGGATTACAATAGCTCTGGATCTCTATCAACACAAGAGAGTCCGCAGTTATACTTTGTCTAAGCACTAAACCCTAGAAAATTACAACCAGGGCTTAAATACATAACTTCCCGAAACAACAGATTTCGCCCAAAACCCGACTGTCGGTCGACCGGCCGGTCGACCGACTCCCTCTAACGGTCGACCGATCCGGTCGACCGAAACAAACAGAAAGTCGGGTTGCTTACAGAGACCCTCTTCGGTCGACCGGTCCGGTCGACCGAAGTAACCAAGACCCTCTTCGGTCGACCGGTCCGGTCGACCGAAGCAACCTGGGAGCAAACCTGTGCACTTCGTGCACGTCGGTCGACCGGTCCGGTCGACCGACCTCTGTCTTTTCTGCTGCTTCTTCTTTTTCCTGCCTGCTGTTCCGTCGCCTTTCGTCGTAGACTCCTTGGCAGTCTTCAACAGCACCTGGCATGACTTCACTTCCTCTACTGTACTCTCTCCTCCAACAAAAACCATGAAGATCTTGCTGGTGAAGAAACTAGCAGGCAGAGGACAACAAGCTCTAGAACATAGTAATGCTAATCATCTAAATTATCATGATACTTCTACTCATCATATAAGTAAAGGATTTCATTATCAGAAAAGATAATATGTGAAGGATCTACCGTTGCTATAATATTGAATTTGTAGGGCAGAATCATATGCACGGTAAAACAGAATCAGGTGCCTTATGCAAGCAACAGCTCCTACTAGTGAGCTGATAAAGTAGTTAGAAAATTTGTATCTTCACAAATGTTTTATAATTCATTGCCCTGGTTTGGAAAAGCTGGTGTTATCTGTTGTGATGGTGGCCCCCACGATCGATATGCTCCTACACTGTTTGTTGGGGCGGCGCAACGGAAGATAGGATCGTCGAGCAATGAGAAGAAGATATGAGATATCCAAAGTATAGAACGTCAACACACAATTTATGTGGTTCTACCGATCAAACAAATCGTGTGTATATTCATGGGAGAAGGGAGAAACTTTATTAAATTTTGGAGGAGTACAATAAAAACACTTATGCTTCTCGCTAAAAAGATTGCAAGCTCTTTGATGGCCACATAGAACAGCGAACCCTTATGATTAAAACTTCTCACACGAATCTCTCACTTTTTCTTAATTCTCTCTTAGAATTATTGAATTCCTTAAGTTCCTTGATTACATTGAATGCCACCCCTAAGGGGTTATTTATAAAACATAGGACCCTCTTAGTCCTATACAAACTCCATCAATACGAACAATCACCACCTCAGAAGAAAAAGAAACTCGAACCCAACTCAAACTGGAAACAGATTCAGAAAAGTAGACTGCCAAAACCAATATTAGTCGATTATACTAATGTATAAGTCAACTTGTCATGTATATTAGTCGACAACTGATAAAATCTGAGAATCTTCCTTCTGTTTGCAAGACCAGTCGACTATACTAATTGTATAAGTCGACTAATCTTATCATAAGTTGACTATACAAAGTATAAGTCGATTTATACTGTGCACAACTCCTTGTGCATGTCCGTTCTTATATATTTGAAGCTTCGTCTAACTTCACGATGTAATTTAGTCACAATTCTAACAATCTCCTCCTTAACTTGAATACATCCAAATCTGAGAATAGCCACTGTAACGCCCCGATCCTGCGGGTACGGAGACGTTACTGCAACGTATATACGTAGGTCAGAAATACCCTCACGTATATACGCTAAGCATCAGTACAGGCAAGAATCAGAGTGCGGAAGCAAGTGGTGCATTATACATTCCAACACATGTGTACAATTACAAAGTTATCACCAAAGGTGATCCGATATTACAATAATATTACATCACCTGATAGGCGCAAATGCGAGAGTACAAAAAGATGTACATATATGAACTGTACAAAAGGCACTCACGAGTTTGCAATAGGAAAACTCGAGAGGCAACAGGGGGCCTGGAAGGATGGAGTTCCGGACGGTCTGTTGAAGATCCGCGCTACCGCTGCGCTACTCTGATCAGCAACAGAGGGAATCCACACGCTCCAAGCTCCAAAACTGGACATGAGGATCCAGGGGAGTCAGATGAAACTCCCCAGGCGAATGGTGAAGCAAAAGCCAAGTGGCGAGCCAGGACGAGCACAAATAATATCAAGTAGGAAGTACTCATGATATGATCAGATAAGAACAGGAGACAGGCTGTTTAGAATACAAGTAAAGAGCATGGTATGAACAGATATAGCATAATAATCATAAAACAGGAAATCTGATATAAAACCTCATTACGGGCAAAACCGATTGTATAAGCTTAGGTCACGGCTCCATGAGACTAGTACATCGAAGGAATAATCCAAACAAGGAAACCCTCATCTATATACCTTTATCTCATATCATCGTAATCCAAGCACATACAACCCGAATTACAAAGTGGTCATAACAAGAACACATAACAGGCATAACAGGAGTACATAACAGGAATCATAACAGGAATCATAACGGGCATAACAGGAGTACATAACAGGAGTCATAACGGGAATCGTAACAGGAGTACATAACAGGAATCATATTATTACTCGTCTGACCCATATATCTAGGTATATGTCCTGGTGTACATCTCAACACACATACATCCATATATAAGCAAGTCGAGGGTTGTTATTGGAAGCAGATGGAGAACTGATAGCTCCTCTTATAGTAGTTCCCGTACGCCCGGGACCAGCTTGAGGGCCTTAAATCCCCCTAACACGCATCTTCTGAGGGCCTTAAATCCCTCTAACACGAATCGTCAGTTCAGGTAATCCACTACTATAAGTAAGGCATCATTCCGGCATCCATCACTTCCTCCCATTCCCCGTGTAAGTTATCCTTTTTATGGCTCATCAATGTTATCAGATTACGGGAATAACTGGACATGACAGGAAATGGCCCTACAGATTCAAGAGGTGGCCCCCACAGATTCAAGAGGTGGCCCCCACCACGTAGGTAGTGTGGCACTTTGTTCCATGTGGCACTTTGTTCTGAGGGGATGGATTCTAGAGGTGGCCCCCACAGATCCAAGAGGTGGCCCCCACCGTGTATGGTGTGGCACTTTGTTCCGTGTGGCACCTAGTTCCATTCAGGAATAACAGGTCACTGTATAAAATACAGGAAAACAAGGCAAGATTCCCGTAAACATGATAACCACAAGATCAAGAGTAGAGAGTTGTTCATAACAGGTATCAGGTTACATCAGGCCAATGACAGGTGTTCATGAAGAATAAGAGTAATAAGTCAAGTAATAACACAATATGTAATGCAAGTCCCGAGGATAAAGTCCATATTCAAGAAAGTGATAAACCACAGCAGGCAGCCAGAGTTAGTCGACTAGGGAGAGAAGGTAGTCGACTTATAAGAGGTTAGTCGACTATAGTAAAGGGTCTAGTCGACTAATAAGGCCGCGTTTGGGAGAGCTGCGTTTCAGGAAGAAAGTTAGTCGGCTAGGGAATTATGGGTAGTCGACTAGGGATGGCCGCGTCTCCGAGAGCCGCGTTTCAAGAAATGGCGCGTCTCAAGAAATGGCGCGTCTCAAGAAATGGCACGTCTCAAGAAAGTGGTTAGTCGACTAGACGCAGAGGAGTAGTCGACTAAAGAAGGTCGCGTCTCAAAGAGCCGCGTCCCAGAAGAAGGGTTAGTCGACTAGGGGCAAATGTCAAGTCGACTAATAAGGTTGCGTTTTCAGGATTGGCGCGTTCCGGAAGGAAAGTTAGTCGACTAAGAGAAATATATAGTCGACTAATCAGTGGCGCGTCTCAAGAAACAAGGCTGCGTTTCAAAGGGGTTAGTCGACTTATACATGGGTCAAGTCGACTAATACCTGTAAAACAGAGAGCAAAACCAACTTTGGAAGTTATGGTTTGTTGATATGAAAATACAAGTTAACTAAGTCTTTGGCGAGGAAAGGCACTCGCCTAACGATGATCCTTTGCTGCGTCCAACGAAGGGAAGTTCGGCCCCAATCCAAAAGGAGGGTACCGCCCTAAGTCTTGCCGCCGGAGAAGAACACGGCCTCAATCCAAGAGGAGTGGCCGGTCTTCACAAGAGAGGGAGGTTGATGGTGCAAGTCTAGTTCAAGTTGCCAAAATGAGATTTTGCAAACGGTGCCACGGGGAGCGATTAGTTGGCTAGAATGAAAGAGCTCGCCGTGGAGATGAAGATGGTATACTTGGTGGTGGCCAAGGAGATGTAGGTGGTGGTGGAGATGGTGGTGAAGTTTTGGTGGAGAGGATGGGTTCTTTGGTGTTTATGGTGAAAAGAGGTTGAAGAAGGTGGTATGGAGATGTTGTTGTTGTTGGAAAAGGAGGAGGAGATGGAGAAGAAAGAAGTGATGGTGGCCAAAGGAAGCAAGAGGTTGTCTTCCTTGCTCTCTGTTGGTGGTTGTAGGAAACAAGGAAGAAGAAGAAGAAAAATGAAAGAGAGAGAAGGAGTGGGGTGATTTATATAGTGGGGAAGCAATGATTGCAAGTTTGACTTTGGAAGCCAAGGAATGAAACTTGCGTTTCATTGGAAGGAGATGGGCTGCGTTTCATGCAATAAAAGGGCTGCGTCCAGGCCAAAGAATTGGACGCGGGAATGAAAGCTGCGTCCAGGAGGAGATGCAAAAAGGCTGCGTTTCACAAAAGGACAAAAGTCATGATGACTTGATGGAAGTGATTAGCAGCGCATTAAATGAAGCATGGGGAGGTGAGGAGAGGATATCTGCATTTAATGCAGAATCCCAGGTAGGTGAAGCTCGCGTTTGAGGGAGGAGAGAGAAAATGGGAAAAAGACAAGAGTGGAATATATGGGGCAATCTCCTCGGTATCTGGGAAAATACTGAAAACTCCGGAAAAGCCCAAAAATAAAATAACTCGGAAAGTTTCTCAAAAATTCTCAAAAATAATATATATTATAAAATGATTTTTGGTGAAATCGGTTTTCAAAGATTAGATCTCATTTTCCAGATAAAAATCCTGAAGTCAACCGTCAATCTCGGTATACACCGGATTGGCCGGATTTTGATAAAATCTGATAAATCTCAGAAAAAGTATTTAGATAGAAAATATGATTTTAAGAAGTAATGTAAAAAGGAATTTTTAGAAATTCCAAACCGTTTGTAAATTAAAATCCGGGAATCGGTCAACGGGACTGGCCGACACCGGTTTTGAAGATTTTCAACTTAATCCAAGAAAATTCCAGAAAATTATAGAAAATCTAGAATATTGGAAAATGATGTTTAAAACTGAAATCGGTCAAATCAGAATACCAGAAGGTCCAAATCGAGCAATACTCTAGGATCGGGCCCTCGGTTCAGACTAGGGCTGACTCCGAGTCCACGAATCCAAATCCAAGGCAAAACGATCATATAAATAATTCATAATACAAAACAAATACAAGAAGTAAATCGAAAAATACGATCAAAAAATCTGAATACGCAACTAAGTACGTATTCCAGGTGCGGGGTGTTACAGCCACCATGCTCCATGTGCTCACAACAATGCACAATTGAATAACTCTTGACTTTATCTCCATCTCACTCTCTCTTCTCCATAACCCCTCTTGGGGTTCACAATTTGATTAGATCAAACAAGTTCGGGCTCGACGTAAACTTGATCACCCAACAATCTCCTTGATTCACGCAGGATTTATGAGAATTTGCTCCACCATAAGAGTAACGATCTGGACTTTCTGGTTGTGCGCCATCACCGCTTAGTCCCAATCCTCCTTCAGGGTAAAATTAAACATCCGAGATTGAAACTATCGCAATCTCTGATTGTTCTACAACCTCCGATCTTGAAGCTGAGTATAACTGCAATCCACCAACTGTAACCTCTGAATTCCACAACATGTAAACATTGTCGACATGTTCTTCCTAAAACTTCACATGACATCTTTGAAAACTTTTATAAGATCACCTTCAGAACTGATATTGAACCCTTCTCCATGTAGGGCTCCAAGAGAGATGAGACTATACCTTGATTCGGGGACATGACGAACGCTTTGAAGAGGAGTGATGCATCCATCATGAGAACAAAATTGGATTGTTCCTTTACCAGTCACCTTACTTGTGGCAGAATTTCCCATGAAGACATCTCCCCCTTGAACGAAAGTGTATGAGGAGAATATCTTCCTATTAAAACTGATATGTTGTGAATATCCAGAGTTAATAATCCATCTGTCTTGTTACCAACTGATCTATCTGTAACAGATAGAACGTCACACTTATCTTCATCCCCTCTAGCCAATTCAGTGACATTAGTGTAGGCTGTCTAAAAATCATTAGAAGACAAGCCATTAAAAAGCAGAGTTTCAAGTTCTAGGCGCGTAGGCTCGACACCCGCGTCTCAGCATCAAGGCGCGTGGGCTCGACACCCGCGTCTCAACATCAAGGCGCGTGGGCTCAACACCCGCGCCTCAACCTCAAGGCGCGTGGGCTCAACACCCGCGCCTCAACCTCAAGGCGCGTGGGCTGAACCCGCGTCTCAGTTATAACCGCCCTGGTTATGGGGCCAGTCGCCGCCCACATAGCGGGGAGGTCAGCCCCTCATCGTGGAGCATTTTTAGGGGGCACGTTCACCCCATAGGACCTCTATAAATAGCCTCGTTTGCTATGAGGTCGGGGGGATTGGCAGATTGGCAATTGGCGATCGGCAAGCGACGGGAAATTGGAGATCAGAAGAAAATTGGAAGGCAGAAGGCAATCAGACGACAAGACAGAGACAGGAGAGAGCTCAACTCTTCGTCAAGCTTGCTGCGAACAAGCTACTCTTTGCCTACCTTCTCTTTGAGAGTTTTGGTAGACAAGAGCTGTGCTACTCTTTCTACCAGCCGAAGAGAAGATCCCTGACGATCCCGACGGTCATCCGGTCAACGGAGAACAAGATTCACTCTCCACCGCCACACGAAGAACCCAGCATTAAACAAAGGGGGGATTCAAGATTCAACATCCTCCCTCCCTTGTAACTGAAAGGAAAAGTTGTTTTTGTTGTAATCTTTTCATCTGATTCAAGGAAAATTTTTACAGCATTTCCTCTTCTCTCTTTTCCGGCGCATACAAGAGATGGCGACTCCGCTGGGGACTACATTTGTCACTGATGAGCAAATCGTGGCGCAGGATGACGTCCTCCGTAAGGGGAAGATGGTCGAATCGCTCATCGTCGAGTTCGACCAGGCGAAGTACGAAGAGTTTCTCTCTTCCGGCTCCAAGAGCCCAAAGACCCGCGTCTGCCGCCGGGTCTCGACGGGGAATGGCCCTGAAGCCCGATCTGTGGCTCTCTCGGTCGCCCCTACTGCCAACTGTGCCAAGCAAGGTACACGCGCCAACGCCTCTCAGAAGGCCCGCGTGGCCCCAGGCACAACTGCCTTTGCGACCAACCGCGTCGCACAGAACACCCGCGTCAGCGTCTCTCAGGAGACCCGCGTGGTTAAAATCTCTGATGTTCAGCATCAGGATGTTGTTGGTCTCTCTCCACCACCGCGACGCAACCGGAACGCTGAGCGTCGACAGAGGAGACGTGCGCGTCAGCTGCAAGTTGGAACCTCTGGTTGTCTGACTGAGGCTGGACGCAACATACAAACTGGCGCCTTGCTCGCGCCCCGCGAAGTCCGCGTTTGGTGGCCCAAAAGCGAGATTCCTCCAGTTAGGTCCTCTGAAGACCAACTCACCAAACGCCAAGGTGAAGCCTCTGTGCCTTGTCAAGCATAAGAGGCACGCGCCCATAGGCGTGGGGCCCAGCAGCCCACTCTCTCTCAAGTGTCTCTGCCCCGACACACCAAACAGCAACGCGAAATGCGCGTCTTGTCTCAACAGAGACGCCAGACGCGCGCTGAACAGCTGCGGCGCAAGAACTGCGTCCCTGAAGCCTGCGTCCAGGCTGTACAGCACATGGATGCCTCCCGTCTTCGACGTTGCGAGGCTAATCTTTTCAATCCCCCTCCCATGGATTTGAGGGATTATTTGACGAAGAAAAGAAGTGCCAATCAGGCCACTTCGTCGTGTTGCTGCCAACGGCTCATCCATATGCTCTCTGAGTGCCGTTGCGAATCAGGCGTACATCAGCAGTCTTTAGTCAGACAGTTGACCCTGATTCCCCCGTCAGCTAAAAGAAGACGCTCCCACAGAAGGAGAACCTTCTCTGACGTTGAATACCCGGAGCTCACTGCGAATATGACAAGCAGGAGCAAGGGAAAACAACCTGCAGTCAGCTCAGATGAGTCTGACTCTGAACCGGAAGGGGTGTATCAACACACTCGCACCCGGACTGGGGCTATTCCCCCAATTGACTATAATGTCATAGCCTATGGCATTGAAGTGAATGATTCCCACTCCGCCGTAGCGGAATCGAGGGCTTCGAACTCTTCCGTTGAGAAGGAGGCCTCCGCCTACATGACAGGCACTCCTGAGGAAACGGCTAGACGTTTGGAACAGATCCAGAAGGCACAAATGGATATGATTCTTTCTCAGCAGGAATCTATCGACTCCCTCAAGCAGGCGATTGCACAGCTGCTCGAAGACAGAAGGAGGTCTCCTCCTAAAAAGTCAAAGGGCAAAGGGAGAAAGGGAGGAAGCTCATCTTCCGAACCTTCTGAAGAGAGGCAGCAATCTACTTCTAGTTCGTCC
The DNA here is from genome assembly GCA_038442645.1 of Agave tequilana. NCBI lineage: Eukaryota > Viridiplantae > Streptophyta > Magnoliopsida > Asparagales > Asparagaceae > Agave > Agave tequilana. The sequence goes on from JAVJIF010032549.1 coordinate 26,115, forward strand.
AAACCCTCGTCGCAAGTAAAGGGCGACCAAGACCCGGGGAAGGCTCATGCTAAAAGAATGAGTCAATTGGAGCAACGCCTCGAGGCCCTTACCAACCGTAAAGGCCTCCAAGAAGTAGGAGTGGTTCGGCCCTACCCGGCTGAATGGGACTTGGTTCCGTACCCGCCCAAGTTCAAAACTCCAACTCTCCAAGCCTTTGATGGGAAGGGGTCACCCAATCAGCATACCTACTACTTTAAATCCCAAAATGGGAATGTAGTAGATAATGATGCTATCCTGGCGCGTCTGTTCATCGGCACCCTGAAAGGGTTGGCCTTTGAATGGTTCATGAAACTCCCAGAAGGTTCTATTAAGAACTGGGGCGATTTGGAGAAGCTCTTTTTAACGCGCTTCTTCGAGGATGACTCCGAAGTCACGATGCCCACCCTTTTGGCTACCAAACAGCGAAAAGGGGAGTCCGTCAAATCTTTCGTGGAAAGGTTTCGGAACGTGGCACTCCGGTGTCCAAGCGGTATGACCCAGGCCACCCTGGTGGAAACATGCCGCCACAATCTCCAAACCTCACTCCTTGCTCAAATAGGAGTTGCTGAAAGCCGCACCTGGAAGCAATTAGTCCAACAAGGTGAACAGGCTGAGGAGATTGTCGCCTGATTGAGATTTACCTGTGCAACAAAATAAAGAATGTTAGATTTAGAACAAGTTGTGCGAGGTGCTCAATACTAATCCGCGGTAGCAAGGCTATGCGGGTCGTGATCCTCAGGGAGGGACTAGCGATGGAAGCGTTTGTAAGTTTTACTCTAAAAATTATTTATTTTTATTATTAGAGTTGTATTACAATGAAGTGGGAGAAAAGAATTTGAGATAGATGGAATAGAGATCTACACTGAAGAAAGAAAGAAAGAAAGATTACCTCTTCAGTCTGCTTACCGTTTGAACCGTTGCAATGATTTACCTTTTCTTAGAAGGCGTACAAGCATGGCGTATAGGATCGTCCGCCTTCTTAACTACGAAATAAAAGACAACTATGAAGACCTGTTCATCGCCATAGGCCATCAAGGGCTCTTCTTCGGCTAGGTAGTCTCGAAGCAGTTGGATCTCATGGTGGGCAAGACATTAGAGAAAGAAACAATGTCATAAAACAAAAATAGAAGAACAATGATAGAACAAAGATAGAGACACAATAAAACAAGAATAGAATAAAAAGAACAAAAACAAACCTCGATTTGATTATTAAACAATGGTGGAAAAATACAACTTACACCGACTGTCACCATCAGTACAAGTGGATCCCTTCCTCCATGAATACATCGTCTCCTCTCAGCTTTTACAAAAAGAAAATAAAATTTACAAAGGAGGAAAGAAAATCTAACCTAGAAGAAAGAAGAAAAACCTAAAAACCCTATCTTTTGGCCCTCTGCTGGACGCTGGACGCTCTCTGTGTTGCATCTGCAGGGGTATTTATAGGAGTTGGAAGATGTAGAGTCCTGGTACAACTCTCCCAAAAAATCTTATCTCCAGACTTGTGGCACTTATCCATAGAAGTTCAAATCAAATCTGTCCTGCAACTTATTATCATGTTGATCGCCGAAATTAGCTTATCTACAGACTGAATTGGAAACTTTGATCAACATAAGAGTTGTAGGTCTTCAAGTCTTCTTTCTGGAGCATTTTGAATCATCGGATTTGCATGTCTGTAGCAAAAGTTATGATCTGAATACTAAACATGTACAGTCTGAATCCGAATTTATCTTTAAACTCTTCTCCTTTTATCTTTAGGATTGTCTTGCAAGCAACTAGGGTTGAGTAGAAGTCCATCCCTTTCCTTTTCTTTTAGTAATTACAAATTTTGCACATGGGCTTGCAACTTTGACATTTGGTAATTGCAACTTTGCATTGGGCTTGGACATGGGCTTCTTTTAGGCTTATGGGCTTCTTTTAAGGCTTTATTTCTTTATTTTTATTTCTCAAGGCCTGCACACAATAAATAATAAAATATTAGTAAATGTGCAGAATTATAGGAATAAATATGAAAATGTGATGGTAAATGTAATGATAAAAATGCACTTTTCACTACCAATCATCGCCCGCGTCAGAGCGGAGGAAGGTAAGCCAAGGCCGGAAAGGTCGACAAGGCGTGCGCCGGACACATCCCTTCAAACAAAGCGGAAGGATAATTTGGCAACGGAGACCAAGTCTCCCGCCAAACCTCAATCAGGCAAGGCGAGTGGCTCTTCAAGTCAGCCTCGCGCCAACCAGCAATATTCCTTCAAGAAGGAACATGTCGATTCGCTCTTTAAACTACTCAACAAGAGCAACCGACTGAAGCTCCCTGAAGCTCGGCGCCCCGAGGAAGTCGGCAAGACCGACAATCCCACCTATTGCTTGTACCACAGGATGCTGGGGCACCCTACTAAGAGCTGCTACGTCTTCAAGGACATCCTTCAAGCTCTGATTGATGCAGAGGTGTTAAAGCTCCGACCAGAGCAGAAGAAGGTAACGGCTAACGTGACGTCAGTTCTCCAGTTTGGAAGACAACCCCAACGCCTGCGGGGGTGGCCCCTATTCCCAGAGGAGAGCTGAGAGTGGTCAACACAGACCCTCACCAGCAGCAAGCGAAAGGCTTGGCACCCGTCCCTACACCTCAAGGGGAAATCATGTGGGTCCACCCTGACCTTGTCAATGAACAGCAATGGACTACTGTGACCAACAGGAAATCTAAAGGTAAGGCAAAGGCCTCATCCTGTAATGTGGTGGGTGCCTCCTCTCGAGAAGCCGAGATTGATGTTCCCTCGTTAACCGACTCAGAGGAGGAAACAATAGTCTTGGCCGCAGAGCCCAACCAACCGATGGCGGGAACCCGTTCAGGACAGGCGTACTTGAAACAGTACGGCGAGACGGCAGTAGCCCCTCCACAACCAACTGCAGAGCCAATCAGGCCCACCACAAAGCCACCTGTGGAGAAGCAGAAAGAGATTCGATTCTCTCGAGTTCTGCCAAAGGGTATAGCGGAAGGATCCACAACGCCTTACCGCTTTGATGTCTTGGCTCAATTGGCCAACATCCCGGCACGCATTACCTTGTATGAACTTCTTAGACTATCAAAATCGACCAGAGAAGCTCTACAAGAAGCTCTGGCAAATGTCGAAGTCTTCATGACCCAGGTGCCGAAGGAGGAAGATGTAGAGGATTGCCTCCACACCTCCCCAAATGCTCCCTGCATTACCTTCACAGCAGATGATATGCAGGTTAAAGGGAAGCATGATCGACCCCTGTATTTCACAGGGTATATTGGATCGTCTGGGGTGAACCGCATTCAGGTAGATCCAGGGTCCGCGTTGAGCATCATGCCTCGCCGGGTCATGCAACATCTGGGCATTCCTACTCATCGTTTGAGCCCTACTCAGACAACTATCTATGGGTTCAATGCCAACCAGACCCGTCCGATGGGGAAAATCAAGATCAGATGTCAGATTGGAAGCCTCAAGTCGGAAGTGACATGTTACATCATCGACGCTGACACTTCCTACAATCTATTGCTGGGACGACCGTGGATTCACCGCAACTCCATCGTTCCCTCCACTCTCAACCAAGTCATGAAATACATTGACGGGAGTGGAAAGGTGCAGACGTTGATTGCTGAAAGGTATCCGTTCAAAGGGGTCGAGAATTATTTCACCGACTCTTTGTTGTACCAAGATCCGGTGAAGACGGATGAAGTCCCGCGACCAGAGGAGCCAGACTCTGGTAACGAAGCTGACACCGAGCCCGAGGAAGATGAGTGCGTGTGGGAGCTGGATCCACCTGTAACGAGCATTAATAAGCCCGATGTTGATAATACCTCCGCTGATGATGCAGGCGGTTGGTATATTAATGAAGATTTAGATTTTGCGTATTTTTCTGTGTTTGCTTCTGATTCAGTACCATCAGACACTAGCACCGAAGTAGACGATGACCCCTGGTCGGCAGTAGATGCTTTGACATCGTTGCATGTACCAGTGAAGTCGTCCTTCGAGACATACCAAGATAATGGTAATGCGCAAGAATCTATATTTATGGTTCCAGCCAGACGAAAAGGCCAAAAATCAATTCTTTTTGGGCGAATCTCGTCTGAGCCAATGCCCCGCGAAGACTCGAAAAGTGAGGAGGAATCCCCTCAGCTCAGTCATTATGAACCAAAAGCGCTCAAAATGATGAAGTGCATAGGGTACGATCTAACTAACAAACCTGGGTTGAACTTCGCAAAGGAAGGAGAACGCTACTTCGATCCTTTGTGCCGAAAGGGAAGGCCCCCGATTATTATCATCGGACGCGCCGGGGTTGGGCTATGTGTCAACTCCGGTCCCATCAGCCTCCGATTCTCAAGAATCGTCGAGCAACGATACTCTTCAGACACATCATCTTGGGAGTCAGATGTCAGTGTCGGCAACATCTTCAGAGAACTTTCAGTGAATATGGTTTCAACAAGCCACCTGGAAGACGGAGATGAAGAAATGATCCAATCTGATACAGATCCTTGGATCAAACATTTAAATACTCTTTGGGATACCCGCTTTGAACAGCGCGAGCCACCCACAGAAGACAAGGTTGTTCAGATCAACCTAGGAGATGAGGCTAACCTAAGCCCATCTTCATAAGTGACGGCCTGTCATCTTCGGAGAAGAAGGATCTAATATCTCTTGTACAAGAGTATATTGACGTCTTCGCCTGGAATTATGAGGACATGCCAGGACTCGATCCTCAGGTGGCTATGCACCGCCTCAACATCAATCCGGACGTAAAGCCTGTCAAATAACAGCAGCGACGGTTTCGTCCAGAAATAATGGAGGCAATTCAATCAGAAGTCAGAAAACTTATTGATTCTGGCTTCATCAGGGAAGAACAACATCCCGACTGGGTAGCCAACATCGTCCCCGTCGCCAAGAAGAACGGGAAGATCCGGATCTGCATCGACTTCCGCGATCTAAACGAGGCCTGCCCCAAGGACGAATTCTCATTGCCGATCACAGATGTCATGATTGACAATACTTGTGGATTCGAACGAATGTCCTTCATGGACGGATTCTCAGGATACAATCAAATCAAAATGTATCCTGATGACGAAAAGCATACCTCCTTCAGGACACCTCTAGGGGTATATTGCTACACCGTCATGCCCTTCGGACTGAAAAATGTAGGGGCAACATATCAAAGGGTCATGAACGCCATTTTCCATCAGCAAATACGCAAAACGGTGGAATGTTATGTTGATGACATCGCGGTAAAAAGCCGCACTAAAGGTGATCACATAGCGGACCTGAAAGTGGTCTTCGACATCATGCGGGCTCATCAATTGAAGATGAATCACACAAAGTCCTTCCTGGGGGTGGCCAGTGGCAAATTCTTAGGATTGTTGTAACATCCACCGGAATTCACTTGGACCCGGAAAAGGTTCGCGCTATCCAGGAATGCAACCCCCGAGAAATCTCAAAGAACTCAGGGGATTGCAGGGACGATTGGCGTACATCCGCAGGTGTATCTCAAACCTCTCCGGAAGATGCCAACCCTTCGCTAAGTTAATGAAGAAGGGTGTCTCATTCATTTGGGATGACGCTTGCCAACAAGCGTTCGAGGAAATCAAGCAATACCTCACCCAACCACCAATCCTTGCAGCTCCGGTATCCGGAAAGCCTTTCCTGGTGTACGTCCGGGCAATGGATCATTCTTTGGGAGCTCTACTAGCTCAGAATGATGATCACGGACGTGAGCAAGCAATCTACTATCTGAGTAGAACAATGATCGGAGCCGAACATCGGTATAACCCGATCGAGAAGGAATGTTTGCATTAGTGTTCGCTATTCAGAAAATGCGGCACTATCTGGTAGGCCAAACTATAAACGTCATATCAAAAGTCAACCCCCTGAGGTTACTTATGACTAAGCCTTCATCATTAAACGGCCAGCTGGCAAAATGGGCCATATTGCTCTCCCAATATGAGATGCACTTTTTACCACAAAAGGCCATTAAGGGACAAGCAGTGGCGGATTTCCTAGCTGAGCACCCAGATCCGAGGGCAGCCAAAGTCTACGAGGATCTCTCAGATGAAGTTGCTAAAGCCTGCCTAACTCAGACATCGTTCGAAAGTCAAGTGTGGCAACTCTTCTTCGACGGTGCATCAGAACAAGCCCAAAGGGACACGTAGTAGCGGGGGTAGGAGTAGTACTCATATCCCCACAAAATTATGTGATTTCCCGAGCTGTCTCATTAACTGAGCCTTGTTCCAACAATGTGGCGGAGTACAACGATCTTTTGATTGGGATGCAATTCGCCGATGAGATTGGCGTTAAAAATCTCGAGGCATACGGCGACTCTAAACTCATCGTCAGCCAAGTTCGCGGGGAGTACGAAGTCAGACATGAGGACCTAGTACCCTACTACAACGCAACTATCCACATGGCCGAGAGGTTACAAGCTTCTACATTGACCATGTACCGCGCAGGCAAAATGCACACGCGGATGCACTCGTATCCCTCGCGGCCTCCTTAGCTCTTCCAGCTGGAGCAATGGAGAAGATATTCGTCTACAGCCACGACCTGTATTGCCCGAGAAATGCTCTCGAGGGCTATCAGGAGTCAAAGGGAGATTGTCAAGGTAAAGAAGCACTGGAATTGTCAACCGGTCTAGAGCTTAAAGACTGGCGATTCTCCTACATTGATTTCGTCTTATACGACATTCTGCCTGAAGACACCAAAGAGGCGGCTGCCATTCGAAGGAAAGCCCCCAAATTCTATTATAATGCGATTACGCGAACATTGTATCGTCGATCGCATGACGGGATCTTGCTCCGGTGCCTCTCACCAAAAGAAGCCCAAGAGGTATTGAGAGAAGCCCACGACGGTATGTGTGGAGCCCATCAACCTGGCCCAAAACTGGCACATCGACTCCAAAGATTGGGTTACTACTGGCCCAAGATGATTGCCGATGCCGTCACTTATGCCAAGAGATGTCACGCCTGCCAAGTGCATGGCGATTTCATCTATCAAGCACCAGGCTACCTTCACTCTACGGCCTCTACCTGGCCCATTTGAAATGTGGGGCATGGACGTGGTCGGACCTATCAGCCCACCATCATCAAAAGGACATCGGTTCATTTTGGCAATAACCGATTACTTCTCTAAATGGCCGAAGCCGTTCCTTTGAAGGAGGTAAAATCATCTAACGTGATCAAGTTCGTGAAACATCACGTTATTTACCGTTTCGGTGTACCTCAGCGAATTGTCCATGACAATGGACCCCAATTCATCAGCCAGGCTTTCCAGAGATTCTGCGCTAAGTTCAGAATCCAGATGTGTCCTCAACGGCATACTATCCTGCCGCTAATGGCCTCGCAGAAGCTTTCAACAAGACTATTGGCAAGCTTCTCAAAAAGTTCGTCTTGAAAAGTCAACGAGACTGGGATGACAAGTTGGGTGAATGCTTATGGGCTTACCGCACAACTGTGCGAACCCCAACTAAAGCTACGCCATTTTCTTTGGTATACGGGTGTGAAGCCGTGCTCCCACTGGAAATCCAAATTCCATCTCTACGCGTCGCCTTGACAGCGGAGATGACAACAGAGGAGAAGCATCGACAGCGACTCCAGGAACTGGAAGCCTTAGACGACAAGCGTCTGCAGGCCCAACAGCAAATCGAGCTCTACCAAGCTCGAATTACCAGAGCCTTCAACAAGAAAGTTAAAGTGCGAACTTTCAAGAAAGGCGATCTTGTCTTAGCCGTCAGAAGACCCATGGTAATGACGCACAAGACAAAAGGAAAATTCCAACCCAAATGGGAAGGACCATTTGTAGTAGAGTCAGTCTACTCAAATGGGTTATATCGCCTCATAACCTCAAATGGCGATACACTCATGATGCCGATCAATGGCAGGTTCCTGAAGAAATACTATCCTTAGATGGTATTCTTCCTCTGATCAAGTTAAAAATACACCTCTGATCAAAACAAGAAGAGCTTCTTCATTAATAACTACGCCTCCGACGGCTAAGGATAGAGGAAAATGTTGGCTCCTAAGCCCAACATAAGTCTTCGACAACTCATCATGCTGAGGGGAATAGCATGGCTAGCCCAACTCAAACGGTAGTTGGTAAAGGCACCTCAAACCCGTTGACAGCTGCGGATTTGCTAAAATCCTAAGGGACACGTTCCCATTTGATCCGACGCCTCCGACGGCTAAGGATAGAGGAAAATGTTGGCTTCTAAGCCCAACATAAGTCTTCGACAACTCATCATGCTGGGGGAATAGCATGGCTAGCCCAACTCAAACGGTAGTTGGTAAAGGCACCTCAAATCTGTTAATAGCTGAGGGTTTGCTAAAAATCCTAAGTGGACTTGGCTCCACTCTTTCCTCCAAAATCCCTTACCAATTCTCATCCACAGAATGGTAGGTCTACTAAATACAATCTTTACCAAGTTAGCACTATACCTCTGGCAATGAATACTCCTTGTCGAGTATAAATTTTTGCTTGTCAACTCTACACGGAGTATCAAACTTTCAAATTGCCAAGTTAACACTATACCTCTGGCACTTCAAATTTTCACTTGTCAATTCTCACCAATAGAATGACAGGTCCTCAAATTGCTCTTATCATGAGACAATCTTTGTCAAGTTAATACTACACCTCTGACAAATTACTGTTAAAGTTTAACACCACACCTCTAAACAGTAATCAGGTTTCTGTCAGGTTTAATATTACACCTCTGATAGTCACTTTTCTTCAGACTTCCATATCGAAGCTGAAATGGATGATGCTAAGTTAACATCACACCTCTAGCATCAAGTCATTGCTAAGTTAAACAATACACCTATGGCCATGACTTTTCCTCGGACTTCCTCCTTGAAGCCGAGATGACCAATGCCAAGTTCAAAATTACACCTCTAGCATTACCCTCACTGTCAAGTTAAACATTATACCTATGACAGTGACACTTCTGAGTTAAGTTAATATCACACCTCTGACTCACATCCTTGTTAAGTTAACATTACACTTCTGACAAGACCACTTTCAACCCGTTAAGTTAATATCACACCTCTAACGGTAACAAACTTCCCTAGATTCCCCACGAGTCTAGTCTCACTTGTTATTCTCTTCAACAGAATAACAAGTCTACCTAAAAGCATTGTTAGGTTAATACTACACCATCAACAGTGTTTGCATCAAATCCCCAGCTGAGCTCAATCAAGTTAATTCCAAACACTTGATAAAAGTTCACCCTCCCTGGGGGTCCCAATTCTACTTGTCACTTTCTCTTATAAAGTGGCAGGTCCACCAAAAATTATTTCATCTCTGTCAAGTTAATATTACACCTCTGACAGTATTGTGAGAGTTCCTGAAATAGGATCTTTCCCTACAAAGTTTGACTTATTAAGATTATCATCATAATTTTGACAAAGTCAAAGATTCTTTACTTCTATGAGTCTAAGACAAAAAGTTCAAGACAATGAAAGAGGCAAAAAGAAAAGTGTCACTTTTATTTATTTCCAAGCATATGAAAGTGATACAAAATGCTCTCTTATACAATAAGATTGAGTGTTACAGTAAAAACGCTCTCTTATACAATAAGATTGAGTGTTACAATTAAGGAGTATAAAGAAGTCCCTCTCTCTCAGAGGTTGCACTCACTCCTTGAAGCCGCATCTAATTTCAAGTGCACGGTGGCTGAAGAAGTGCCAAATTGTGGCCACGATCAGAAGCTGGTTGCACCACGATGCATGATGTAAACATCGAAAGAGCCCTAGCTGACTAAGCTAAGAGCAATGGTGTTCTTGAGGTCTGGTGGCAGCAGAAAGTCCTGCAACCCTTCGTTCATGAGCATCTCTTTCCCCAGCAGACCATCCAGCAGACATGAGGAGTCCTCGATGTTACTTCTGGAGTGGGAGAGGAAGAGGATCCTATCTGCCACCTTATCCACAGTAGCCCCCTCGCCGCCATACTTACCCTGACCATCTCTTGCCAGCAGGCATGACTGGTGCAGTGGATCTGAAGAGACCTTGGCGAGGGTCGAGTCCTCGTCAGGGACATAATATATTCCCTTGTGGACGACGAGGACCATAATATATTCCCTTGTGGATGAACGTCGAACAAGTCCGCGGCTGAAATATTCTTAAAGGGGCCCAGCGAACCTGAAAAAGGACGATCAAGCCTACCTACAAGGAATAAACAGGGGGGTTAGAAAATCTGGAACTTAGTATACTTCAACAAAGAAAACTAAGTGACAGACGCGGCTATTGTCGAAGACTTCAGACGTGGGAACGAGCCCGCGCAGTGAGTCAAAATACCGCGTCAACAGAAGCAGACGCGAATCAAAACTATGCCAACACACAGGATTCAAACGCGGTCTCATTTTGCGCCCGCGCCTAAAACACAAGGCGCGAAAAGGACTCAGACGCCGAAAATTGCCATCTCCCTGTCGAGGGAACAGGGGTTGCAAAATTCGGGTCTGAAACCCTCAGCCCGAGTTGGAATTCATCCAAGTCAGTGGCCTTAAAACGCGAGCTTCATGAACAAAGTCAGCGCCAAGTGCCAAAGACTTCTGTACTCGCGTCCAAGGAAGTTTAAGTCGGCGGCGCAAATTCCAGAAGGAATGCACCAACTCAGACTTCATGAGGAAACCCAGATGATGATGATGCCAAAGTGCAAACTTGGGTAGACTAGAAACATCACGGCAAGTCGGGACGGCATACCAGCAGAGGCCTCTGTCAAGAGTTTAACTCTCTGCATCAGAATATGGATATGGAAGGTGATTAGAGAGACACTTTGTCCTGAAGAGACCAAACAGAAGCATGAAAGCTCTGGGTCATCTTCTTCCCTGGAGTCGTCTTCATCCATGAAGACAGTGCCCCTGTTAGAAACTCTGAAGAAAGCGGAAGTTCTCAGAGCAATCGTTCTCTTAAAAGGAAATGGTCTAAATCGGGACTGCTAAAGAAGGCGGACCCCTATTTATAGGCCGCTCCTGGTAACCGTCATTAATGGGTCATCAATGGGAACCGTCGGCCTTAATGGCCGCACGATTGTCAAAGTCCAATGGGACGCTGACGCGTGGAGGGTCGCTTCGGGAAATGTTGAAGACGCTGGTCTCCAACCGCCAGCGCCGGTTTTACATTAAAGGGTATTAACGCACCAGTCCAATGAAGAACCGACGCGTGGACAACTGCTTCGGGAAACAACGGATGACCCGGTTTCCAATCGCCAGTGAAGACTTGACTTTCAATCGTCAGTGCAGACTTGACGTTCAAAGATCTCATAAAATCTTTATGTCAGGCCGCATGTAACGCCTGGAAGTTACATCAATACACAGATGGAAAACCGCGTCCTGGACCCCGTCTCCTTTTTCAGAATGAATGACGTCCACCTGCGTTCCAAAGGAAAGTCCGCGTGACTCAGAATCGCGTCCCTTCAGCAAACAGGGCCCAGTTTAAGGGAAATCACTTGACTCAGCAAAAGACTTAGCCGATTCTGAGATTAATGGGAAAATACACAAGGCTGCTGCTCCCTCGCGTCGCGTCTTCATTGGCAGGACAGACTCGCGTTACTCAAAGCCGCGTTTCTCTCTGCGAGTTGATGCGCGCCCGTCTCCATATGGATTGACGCTGCGTCTCATCAAAAGGACTTAGTTCTATCTGAGTCCTTATGAACTGATGACCGCGTCTCTCTATGAATTGACTCTGCGTCTCATCAAAAGCTCAGTTCTACCTAAGTCCCTATGACCAATGTCGCGTCTCATCAAAGGGCTTAGTTCTGCCTAAGGTCCCATGGGTCAAACGCCGCGTTTCACTTAAAGAACTTAGTCTCACCTAAGTTCAGCATTCACAGTCAGTTAATCAAAGATGTGATCAAGAGGTCAAATTCATCTACAGCAAGGCAACAAAGGAGGTGGAACCAAAAACTTCAAAGACTTTTATTATATCAAAAATGATAAAAGTTAATACAAAACACTCTTAGTGAACAGAGTGTCCTTTTCTTAAAAAAAAAGAGAGAAGGCTACAAGTCCTGGTCCGCCAAAGAACGGATTTGCTCTCTAAGGCGATGTATCTTATGTTGACGCGCCTTCTCAACCTCCATGAGAGCTCGGGCCCGCAGATCCGCTTCAGACAAAAATCCCTGCGCTTGCACTCGGAGGGATTCCAGCTCGGACGAACGAACAGAGAGGTCCGCTTCAGCTTGCGCCTTGGCAACCTCTAACTCCGCTAGCCTCTTTTCAGAGGTAGCAAGCCTCTGTTCGTTGAAGACAATCATGGCCTCAGCCCTGGCTATAACAGCCCGAGAGTCAAGGATAGCCTGCTTTGCGGCCTGTATGATCGTCTCTGACTCCTCAGACTCAATCGCCAGCCTTTGGTGATCAGCCTGGACACGTTCAAGAAGACGAGTGCTATCGGTGATCTTCTCCTCCACTCTCTTCGCTCCTGCTCTTGAGCAACAAGGAGCCTGTTCAGCGTTTCTTGGGCTTCGTGGGATGAACCGACATCATCCTCCAGGGATCGAAGCTCTCTCAAGTGCTGTCCCAGCTGATCCACCAGCAGCTGACTCGCCTGGGCTAGCGAAGGGCCTCCGGCCAACTTGATGTTCTCGACCTGGTTTCCGAGAAACATCTGGGCGAAGTCAAGGGAGCTACCCCTAGTCAGGACAAAATCGATGCATGTTCGCATCGAGGTAAGGAACTGCTGCACCGCCTGGCGTGTCAAAAGCTCCATGATATCATCATCCGAAGTGCTCCCCGATCCCCTCTCTATCATGGGGTGGGGGATGTAGATCGGCTCTGTTGGTGCAAGAGTTGAGCTGACCACGGGTACGGCAAGAGCAGAAGCAGCCACTGGCGCTTCTGGGGGTACCACCTCTGCAGGAACCTCCACAGCCGATGACAGGGTAGTGAGCTCGACCTCCTCAGAAACCTCAGCCAAGGCTTGGGCCGTGTGGCCTTCCGGAGGGACACTGACCGTCGACTCTCTACCTGGGCCCCCTCGGTTCTCTCTGCAAGTTATCTCAACATTAGCCAGAATGGCAAAAAGAGAAACATCGGGACATCAAACTTCCTTACCAAGCTGGAGGTCCAGAGATGTCGAATCCTTGGGCGAACCCTGCAGAGGAGAAGTCTCCCTGACTTCAGTAGTGGCCTCCTCTTCCTGCAGAGTAGAAGCCTCCCCGATTTCGGTAGTTACCTCGGCAGCTGGAGTCTCAACTCCTTCTGGCTGGGTCAACTCTTGCATCATCTCCTCGATTTGCGAGGAGGTTGCAGCCTCGGTATCCTCAGCTATCCTGCAGCATAAAAGGAGAATGTTAAAGCCTCCTTTTCAAAATGAAAAGGGAAATCGGTCAGAAGGTGAAAAGAGTACCTTCAGCAGGAGCAACCGCTGGTGGTGACGTCGTCGCCAGCCCACACCCATGTATTTCCTCCTCCGAGATGTGTGAGAATTTGCTCGGATCAGGAGGAGCGGGTTCGTCACCATAGTCGACCTCATCCTCAAAATCGCTTTCCTCTGCGGATAAGGAAGACGACGGTTCAACATGAGAGGCCTCGGTAACCGGAGCCTTGCCTCTAAACACCCCAGTGGTAGGGCTGGGGTCAACCATCCGAGGACTGAAAATAAAGACAGAAGGAGACCCAGGCTGTTGTGCCTTATCCCTCCTCTGAGCTGAGGAAGACTCGGGCTGAGCTGAGATCCCCGGAATCTCAACATCGACTCCGCTCATTATATCGACCTCGAGCTGCTCGGTCTCGTCAGTGGCGGTGGGTCTGTCAGCAGGCTCCCCTTCCTCTGCAATCCTGAGGCTCCTGCGGTGTAACCTGCGGGCATGGACTAAGGGAGTGTCTTCCTTGTCCACCTCTTCCTCCCTCGGCTCCCCAACACCAGAAGGGATGTCCGCGGATCGAGAAACTTCGACCGTCAAGTCTCTCCGAACCTTCTTTGGACAGGCAGTGGAAGTAGAGCCTTGACGACGCTTGCTCACCACCTGTCGAGCCCTGGTTGGTCGCGGCTCCGCCCTGGTTGGTCGCGTTCTGCCCTTGTTGGTCGCGGCTCCGCCCTTGTTGCTCGCGGCTCCTCCCTTGACCTTCTCCCGACCTCCTTCAGAACCTTCAGGTACTGCTCGACGCTTCGCGAGCGTTTATCAGACTCCACCTTGCTTCGAGATTTGCATTGATACTCTCAATGCATGAATACTCCGGAACAAAGTTTGGTGTCTGGTTGACTTGGAAGTACCAGGAGCAGAAGCTGAAGCTCATACGGCACTTTGACCCCTCGGTAGGTAGACGGAAAGTTGCTTCCGTCCCTCCGGCCACACTGTAGTACCAAGCCCGAGCACCTTCGAACAAGTTCCCTTCGACGGCGAGTCGAGCGTTGGGATTGCCGACGTAGAGTTGATCGTAGCCGAACTGTCGGGCGAAACGATTCGGCATGTACGGCTCGATTGTGCATGAAGTCCCTTGCCGGAAAAGCACATATCCGGGCCGAATGTTGATCAACCACCAAAAGACCCCCGAGGACAACCTCGTATAGTCATCTGGGCCCGCAGAATCAATAAATAGATCCCCGAAAGATGCACCAGGGATCTCGGGGAAGCAGCGATTGAGCTGGTAGTTCGAAGCATCTGAAATGCACTTCCGAACGAAATACATATAAGTATTACGCCAGTCCGAACCCTCCAACCGCTGTACAAAAGGGGCGAAACCCTCACTCCAAGGCACCGACGTCATCAGGGAAGGGCAGTGCATCACGTACCAAGCCATGAGGTACGTGTAAGGCAGCTCGATCCGAGGGTTGGGGCGCTTCACTGTCGGCTTCCCCTCTGAGTCAAGGATCGGTTGGCCATGGGAGTTGACAGCCTTCCCTGGCTCGCAGAAGTTGTGGGTTAACACCCGCAACCCGCTCTGAATGCCAGCCGCCACGGCCGGAAGAAGGGCTATGGGACTGCCATAGGCCAGGAGCACCGCCGGGTACACCACGTCGGCAACAATGACTTCATGTGGCAGCGTGGGCACCACACAACGCTTCAGCCACAGCATTAAGAAGCCCGCCAACAATGCTCGATCGGAGATAGGGGTCCGGGCTTGATGGTGAAAGCTTTCGAAAACCAGGTCAGGTTCGAAACCGTCCTCATTCGAATCCGTGGTGTAGAAGCCTTCAGGAGCCTGGTCGATCCTGTCGTCAATTTCCTTGTTAGAGCTGGGAGCCAGTCGAGTTATTGGATAGTCTTTCTTATTGACATTGTTGAACAAGTAACTGGCACAAGACAGCTACTTGATTCCTCCCGACCTCCAAGTGGTTATCTGGCCACAAATATGAAAGTGACATAACACTTCCCAATAAGTCTCGTACATTTGAGGAGACCCTTCCTTCATAAGGTTGAGCTCCTCAGTGGTTGGGATATATTCCTCATAGGGAGAATCCCCTGTTGCCAGCCCCGAGACCTCATGCAACTCGTGCAGTGCAAGGCCCATCTCTCCGACCGGGGTGAAGAATGTCCCCGTCAAGGAATTGTAACGCTCCAGGACCCCGAAGAAGTTCTGAGAACTCGGCGGGATGCCATACTGCACAGCTCTGACTGCTGGGTACAGTCCCACATGCTCCAGCAGATCTCCAAGATCGGTAAGGACGAAGCTCACCATCCTGCGCCACCAATACTTCTCGGTGGAATGAACCCACCCGGGCGCACGGAACTCAACTGGAAAATCACCCTCCGCTTTTATAAACGCGTTGAGGAAGGTAGTGCCGAGTTTGGTATCTCTCCAACTGGGAGCTCAGATTTG
Source organism: Agave tequilana (assembly GCA_038442645.1). NCBI lineage: Eukaryota > Viridiplantae > Streptophyta > Magnoliopsida > Asparagales > Asparagaceae > Agave > Agave tequilana. The sequence goes on from JAVJIF010032549.1 coordinate 41,889, forward strand.
CGCGACCCGGGGAACAGGCCGAGAACCGCCTATCATGACTATCATGACGGTATACCTTCTGGGAGCCCAAGTCACCGAGGGTAATCTCAGGGACGTATCGGGAAACGTCCCATTTCATCTTCCGAGGGACGGACATGTGCTGGAGATAAGACAGCGGGAACATCCTCTCCATTTCTGGAAGAAAGAATCTCCTATCCCCTATCTGACGGAGCCATCTATAATTTTCATTATACATGGAATAGCCGCCATCACCGATACGATCTCCGAAGAAGAAGGCAGGCTTCTCCAGCTTGACGCGATCATCCGTTGTGAATGCTGCATTGGTCATAAGCACCCGAAGGGTTGTCATATCAACATTGGAGAGCCTTTTCTGGCGCTCCTGCGACTTGTCAGCAGTCACAGGTACTGTCCTTCGTAGCACAAAGGCCAGATCACGCTCAGCACCACCTACATGTCCAAAGTGGCGCTTCTTGGCGAGCGGGGCAGAAGGGTGTGGCACTGCAAAAGAAAAGGACATTTAATCAGACACTTTATCAGAAAAATGCTAAGTGTCTATAATCCAAACGCAGAAGAGATACTGGACGCAGGAATTATCAAGTCCGCGTCCAGACCTGCGAATCTGCGTCCAGACGCAGAAGAAATACTGGACGCAGGAATTATCAAATCCGCGTCCAGACCTGCAAATCCGCATCCAGGCGTAAGACCAGCAGGATCAAGTCCGCGTTTTGCAAACCAAGACTTATGAAAATTCTTTAAGTACTTGGGCTCAGGCGCCAGATTCATAAAAACCAGCACCTGATGTCACAGAACGCCAGGATCAAGTCCGCGTTTTGCAAACCAAGACTTATGAAAATTCTCTAAGTACTTGGGCTCAGGTGCAAGATTCATCAAAAACCTGCACCTGATGAAAAATCTTCAAGTCCGCGTCCGAACTCTTCATAATTAGAAATATTCTAAGTGAAGAATCCGAAATGCAGGACTCACTGGCACCGAGTCATCATACCCGCGCCTTGGTTATCAACTCAAAGACCGCGTCTAAGACCGCGTCTGAGAATCAAACACGGTTTATTTTCTGTGTTGACGGTTCTGTTAATGGTTCCATGAGCTTCCATTAATGGTGGAGTTCAAGCCTAAACGGCGTTATACCTGGGAAAGAGACTTCCTGCGAGGAGGAACCGCCCCTCTGGGCCTCGGCGACGGTTGCTCTTGAAGAGGATGCGGTTGGCTTGGTCTTAGGTGCCATTGGTGATTAAGAATGGAGATGAACAGAGAAAGAAGAACTCTTTTTTCTCTTAAACCCTAAGCAAGTGCGTTCGGAGAAGAAGAGATCTCTCTCTAACTGTTGCCTTTTATAGGCACAAGGATTCGCGAAGATACGCGGCGCGTGGCTCGATTAGTTCTGCAGCGAGTCATCGCTTGACGCGTGGAGCAAATCAATTTCTCTGCAGCGAAGATCGCGCACCATAGCCCTGCAGCGAGTCATCGCTTGACACGTGGAGCGAATCATTTAATGAACCGGGAAGTCCGCGCGCCAAAAGGTGAAATCCCGCCGGTTCCCCAGGCCAACTGGCAGCGCAATCATGACCCGCGTGCCAAAAGGTGAAATCCTGCCGGTTCCCCAGGCCAACTGGCAGCGCAATCATGACATGGCACAGATTCGCACCCAACGGACGCGCCTCTTCGATGGACGTGCCTCGTCAGCACCGCCATAAATGCGTCCAAAAAGTCGCGTCTCTCTAAGAAGTTCGCGTCTTTCCAGCCCAGCTGAACATCGCGTCTGCTTTATGGAAGATCGGTCGCGTCTTTAAAGCAGTACCATCTCTGCTTTTCAAAAAGGACCAGCGTTCGGCCTCCTGCTTCTGCAAATCAGTTCAACAGTACACTGGCACAAGCAGACGACCAACCACTCCTGGCTTAAAGTGCACCCATGACCGACTAAAAGCAATCGGGGAGGTTTAGACTGTGTATCTAGACACTCAACATGATCAACTCTGGTGCCCTCAAAGAGTTCAACAGTACACTCACGAAGACCAACTCCAGATAAGATCAAACCCGGAGCACTAACAGTCCAGTCATGAAGGTGAATTCAGCTAGAGTCCAAAGTATTTCGAAATCCGTCCCAGTTAACTGCGGAATATCGAAAACTTTGGAGGGGTTCTGTAGGCTGTCTAAAAATCACTAGAAGACAAGCCATTAAAAAGCAGAGTTTCAAGTTCTAGGCGCGTAGGCTCGACACCCGCGTCTCAGCATCAAGGCGCGTGGGCTCGACACCCGCGCCTCAACATCAAGGCGCGTGGGCTCGACACCCGCGCCTCAACCTCAAGGCGCGTGGGCTCAACACCCGCGCCTCAACCTCAAGGCGCGTGGGCTGAAACCCGCGTATCAGTTATAACCGCCCTGGTTATGGGGCCAGTCGCCGCCCACATAGCGGGGAGGTCAGCCCCTCATCGTGGAGCATTTTTAAGGGGCACGTTCACCCCCTAGGACCTCTATAAATAGCCTCGTTTGCTATGAGGTCAGGGGGATTGGCAGATTGGCAATTGGCGATCGGCAAGCGACGGGCAATTGGAGATCAGAAGAAAATTAGAAGGCAGAAGGCAATCAGACGACAAGACAGAGACAGGAGAGAGCTCAACTCTTCGTCAAGCTTGCTGCGAACAAGCTACTCTTTGCCTACCTTCTCTTTGAGAGTTTTGGTAGACAAGAGCTGTGCTACTCTTTCTACCAGCCGAAGAGAAGATCCCTGACGATCCCGACGGTCATCTGGTCAACGGAGAACAAGATTCACTCTCCACCGCCACACGAAGAACCCAGCATTAAACAAAGGGGGGATTCAAAATTCAACATCCTCCCTCCCTTGTAACTGGAAGGAAAAGTTGTTTTTGTTGTAATCTTTTCATCTGATTCAAGGAAAATTTTTACAGCATTTCCTCTTCTCTCTTTTCCGGCGCATAAATTAGCACCTTATTGTTTTTTCTTGCGAGCCCAACAATCAGCTCTAATGTGCCCCTTCTTGTGACACCAGTTACACACCAAATTATTGTGTTTTGAGTTACTCATGGAACTTCCGTTATAACTCTTCTCCTTTGAAAAATGAGTTGCGTAGAATCATCACGATGAGACTCACCTATCAACTGGTTGTCAATTTTATCCTTATTGAGCATATGCTCCTTGACCTTATTGACCTTGATAGTTGATTTGACTCCATAGATGATAGCTTCCCTAAAACTCTTATATGAAGAAGGTTAAGAACACAGTATTAGAAGTGTTTGATCCTCATCTTCTATATTAACCGCTATCTTATCTAAATTATTAATAATAGAGGAAAATTCTGTAATGTGAAACTTGATAGGTGTGCCTTCATACATGCGGAGAAGAAAGAAACGTTACTTCAGAATCGATCGATTCGCCAATGACTTCCTGAGATAATAGTCCTGAAGTCACTCCCACAGCGAGGATGTTGTTTTCTCCAAAAAAACTCATCCAATACTTCGTCCGTCAAGTAAAACTGAATACACCGTTTAAATTTCAACCGAGATACTGGTATTTTATTTAAAATGATACGATAAGTATAAAATTTTATCGAATATCATTTTGGACTAATATATCACCACATGGCCGAGATATCGTTCAATATCCAAGATGAATATATCCAATATATCGTCACGTGACACATTTGAGGAGTTTCTACAAACGCATTTGAATAGCTTTTCTATAAAAAAATAAGTATTCTTTCTGAGTATATGATCATAAACCTGCTTTAAGTTGTTTCATATGATTTTTGTAGGCAATCATATGTATATTCTTTATCCGGTATGATGTCCGAAATGACGTCCGGTATTTAGTGCCATATCGCGATATATCACCCGGTATCCTGCATCCGGTATCCGGCATATAATTTTGTCAATCGATTATCTATCTGATATTAAAACACTGGCTGAGTAGCCATCAGCTTTCTCATCCAACTCCTGCCGAGTTTATTCCTTCATATCTTGAGGCTGTTTCTCCCTCCCAAGTAATTAGACCTCATATCAGCTCAACAGAGATCAAACCTCACAAATCACTTCAATTCCATATAAACCAAACAAGATTTCAACAAATTGTAACTACTTACAAACCATCATAATCTGATGAAACTCGATCCAAACCATCAAAACATCCAAATCCACTCCAACTCCACAGAATCATCAAAAATCAACGGACAGACACTAGTCCACAATAAAAGTCCACCAAGTTTCCACAAGACACTTCAGTAACTTCAAAAACTCCACAGAGATTATCCAAATCAACATCCATCCACAAAATATATGAAAGAATTTCAAACTGTGCAACAATCCAGCAAGGAGTGTCGTAAACTAGCGGAGACTTAGGTCTCACATGAGCTAAACAACTTTGATTCCGTCAAACACATCATAATCCGTGAAAAAATTAACAAAATTAGCTACAACAAGCAAATCTGATGAAACTCATCAATCCAAAACACCAAAAGATCCGAATCATCCTCCACTCCACAGAATAATAATTAAAAAAAAAAAAGGACAAACATCTATCCATGAATTCCACAAAATTCTACCACATTTCATCGAAAACTTCAGTAACATCAAAAACTCCACGGAGATCATCGAAATCCTATGTCCATCAACAAAACGAATGAAAGAGCAGCAATCTAGCGAGACTGTAGTAAACTAGAAGAGATTTAGGTCCCATGCAAGCTAAACAACTTCAATTCCGAAAAAAAAGAAAAGAAAAGAAACATCATAATCCGTGGAAAATTCGTGAAAAAATCAACAAAATTCGCTACAACAATCAAACCCAAACCGCCAAAAGATCCAAATCCACTTCAACTTCACAAACAAATCATCCAAAAGCTCTCAACGGACATCACCAAATCCACGCAATTCAACCAGAAATTTTTCCGAGTACCGAACAAAAACGAATAAGATTTCAAAGAAACGAATCATTAAGGATCGGATCGAGACTCATCACCTCGTCGAGCTGGATGGTGCCGTGGACGTTGTCGTAGACCTGCTTCAGGAACCGACCGTCGAGCTCCCCACCGTAGCCCTCCCCGAGCGGGAGGGGCGCGATCGCCCTCGCCTCGTGCTATGGCGATACCACGTCACCCCCGCCGCGCCGACGAAGCACTCCCTCATTTCTATTTAGTTTCTCCCACTTCGAGCTCGATTTCGAGAATTCGAATCGAGAGAGAGAGAGAGAGAGAGAGAGAGAGAGAGAGAGAGAGAGAGAGTTTTAGGGTTGGGAATCTTTGGGTTATTTATAGGGGGTGGAGATGGAGTGAGGATGCCGCTAAAAAAAAAGTATTTTTTGTAAGTGGGCGCGAGCGAGCGGAATGCACTGAGGGCGGGAATTTTTTTTTATTTTTTTAACAGATAAAAGAGTGGGAAATTCACTGGGCAAATTTTTTAAAAAAAAATCCTTTTTTAAATTTAATTCTTAGAGTACACCTCTCAAATCGATCGCAGATGGGCTATCTCGGCGACACGTATGCAGCGAACATTTTTGCCTCGCCTGTTTTGCGTTAGGCTGTCGCGGGGTGGTAATATTTTTGTCCGAGTTTGGCGAACCCTCGTGTAATTTTAAGAAAAAATAATCCTTTAGATCTGGTTTGCCGAATCTAAACCTAATTTTAAAAAAAAAATTTCTTATCTCCTCTATCTTCTTCCTCTGCTTCCTTCTTCCTCGACCGCCTGCTTGTCCGCCTTCTTCGTCCTCCCTTCTGTTGCTTGATCAATCTACAGCCATGGCGATTTCTCCATAGTGAAAGAGAAGGAGAAGAAGCAGCATAGACAGAGGAGAGGACAAATCCTCTGTCTCCTCTTCCATCTCTGCTCTTGTCTCACCAAGCTCTCCATGACGCTTCTGCTAAAGATATTGGAACTGAGGTCATTACTGCTGAAATCTGTGAAGCAAGAAGAAGAAAAACCGAGAATCTTGTAATCAAGCAGGCCTTCGTTCCTAGAGCTCAGCCGCCTACCTCTTTGTTTAGATGGGCGCCTACCGCGATGGCCTTAACTCCTTCACAATCATGGGCCTCACCTCCAAGCCCATCTATGTCTACTCTAAGCCCGACTACTGCTGCCACTGGGTCCCAACTGCACCAACCCCATCGCCGCCACCAACACCTTCTGGATGCTCCCTGATTGGGGCTACGACCGCATCTACACTATCGTGGTCATCAACTACACTTTCGACGCCGATGTCCGCACCGACGGGTCCGGTGGTGAGCTCGTGATGATGGTGATGAGCGATGGCGGGGATGGCATCGCGATGCCGAACAAGGAGAGGTTCGTGGCGATGGAGGAGACAGGGTGGAGGGAACATGAGCGTGTTCACCTTACTGTTGAAATAAGATTACATCTGTTGTAGGTCACCGTCTGAGTCCCCAGCAGGTGAGGGAGTGGGTCACGTACGAGCAATGCTCTTCATCTCGAGATTGCACTTTTGTGATCTATGACACCGGCAGGGTACACCCCGAGCCAGGAGAGGACAAAGAAAGTGGAGATAGGAGGAGGATCATTGGTCGGTGGAGGGGGATCAATTAAGGAGGTACATGAAAGAGAGGATGAAGAAGGCGGAGAGGCAGGCGACATAGGAAGAAGGAAGCAGAGGAAGAAAAAGACAGAAGAGAGAATATTTTTTCCCCGAAAATTAGGTCTGCGTTCATCAAACTCGAACATATATTTTTTTTCTTTTCAAATTAGGTATGAGTTTCAATTTTTGGGTCTGGTTCGTCAAACCCAGGCCAAAAATAACCATCCCGTGCCAAACACGCGTGGCGAAACCGCTCGCCACCTACATGGCCTGTCGGAAGTCAATTTTGATAATTAAATTTTGAAAGGTCTATTTCTTGAAATTAAATTTGAAAAGAGGAATTTTTTTTTTTTTTTTTGAAAAAAAAGATGCCCAAATTATTTTTGGTTTGAGAACTGAGAGGCGGGAGAGAGGAGAAGATGAGGGACGGTTCTTTTGCATGTAAGCCCTTCTTGTCAGCTCTCCGATTTTCACATTTATCCAAAACAATTGGATGATTGTGTGTAGAACTTGTTTAAGTCTGTTAAAACCCTTGAACTTAACATATTTTGCCAGAAAGAAAAACAATTTTCTTTACCAAAACATAAAAAAGGAAAAGACATTGCTAACGCTTGAAGAAAGCCCGTAAGTTCGGAGTGTACTGCATAAATTTGCGCAAGCTGAATAAGTGCTGCAATTTTCACTTGTTCACGCTGCATCTTGCATATAAACAATTTCCAAATTAATAGACTTTGAGTTAGGGGCTTTTTAGTTAGGAGCGGAAGCGATGAAGTAAGAAAGTAATGATAGTTCTCTTTAAAACTTGAGAATTGGTTAGTGAGTTTTCTGGTGTTTGGATGTTGTTGGGAAGTGAGATTTGAAAAATGTTATGTCTTTTCCAGTGTTTGATGGTAATGTGAAAGTGAAAGTAAGTTGACCATAAAGTTGATCGCAAAATAATATTAAAATAAAATTAATTAAGAAAAATAAAAATTAGATTGTAATTAAAATGCAAGTGAGATTTATATAATTAAAAAATTAATTGTTTCGAGCTACATCATGACCATAAAATTAACTGTAGCATTTTGGAAGTGATTGTGTAAAAGGAAAAAAAAAAAGAAAGGGTGGGTAAACTAGAAAGCCTAAACTAAGGGAAGAAAAAGCAGAAAAATATATATATATATAAATAAATGGCTTGATGGTTGGAGTTGAAATCCCAGAAATTTTCACTGAGCACGGTGTGCATATTATCTAGGTTTTATGAAAGATAAAAGTATTCAATCCAATTTGAATTCTTACCTTAATTGAAGACAAGATCTTGCGTAGAGACTAAGTTTAAAAAAGAATGATTATAGGTGGACTTATGACCTAAGATCACTTATATTTTTGCAAAAATAGTTCGAAAACATGTCTCTCTTTCAAAATGGATTTTCAAAACACTAACATTTGTCTTCTTTCTTTATGGATTTTGTGGGTGTAATCCGCTGAAAACCCTCAGGAGACAACACTCCTCCTCTAGGGTAACCTAGAGGTTTAACGGCTTGTTGCACGTGCTCAGTGCAATCGCGTCACCTGCGAAAGTGGTGTAATAAAATTGGTAGTATAGTTTTTCTTTTCTTTTCTTTGTTTTGCTCGGGACGAGCAAAAGAATAAGTGTGGAGGTGTGATTGTAACTCAATTTTGCATATTTTACCATATCATTCCCATGCATTTTTGCAAATAAAAATATGATTTTTACTCATCTTCTCTATATTTTTACAGGTCCACATTCAAATGGAGAAAAAGCCCAAATCTCTTTAATTAGCAATAATTAAAGAGATTAATTCAAAAAGCTCAAAAGAGCCCAAATTTAAATCCAGAATCCAGAGAGATCCGCGCGCCAACTCAATATTCTAGAAGGCCACGTGGATAACAACCTCGCAACAAACTCACAACAAGAAGCAGTTGCCCAACAACCTCCAAGTTGCCGCAAAATTCAGGATTTTCCCGCCATTTTGCGGCAAAGATAAGGTTGTTGGATCCCGGATTTTGCGCCAACAACCTGGATCTCGAAGCTTCTCTCTGAGCCCTATAAATACTTCACCTGGACCTGCGAGCAAAGACGGAGTAGAGAAGAAAGAGAGATTAGGGATTAAGCTTTGTATTTTTGTTAGTTTTTCTCTAGGATTTTTATAGCTCTCTAGATCTTCTTCCTCCCTAGAAATTCTGTAAGAGAGAGTTTGTAAGAGAGAGAAAGCTTGTGTACATCAAGGAGTGACAACTTGTGAAGCAAGGATTGATCCATTCTCTTCTCTCTACTCTTGCATTTTCTAGTGTACTTGTTTTCTTTACTTGCTTTCTTTATTTTCTTGCAATTTTATTCATGCTTTGCTTTTCTTTTGTAATGGCTTGTAGCTAACTTTTCTACATGTACTAGCTAACCACTAACCTTGCTAACTACTAACTCATGGGTGATTGCTATCTTTAATCTTGCAAGTTGTATGGTCTTCTCTTCTCCGATGGGTTACTTTCATTGATTGGCTAGTTCTTGTTGTAATTCCATATGATTCATGTGTGCCTCATTTAGAGCCTTGTCTTTGAACAAGTGCCTTGATGAAACATGGAGATGGATCACCAAACATATGTTATTTGTTGTACAACTTCATTACTTCCATTATTGAATGTTGTATCTTCTTCCGTAGCATCCCTTGTGTGTCGCTCTTTTGATTCCATTATTGAAAGTCTATCTTGTAGGCCAATGACATCTATGAGGCTACAAGACAAGTCCAAGAATGATCCCCCATCATCCAAGTGGGAAAGTAATTAGACCAACACGCAAGACAAATCTATGCCGATGAATCAATATGAGGCACGCATTCACTATCACGGAGTTTAGTAAGTCTTTAGCAAGGTAGTAAGGTTAGCTAGTCATGGTTTTCTTCATTCTTAAATCTTTTTAAAGTTTTACTTTCTTTTAGTTGTAATTCTAAAGCCAATCTTAATTTTGATTTCTTTACACTTTCCATCATGAACATTTCCACCCATTCTTTTATTTCTTTTTCATTTGATTCTTTATTCTTTTAAGACAAAGAAGAATCTTCGTTTTCTTTTCTTCACTACCAACCGTAACGCTTCCATCGCAAGCTCTCCCTGAGAATCGACTCGGTATAGCCCTATGCTATAACGGAGATAAGAAAGGGTATATCAATCATCTTTCATACATTTGTGGAGTGATCTAAGCACTTGAGGTTATTTCTAAACCTTATCTCCTTAATTGAATACATATATTTGTGCTCATTTATACTCCATAATACGACACCTTTCTCGTCTTAATCAACAAAATATATATATACATATATTTATCTTCCTCATTTTTCTTTTACGGTATTTGGATAAATAGAAAAGTGAGCAATTATACTTACCTATTTCCTTACTTTTGCCCACTTCCTTGCAACCAAATACGCGAGAATCTTTCCTTCTCTCCTACTCATCTCCCTACTCACAGCCTTCCGTGTTCCTCAGATTTATGGTCTTGAAATTTGAATATCACTATGCCTCAATCAAATATATACTAATTTATTGTGCGTATTCAACGTACCTATACGGCTACATGAACGGTACAATATAACTTGAAATTTCATTTTTTGCTCTTTTTAATCCATCAGAAGACAAGAGGGGCCAACATGGAAGAAAAAAAAAAGCCTTAAAACTTCCCCTCCAAGCAAAGCAAGCACAGCCATGTTGGCTGGTTTCATGTCCTTTTTATCTAGTACTTGGGTATGTTAATTTGAGGTTGTGCTTCCTCTTATTCTTCTATGGTGTCACGCCTTGACTTCATATACAACAAAGGGGTGACCCTTAACGTGCAAATCACGCACATACATAAATATGTTAAGACTTGTGTGAGCTAGCTATTCTCAAGAGTAAGAGTAAGAATGAAGAAGGCTGGAGCCTTGTTTCTTTCTTTATTTGGATGTATGTGTATGTTCCCTTTGTGTTGGTATCACGTGATATGATAGAATTAGAATCTAGCGTTTCATTAATAAGAACTTAACAAAACGTTCCCAATTAGAATGCACTATTATTCTAAAGTAGGAGCAATAGATCAGAAGCTTCTCTTAACACTTCACGGCGAAACAAAACTGTATAGGATGTGCCTAGTGCCAGCTTGCACCTATGAAGTTAGGGATAATCTTATCAATGAATCTATGCATTTTGGATCGTTCCATTAAGAATTAGTGGACGATGATCTTCCCATCTCATTGTCCGTGTGATTATACTTTAAAATCATTTAAAGACTTTAAAAAAAAAAACCTCTTAAATGTTTATTTTTATGTTTGTGTAGGTTGTATGAATTATAACTGGATGAACGGTTGAAAGAAAGGTTAGCATCCACTGCTTCCAAGAAATATGGGAGGATCGATTCCAAACAGGATGAATTTCAAACGTACAAATTAATTCGCAGTTTTGATTTTATATTTAATCTTTTTGGCGGATCGTCACATATCAGGTGGGCTATTTTATGGAATCTGATTTTGAAAGGTTAAGTTGGCTGGACTTGATTTCATATTTGACTTCTATGGCAATGGTGTCACGTGTTGGGCTACTGTCTTTTAAAGGACTGTTTGTTTCTCAGATTTTGAGCTGAAAAGTGAAAGTGATCAGAATTTTAAAAATATTTTTGGTTGCCAAAATATCACAATTTAAAAAATGACGTGAGCCCAAACATTTTCAGGCGGCGGTCTCACGTTCTGCACAACTACAGATTTTCTCCTAATTTGGACGGAAATCGGCTAGATTTCTGAGCATTCGGACCCCACAAAAATTTCTTATGAAAAGCTTCAATTGTGGAGCTCACTGTAATTTTCTTCACATTCTTCCCTCTCCAAAACACGCCCTTAAGTTATGATATTTAAGTCAAATCAAATTTTCACCTTGAACTCACTCTATAAACATAAATTGTTGGGGACAAGTCAACCCTCCTTCAAATAACACAGGCAGGCCTTGTATATAAGGGTGCCATCAGATCAGATACGGATTGGTATTGTCTTTGTCATATCCGTATCTACACCCAACACTCGGATACAGATACGGATACGGATATTAACGAATGTGAAAAAAATTACATCTGTATCTGTCAAAATCGAATATCAGATATGAATCGGATATTAGTGGATCGGATGTGGATACTAATTGGACATGTGAAAATGGATACGGTTAAGAATAAACTAAACAGATATACTTATATTACTTTTTATCGCATTACAATAATATTAAATGCGATACATGCTATTATATCATTGTGTACATATCAATATTTTCACCGTATCCATTGTCATTCGGCTTCTATGGTAATGGATTACACAACTTCCGGTTCTAAATGTCGATTCGGAGCTGATGTCAAAATATTCAAAATATCTTGTGCTACTCTTGAAAGAATCGAATACTTTTCACTATTATTTTTTCACCAACTCAAAATATCAAATTCTAATGCCTTATTTCATTGAATTGTCTCTTCCATACGGATATCATTATCAAGCACTCAACACTCGAATATCAGATCGGATACGAATAGGATATTGCTTTACTATATCGTATCCGCACCTAAGTTTCGAATACGAATACAGATACGAATATTGACGGATGTGAAAAAATATTATCCGTATCCAGATTGGAGGCGTAGTCGGATACGGATTATCCGCACCAGGCGGCACCCCTACTTGTATATGTATTTGCGGTCATATTGACCCAAACCCTTATGAACTAGTCCTGGATCCTAAACTTCATATTACCTCCATAACTCATTTAGTTTCTTGTTTCTCTTATTTGAACGTGTATACTCAGACATAAATTATCTTAACAATTTTATATCAGAGGAGCAAACGAGAGCCAGATCCGAACAGTAAAGCTGTGCTGGAATCTGGCCCAAGCTAGAGAGCGTCACACATTTTTAGAGAAGGCAACGGGATGCTTGATTACCAAAAATAAAAACTTAAGAAAAAGAACCCAACCCGAACCCATTAGGAAAGGGTTGGGATCCAAATCCGAGATCCCAAATCATATATTGGCTCCATTTGGGGCATTGAACTTTGGGTAGAACCCAACAACCCGTTTTCTGTACGTGGTCCAAATACCCTTAACTCTTCACCCTCGTAATGCCATAAGCGCGAGGGTACCGGAAGTCATTCCTCCCATATTCAAAATCAATTCGACCGTTGCCCAACGTTCAGAATTCTGAAACCTTAACCGTTTGAGCGAGTGGGGGAACGTATACAGTCACTCTCTCTCTCTCTCTCTCTCTCTCTCTCTCTCTCTCTCTCTCTCTTTCACTCTCTCTCTCTCTCTCGCTCTCTCTCTCTTCCCCCCTCCCTTGCCGTCGGTTTCTAAACTGAAATTTGAGGAATAATAAGTTTCTCTTTTATTCCTTTCTGGGCTTCATTCTGATGGTTTTATCTCATTCTCAAAGATATTCCAATTCTTGGGTGGAGTAAAAGGAAGCAAATTTGATGTTTTTTTGGTGGATTCTTTGAGTTGGTTTGTTGCATGTTTGGTCAAGAACAAGATAAATCTATTGGGATTCAGGTAAATTTTTCTAATTGAATTCAATTTGGTGATTGATTTATGCAAAGAACCCATTTTGGGTAATTTTATTGATTTAATGGTTTTATTTCTTAAGTTGAAATCTAACTGTTGAACTTTTGTGATTGGTATATAGATCACTTACTTTTTTTGGGAAAATAATAGATTAACCGATCTTTGGGATGGGTTTCTTTATTAAACTGATACCTACTTCTGGTGACTTTTGTGTGTTGGTATGTGAATCAACTCAATTTGGGTAGTCAGATTTCCTTTCTCTCAATCATTTCTATGACCACTTTCTCATCAATGATTTTTGTTTTCAACAAAAATTAATACAAGTAATTATGTTTTTTGCACCATCATACTTGTAGATAGATTCAATTTAAACTCAATTTAGACTGTGAAAGATCGTGAAAATTTTCACCCATTCTGACACTATCTTCCCCCTATGTGAAGAAATAATGGCAGCATTGGCACCGGGAATTCTCCTAAAACTCCTCGATGGCATGAACAAAGGAGCTAGCAAACCAATTGGAGAGCACCGAAGTGCGCTCCTCCAAGTCACCGATATCGTCCCAGCCGAGCTCGATGACAACGACTTGTACCCGAAGCACGGATTCTACATCAAGGTCTCGGATTCTTCCCACTCCATCTATGTCAGCCTCCCCTTTGATCAGGATGATCTAGTCCTCAGCAACAAAATCCAGCTCGGCCAGTTCATTTACGTCGACCGCTTAGACCCTGGATCGCCTGTCCCACTCATCATTGGCGCGAAGCCAATCCCCGGCAGGCATCCATTAGTAGGGACCCCCGAACCGCTTGTTAGGGTTAGGGAGAATTTGGATTCGAAATCAGTACATAGAGCTAGGAGAGGCTCATGGGGCTCGGAGAATGTGACTCTTGGGGCCTCCTCACCTTTGGTCGTGAAGCCGACCACATTGGATTTCGACGAGAGGACTCCGGTGAAGGAACCAGGGAAGCTGAGTGCGAGGTTTGCGAGCTTTCGTTCTTCGGTGAGTGGGGCTCTTTTTTCGAAGATGGAAGATTCGTCGAAGGAAGGGAATTTGGGGTCAGCGAGGAAGAGTTGCGTCCTTGCGAAAATTCCCAAGGCTAGCAAGGTTCCAATGAGTCCCTTCTCCTCCACTGTAGGTGCTTGAAGAGACTTGTGATTTTCGAAAAAAAATTCGAGTCATTATGTAGTTGATGTATTTGCTACTTGTTGTATTACAGGAGAAGAATGTAAACGCTACTCCAAGACTGAGGAGTGGGAGAGTGAATTTGTGTTCCCCGGCTTCCAAAGAACCGCGGAAGTCTATTAGCATCAACCAGTTGCCAGGAAAGATTGGCTCCCTGCAGAAGGTATAGCTTCATCTCCTCTTCATTCACCATCAGGAATCAATTTTCTTTGTTTATTTGCCATTTTCTGATGTTTAGTCCATGTATAGTCCATGTAAATCAGCTTCAGTGTTAGCTTCATTTTGTTTAGCTTGATATCTCAGTACCTGAACTAATCAGAAATTGCCTCTTGTTGTATATTCTCCAATGTTTTTAGTCCATATGCAAATCTGACATGTTATTTTCATTTTGCTTAACTCGGAGTAATGCACACTTAGTAATGTAATTGAGCTTGAAATTGACTTGCTTTGGCCTAATGTGCATTCTTTGATGATACGTTCATTTTGCTTGAGCTTGGCATATCAGTGCCTGAATTTATCTGTGACCAATAATATTTGCTTTAGTCCATGTAATAATTGTCGATGTTGGTTTCTTTATGCATTCAGTGTATCAATACCAATATTTGCTTAATAAAGCCAGTTTGCTTCATTTCTTCTTTCTTTACTATCAGAAATGGACTTTCTTCGGCTGTTATCTATTCTATGATACATAGTGCATGTACTAGCCTTCAATTTAGTTTCATATGCTTAACGTGGCAACTCATTACCTACATTTATCTGTAACTGATTACATTTTGGCTATTATCAATCAAAATTCACATATTCTTTGTGTAAATAATCTTCGATTGTCAGTTTCCTTTCTCTTATAACTCAACATTTAATTACCTGAATTTATAACCAGATAGTGTTTCGCCAGTGTACTTGTAGTTTGCCTTCCCTCGAGCTAATCTTATGTTCCTAAAGTGTAACATGTGTTGTAAATTTTTCGCCACCTGAAATTTCAGGTAATTGAAGCTATTTGCTTAGTAATGTCATTGTGTTCATGAAGCTATACTATAGTTTGCCTTCCATTGAGCTATTCGTACTTGTATGTTCCTAATTACATAGATGTGTTCTAAATTTATTGGTACCTGAATTTATGCCAGTGTGTTTCATAAAGAATATACTTGTAGTTTGCCTTCCACTGGGAAGTTTGTGCATATTCATACCTGAATTTATCCATAAGCAAAAACATTTTCTCGGCAATGCCAGTATGTTTATGTTCCTAATTACATAAATGTGTCTGAATTTATGCCAGTGTGTTTCATGAAGATATACTCGTAGTTAGGCCATTGATATATTTGTGCATTGTAATACCTGAATATATCCGTAAGCAATAATATTTTCTTGGTAATTCCAGTGTGTTTATGCTCCTAATTACTTATAGAGAGTAACATACTGTTCTGGGACTCAGGAGGCAATGCAGAACAGAGAAGCAGCTCAGAAGGTAGCTCTTCAAGCCCTGAGAGATGCTTCAGCATCCGAAACTCTAGTTCGAGTTCTCAAGTAAGTAGACTTCATTTTGGATGGAGAAGAGACTTAGCTTGAAAATTTTAAGCTGATTTTCTCTGAATTCATGCAGGATGTTCTCAGACTTGAGCAGTCAGGCAAAGCCCAGTTCGCCCGTAGTCTCATTTGACCGTTTCCTCGCCTTCCACCAAGAAATCGTGCAGGCAGTGATCGACATGGAGAAGATCCAAGCAGCTACCACATCAGCTGATGCAGTAGTAAAAGAAGACTCACCATCCATCTTACAGGAAATAGTGCACAATATGCCCGATCAAGTGAAGAAACCAAGCAATGGCAGGCAACTGAGATCGCACGGAAGCAAAAAGGCTTCTTCAAATTCAAATGCAAGTGAGGAGAACAAAGTGCAGGAGAGCTCTTCTGCTTCTTCTAGCAGCTTGGGGAGCTCGATCAAGCTGGCGAAAGAGGTGCAGACTGAGGCTGCGGGCTGGTTCATGGAGTTCTTGGAGATGGCACTGGAACGAGGTCTGAAGAAGGCGAAAGGGGGTGACGGGCAGAAATCGCCGGCGACTTGTCCACAGTCACTGATACTCAAGGTCATCAACTGGGTGGAAGTGGAGCAGAGTGATAGTAGCAAGAGGCCAGTCCATCCTAGAGCTGCACAGATTGCAAGAAAGCTAAGGATAAAAGCAAAGAATCCTTAAATTTATCAAGAGTTTGCATTGCACGAGACTCCATTCAATTAATTTATGGTCGATTGTGTGTTGATGATAGTATTAGGCATCAAGAGCTATACATATATGTATCAGAGTATACTACTTGAAGGGAATGAACTTGTTCTTTGATTTGTAAGGTAAAGTCTCCAGGGTTGTATAATTATCAGTTAATTTGATTGATAGAATATTGTTGGCTATGGTTTTTCCTTTTTGTTTACTTTCTTGTAGATGTATTTTCCAGTTCATTGAGCAGTAGATTCATTGGGGGGGATTTGGTTTGTTGGGTGGTCTTCAATACTTTCTCAATGGTGATTGTTCTTGATTTTGAAAAGACACACATTTCTAATGTGAAGCCGTATCTTTATTACGTGTGAATTACTTTTAGAAGAATTCAGTGTGCTTGCGTCCATGCAACATAAACGCAACTCCGCATATCTTCTACAATGCAATCTAACCAAATCCTTGAATGATTGCAAAAAAGAAGACATTGAAGCAAAATAGAGAATAAAACTAGCTCAAGTTGCCATCATCCCAACATTTTTCAATCTACTAAAGTTACAATCTGGCTCATGCTGCAACAACACTACATAGGGGCCGTTTGTTTCGCGTAAAACTCCGTAATTCGTAAATGACTTACTACCCAGTTACAACTACGGTGTTTGTTTGGACCGTAATTCGTAAAAGACTTACGTAACTCAACTAACACTCACTTGCAACCCAGTTACCACTCACTTACAGCCCAGTTACAGTTAATTTTGTGGTCATACAAATTTGTAATATTTTTTTATATTAATATTAAAAATTTTAATATTTAAGTTTTTTAATATTTATTTGCAGGATTAAAACTTTTAAAATCACCAAATAGTTAATTTTGTGGTCAATATTTTCACTTACGATTTATACATTACGACAACCAAACACCGTAAAGTACAATACACTTTCCCATTTTACAATTTTATATTACCAACCAAACACCGTAAAATTTACATACATGTAACTCATTTACAATTGTAAAAGACTTTACCAATTACAACTACGAATTACGGCCAGTTACGATAACCAAACAGACCCATAGTGTACGCATCACCTGGGAAATTTCCTCCCTTTGTTTGGCCCCATGCTCAGTTTTGTCAAAAGAAGTGCTTTTGTCGTCCAGTGTAAACTCTGACTTTTAGCACTTAATGTAAACAACTAGAGAGGTCATTGTATCAGTTCCTTTAGTCTTGGGCGTGTTTGGTAAGTTGCAAAATGGTTGCAAAATGCAAAAACTTTTGCAACTTTACACTTTTCACTTGTTTGGTTACAGTTGCAATTATTCCCATTTACAGCTACCTTTTCACAAAAGGTTTACGTGGCGTGCCCGGGTCGTTGGGATCAAGAGCCTTCTGGATTTACAAAAAGGCTGCAAAACCTTTTACTGTTGCGTCCTCTTTCCCATCTCCTGATCTTTTTCCATCACCACTGTAGCTTCACGATTTCCGCCCTTCTTCCTCCATCTTCGCCCCCTCGCTGGCCCGCCCTCTCTCTATCGTTCTCCTGCAGAAGAGATTCCACAAGCTCTGACGGTACGGCATCAATGACCGGCTGCCCGTACCAAAGTTGATCGGTCCCTTCTACCCACTGTAGCCTAGAGATTCCACAAGGAATCGATTCCCCTCTGCTCCTTGACATCTTGGTCGATTGAAATCTTGATCAATCTCCACTGTGAATCTCTGTTCTTTGTCAGCAAAATTGGCTGCGAAATTAGGGTTTTCACTGTACCCGCGTGATCTCCTCGAAACTCTGTATTGACCTTTCTAATCTCCAAAGGTTATCTTCTCCCTTTCTTTACTACTGTCCCTCTCCTTCAAATCTGCCTCCAGCAGCATAAATAGGGCAAAGGGCAGAAAATGGAGAAGCATTGTGAACTTTGTGGGAACCTGAGAAAGAGGCCGAGCCCAGTTATCTCTGATCAGGCATCAACTTCAGACAAATTTGTTGTTGAGGTATGCTGTTAACCTCAAAGATCAACTGGTATCTCTGTTGATCTGCGGGTGAGTTGGTACTTTTCAAAAGAGAGCCAATTTCTCTTATTAATTCCGCAATTGCTACTCCCATTTCTTCTGATATGGTAATATTCACTGATAATGTGTCTTTATTTTTTGAATTCATTCCCATTATGAATTAGTCCACCTGAAATTCTATTTGCTGCAAAAAATATTTGTTTAAACGGTTAATTCTTTTATGTTAATCCATAACTAATAAGCATGATGCGTAATTAGGATTAAAAGATGAAGATGGTTTTATCCTAGATTAATCTTCCCGAAAAAAGAGCAGAATTATTAGTCATTGAAATAATGATTTCCTACAATTTTGGGCTTGTCTCTGCGCCCCCCTTTTGGTCTTTAATCGTCAAAAAGAGTAAAATCACTGAGTATGCTTTACTGCTTGTCTCTGCGCCCCCTTTTGGGCTTGTATTATCTGAAAATTACAGTTTCAAAGTCTACTGACCTAATTTATTTATACCTGTTAACTCATAGATGCTAATTTAAAATTATTTGTTAAGAACTCGTAAAGTAACAATCCCCATTTACACTCCTATTTCTCGTTTTGAGTAATATGTACATTTCTTCCCAAATATGTTTAGCATGGAAAGGCTTGTCCAACTTGGGTTGGATGTTGAGGATGAGAAATTAGGCTTGCTTATAATTTGTACCACTGCGTTCATGGTGCTTAAGTGGATGACCGGTCATGAAGAAATCATGCAACCTATCCCTAGGAACATCAGGGACCAGGAGAGACGAATGTACCTGTCACGAGTTATAGAGTCCAGTGACACAATGTGTCACAATATGTTCAGGATGAATAGGGATGTTTTCTTCGACCTTTGTTCCATTATTAGGGTTCGGAGACTCCTTCAAGATTCTGCAAATGTCACTGTGCAAGAGCAATTAGCAATATTCCTACACACTATAGGGCATAATGTCCGTAATAGAGTGATTGGAGGAAACTTCATACGTTCCGGAGAGACAATAAGTCGTTATTTTCAGCATACACTTTGGGCAATTGGAGAACTCAGAAGAGATTACATTTGTGGTCCTAGTACAATGGTCCATGACAAGATTGCCAGCGACAATAGATTCAATGCTTACTTCAAGGTAATTTAATCTTTTTCCACTCATTTATTAATAAATACAGCAAATAATCAGTTAACTGTCTAACCAATATTAATTTAATGTCAATAGAATTGTGTCGGAGCAATTGATGGGACACATATCCCCGTTACTTTACCAGTTGCTGAAGTTGGACCATTCTACGGAAGAAAAGGGTATCCAACTCAAAATGTCCTTGCAGCTGTTGACTTTGATTTGAAATTCACATATGTCTTAGCGGGTTGGGAAGGATCAGCACATGACCTTACCATGATGCGAGATGCTCTTGAAAGACCACACGGTCTGCGTGTCCCCGAAGGTATTTCATACCTATTGCGTGATTCTCACACACTTCATTATATTCCATTTGTTTACTGTACAAATCTTAACTGTTTCAAAATTTGCTACTATAGGAAAATATTACCTGTGTGATGCTGGTTACAATACCAGGCCAGGCTTCTTAACTCCATATCGCTCAGTTAGGTATCATTTGAGTGATTACAGAGACAGGTTACCCACCAATTACAAGGAGTTATTCAACTATCGTCACTTCTCCCTACGTACGTCGGTGGAGAGGGCTTTCGGTTCTCTTAAGGGAAGATTTAAGATTTTAACGTCTCGTCCTTTCTTTTCATATCGCACACAAGTCGAGATTGTGATTGCTTGTTGCATCCTCCACAATTTTATCTTGTCTCACAGGAAAGATGATTTCATCCAAACTGAGAAAGAGTGGACTACACAGAATCTAGCAGAAGGGGGAAGGACCCGTAGACAGCTTCGAGAAGAGGCCAATGCTTGGGTTCAAATGAGAGAAGAAATTGCCCAGCGCATGTGGGCTGACATGCAAAATTAACTTTAGTATTAATAACCAACTTTGGCTGTGCTATGTTAACCATGCTAATATGGTGTCAACTACAAACTAATGTCCTAGTTTTACTCTACTAATCAAGCCTGGTGTTTAGCCTTATTTCATGTTAACATAATCTCTGAATATATACACTATTGTAGCTATATTGTCTGACATTTTTCCTTGCAGAGAATGTCCGAAAATGAGTACACGTATGACAATGATGCAGCCCCATCTGCTGGTGGTAAGAAGAAGAGGAAAACAGGTGGGAAAAACTAGCGCTGGACAGAGCCAGCAAGTATTTTCCTCCTTGAGTTCATGACAGGGCTGCTACGTGACGGAGTTAAGGGGGACTTGAACGTAATAGCAGCCAACGAAATTAAGAACAAGTTTGATATGGCGGTCTCTGACAAACACGTCTACAATCAATTGCGCACTTGCAAGAGCAAGTGGAGTCGAATATGTACTCTAAAGGCTCTAAGCGGTTGCGTTGTGTAGAAGCTAGAGATTCGCACCATTAAGATGCCAGAAGTTGTTTACACAGAATATATAAAGGTAACAAGATAAATGACTTTCACTTATGCATCTTCACCATCAATTTTCTTAAGTAAGCTCTAATATAAATAACATAATGAGTACAGGTTCACCAAAAAGACAAGCCTTATCTCAACCAGCCCATTGAACACTATGACGAGATGTACATCCTCTTTGGTGGTGACAGGGCCAAAGGAAGGTCTGCACTGGATGATGGCACCTCATTTGTGTGTCCATCGCAGACCGACATTAGAGGGGGTTCCTTCAATACTGGATCCCCACCTGAGGCTATTAAGTCCACAGACCTCCCAGAGAGCATGTCTGTGTCCCAACGCTCCACAAGTAAAGGCAAGAGGAAGGACGTTGAGCTGGAGATCATGGGATCGTTCGCAGATTCGTTCAAAAATTTTGCAAATACCATCTACGATAAGCGAGAAGAAGATAAAAAGGTGGTTGCACAATGCTACGAACAGTTGCGTTCAATGGTGGGGGCAGATTATCATTATTACATCTTTAATGAAGATGAGGTATCTGCTGCTTTTGATTATTTCGTGAAGAACCCCGACATCGGCGCTGGTTTCCTTAGTAGGAGGACTGACGCGGAGAAGGCAGCGTGGTTATATCGATTCATGAGGAAGAACAACATTGATTGACTTCAATGTCGGAGCTCGTGATCCTCCTTCTACCCTTAGTCGCGGAACTCTTTTATGCACCACTCTTATTTGCACCCCTTCCTAAACATGGATATTTACGCTTTGTTGGTTTAAGTCGATTGCCGTAGGCAATCAGTACACTCATATTTATCTTCCTGCTTGATTGCTTGGTAGTTCGTGGATGGCACTAGGCCATCCAAAATGTGAGACTGTTTTATTTGAGACAACACACTATTGGATTGTTTATGCTTCTTAATAATTATTTCCTTTTGCTATGTTTATCGGCTGACATTATTTGGTTTATGTAGGCAGTTAAATATGTTTCAAAGGCAATAATGATTTGAAGGGGTAGGAGCCTTAATGACAGGGTGCAATGACGTGTGGAGTGCGTAATGGATTGCAGCCGTTAAAGTATGGTACACGAGCGGCGTGGCTCCATTCACGCATTCACAATTGACCATCATGGGTGTGGAGGAGAGGTCTGTCAAGGCCTCCCCACTTAAATTACCTCTTTCAAAATCTGAGCCTCTTGCATTGCCAATTCCGTTACTGCAGGAGGAAGAGAAAATTCAAAGAGGTTCTCGGAATTGTGTTTGGTTGGATGCCAAATGCAAAAACTTTTGCAAAGATGTAGCCACTGGATAGAGGCAACTATTGATGCTCCTGAAAAAGCGACTGCTCTGGTAATCAAATGCTATTTCATGCTTACCAATTACTTTTCTTTCGTGTCTGGGTCTTCATGGAAAATAGCTTATTGTTTATTGGGTCTTGTTGTGCTCTTCATTGTTGGTAACTGATCTAATTTTCTTTTGTCTCTCAGTGCTGTGCTGATCTGCTTTCAGGTTGGCCGGTATATAGGGTATCTGTAGGTCCCAGATGGCCTGCTTGCTCTTCTTGATGCTATCTATTTGGTGAGTTGCAAAATGGTTGCAAAATGCCAAAAATTTTGCAACTTTAGACTTTTCACTTGTTTGGTTACAGCTGCAATTACTCCCATTTACAGCTACCTTTTCACAAAAATTATTTACGTGCCTTGCCCGGGTCGTTAGGATCGACAGACTTCTGAGGAGTTGAAAAAAAGGCTGCAGAAGCCTTTACTGTTGCGTCCTCCTTCCCATCTCCTGATCTTTTCCCATCTCCACTGTCTGGGTCCTCATGGAAGATAGCTTATTGTTAATAGTGTCTTGTTGTGCTCTTCATTATTGATTACTGATCTAATTATCATTTGTCTTTCAGTGTTGTTCAGATCTGGGCTTTCGGTTGGCCGGTATATAGGGAATCAAACTGGTCCCAGGCCTGCTTGCTCTTCTTTCAACTGTGAATCTATTCATTTGCTAATTCATTGATCTGTTGCTTCATGGTTTATTTTATTATCCTGGGTTCCTTGAAAAGCATATTCCTATTTTGATGGGCTGTGATGATGCACAGGTAGAATTATAATGCGAGTATTGCGTGTTAATTTGGGAACCTTTAAATTCAGGTTTGCATATCAAGGTTGGACAACTGAGTGATTGAAACTCCTGTCTTGGAGGCAGGCTGGATGTTAATCATCTTGAGGCACTACCTCTTTGTTACCTATATCAAGTTGGAAGCCCATTCCGTGCAATCCCTACATCATATGGAGCTATTAATATAGCATCTACAGTGTCTTCTGAGCCTTAAAATAAAAAACATTGACTTATTTAAGTTCACAGAAGAGTCCTATAAAGCAGTTTAATTTGTAACCTCTTGGCCACATGTGTTTCTTCTTTTCTACATTTGAATTACAGTTATGTGCAGGAAAACATTGAAGTGTGGACTTTGCACAAGGTGCTTCTAACATTCCGACCCTTCAGGTATTGTCCATCCTCTGCTACAAATTTGTACATTTTCTTTGTCCTGCTCCGCAGATACATTTTTATGAACTAATATTTGTATTAATATGTCTATCGTCACAGAAAGTAAAATTGTTGGAGTCGCCCGACCTCGAGTGAACAGAGGAAATGTTGACGATGCTTTTGTTGTGTGTCATGTTAATCAAGGACATCATCAGGATGCGAAGATTGAACACTCATTTTATTTGCTTGTTATATATGTACCGTAAATGTTTATATTTGATGTCCATGAGGGGAGGGATATATTGACTTATTTGTTTATTTTATCAGATATTATTTTTTATTGAAATACAACTGATGTATCATTAACAGATAATTCTGAAGGGTTCATCTTGTACTTGTTTACTACTACTAATGTATACATGCACATTACAGTATAGAATGTTATTATATTGGTTTGAAATGCTATCGTATACTTGTTTACTTCAGAAAGCTATCATGTACTTGTTGGGTTTGGTTTCCAACAAATAGTCCTGTATTGGAGTGACTTGGGGATGATTTTCGGTATGTAGGAGTAGTGAAATTCATTATGACATGTTGAAAGAAGGCTGCAAACCGTCGTTAGTCATTAAACTTTTATTTCATTTAGCTGTGTTTGTTTCATTAATAATAATCGGGAAAATATTAATTCATTGTCATAATATTATAATTGTTCTTTGTTGTTCACATGAGTTCATTATATTTTTACTTTGTTCAATTTCTTATATTTTTGCAATAATAATGTTTTATTAGTATTCTGAAAGTGTTATTAATATTATATAGATTATTTATCAAATTTATTATTTTTTATCCGGTAAATATTTTCATCTTATATATACAAAATAAAGTCATTCTTTATTAAAATTAATGTTAGAAATAAAATATGCAGTTTAACAATATTTTAACTCAAAGTTGTTATTAGATTTTAATTTAGCATATTATATTTAATTTAATCGTATTTAACATACCATAATCACTACTACGGTGTTTGTGGTTAACTTTTTCACTTACATTTTTACATGACCAACCAAACACCGTAAACGCAATATACTTTCTCATTTACAATTTCACTTTACTAACCAAACACCGTAAAACACAATATACTTTCCCAATTATAATTTCACTTTACCAACCAAATACCGTAAAACGCAATATACTTTCCCAATCACAATTTCACTTTACTAACCAAACACCGTAAATCACAATATACTTTACCATTTTCACATATTTTATCAACCAAATACCGTAAAACACAATATATTTTCCATGCTACAGTACATTTTTCCAACTCTCATTTTACGACTTACGACTTGCGACGTTTTGCAACGAATCAAACACGCCCTTGATGAAATTACCGGCAATTAGAGAAACAAATTTTCCATCAATATCACTATGATTACTTTGAAATATAACACCTAAAGTCTTCATATTTTCAAATCTGTTGTAGCAATGGGCTTCTAATGTAAGAGATGACAAGTATAAAGAGAGATTAAACAGATAACAATAATAAGCTAATAGAATTAAAGAAGACAGCACGCCAAGGATTTAACATGATTCGGTCAATTTGACTTACGTCTAAGGAAAAAGACAACAAGAGGAATCCAATAATCAAAAGAGAGAGAATACAAGAGATTACAATTCTAATCTCACTCACCCAAACCCACAAAACCAATTTACAAATAGGAACAAATGAAAAAGATATAAGAAAGAGGATTTTCTCTTTCTTCTACTCTTACTAATCTCCAGCTCAATTCTCCATCCTGTAACCCTCTTGTATATGAAAACTCACCCATCAACATTACATAAACAAATAAATTAATAAAAGCTTAGGATGGTCATAGCATTTCTTTAAGATGGCTGAATCTTTAGGGTGGCTAATTAATGGATTAGGGTGGCTACTAATCTATTAGGATTGCTGGAAAAAATCAACAAATATGGGCTACTTGTGGAGGTCTGTCAAGTTATTGTCAACAAATCTCCACCTTGACTTGAATACATAACAAATTTCTCTACTTTAGCTTGAACTGTATCAAGCATTTTTTGAATCCTCGCTGTCTTCTTTTGCCCCAACTGCTCAACTTTCATCATTTTGAACACTAACTAATTCGAAACAGTGCTCGTACTTGCACGAAGGTACGGGCTTTATCATTATATCTGTTGGATTATCTACAGTACCAATTTTCTTAACTTTGATAATTTTAATTTCACGAATGAAATGATACTTGACATCAATGTGTTTGGTTCTCTCATGATACATTTGATGCTTCGTCAGATATATAATACTCTGGCTGTCATAAAACACAGTAGTTACTCCTTGGTGTAAACTGAGATCTTCAACCAAACCTCTTAACCATATTGCTTCTTATATTATCTCTGTCACTGTCATATACTCTGTCTCTGTAGTAGACAAAACAACTGTCGACTGTAAAGTTGTCTTCCAACTAATGACACTACCTGAAAGAGTGAAAGTATAATCTGTCAGAGATCTCCTTCTATCCAAATCGCCTGCAAATTTGAGTCCGAATATTCGAGAATTTTACATTTAGAATTAGTTACCCTGTCAAAACACAAACTAATATTAGTAGATCCTTTTAAACATCGCAAAATCTACTTCACTGCCTGCCAATAGCTTTTTCGGGCCTGTCCATATATCAACTCACGACACTGACTGCATATGAAATGTCTAGTCAAGTGCACACCATAGCATACATAATACTTCCAACTGCACTGGCATAGGGAACATGAGACATACACTTCTCCTCTTCATCAGTTTGAGGAGACAAATCTGCTAAAAGTCAAAATTGAGCAACAAGTAAAATTTTCACAAGTTTAGCATCAAGCATGCCAAATCTCTCCAATATCATCTCGATGTATTTCTTCTGAGATAGGAACAATTTTCCTTCTTGCCTATTTCTGTGAATTTCCATTACCAAAAATATTCTTTGTTGCTCCAAAATCTTTCATCTCAAACTTTTGTTTGAGTTTAGCTTTCAACTTTTCAACTTCAGACATGTCTTTAGGTGCAATCAACATGTCATCAACATACAAAAGAAATATACAAAAGAACCATCATTAAGTTTTCGATGATATACACAACTATCATATTTACTCTTAGAGTAATCACGCTCAATCATGAAATTATCAAACCTTAAATATCATTGCCTAGGTGACTGCTTCAAATCATAAAGAGATTTCTTTAACCTGCATACATGATCTTCTTTGCCTTCAATAACGAATCCTTTTAGCTGATGCATAAAGATTCTCTCTTCAAGATTGCCATGAAGAAAAGCTGTTTCACATCAAGTTGCTCGAGCTCTATATTGAACCAAGCAACCATGGCTAGCAACACATCATAGAGGTGTGCTTACAACTGGAGAGAATACTTCATTGAAGTCGACACCCTCTATCGACTGTAGCCTTTGGCTACCAAGCTTGCTTTGTATCTAACAGACTCAATATCTGAAATTTCTCTTTTTCTTAAAGACTCATTTGCAGCCAACAATTTTCTATCCCCCAGGCGGCTTTATTATCTCCCATGTTTGGATCTTGTGAAGAGATTCCATCTCTTCAGACATAGCAGTTGTCCATTCTGCAGCTTCATCAGAACTGATAGCCTCCTTGTAGGTAGAAGGCTCTGAAATCTTAATAGATTCTATCACACTTAGAGCATAAGCGACCATATCTGCATAGGCATATCGCTTAGGTGGATGGATCTGCCTTCTTACTCTCCCGGTGGCAATACTGTATTGTTGCTCTTGCGGTGTATCATCACGCGAAGTTGAACCTTGAGCATCATTAATTGGTTCAATGTGTGTGCTCTCCTGCACTCCTTCTGTAACTTTGCTTTCAAGCTTCACCTGCTTGCTTACTTTTTCTCCTGAACCTGTAGAATCAACAATATAAACTTTCTCGGTTGCAGTATGTAATTTTCATCAAAAGTAACATTCCAACTAATAATCAATTTAGGTGAGTTAGGATCAAGACACCACAACCTGTATCTCTTCACCCCAGTAGCATAATCAAGAAGTATAGCTTTCTTTGCCCTAGGTTCAAGCTCACCATCATTTACATGAAAATAAGTAAGGCAACCAAATACTCATAAATGAGAGTAATTTAGCATGGGTACCAGACCATTACTCCTCAAGAGTCTTAAAATCAATAGCTGTAGAAGGAGACCAATTTACCAAATAGCAAGCTGTATTTACTACCTCAGCCCAAAAGCAATTTGACAAACCAGCATTAGAAAGTATACACCAAGCTCTCTCCAACAGTGTCCTCTTCATCTTTTCTTCAACTCCATTCTGTTGAGGTGTGTTCCGAACTGTACGATGCCACAAAATTTCTTCATTTTTGCAGAATTAATCAAACTCTGTGGAATAAAACTCCATTCCATTGTCGGTCCTGAAGCGCTTCACCTTCTTTCCTTTTTGCTTTTCAATCATAACCTTTCACTGCTTGAAGATAGCAAACATATCGCTCTTATGCTTGAGAGAATACACCCAAACTTTTCTGCAATAATCATCAATGAAAGTCAGAAGATAACTAGCTTCACCTTTCGATAAAACCTGAGAGAGAACCCAAACATCTGAATGGATGTAGTCTAAGGTGTCTTTAGTCCTGTGAACACCTGTACCAAAAGAAACTCTGTGTTGCTTGCCAAAAACATCATGTTTATAGAAGTCTAGCTTTCCTGTTTTCTGGCCACAAAGCAAACATTGCTTACTCAACACATGTAGTCCTCTCTCACTCATATGCCCTAACCGCATATGCTACAAATGAGTGGTATATAAGTCTGGGCCTTCTGACATTGACACAGCGGCAGCACCTGTCACTGTGCTACCTTGAAGGATTTAAAGGGTATTCACCTTCTTTTCTTTTATCACAACAAGAGAGCCTTTACTAACTCTCAAAACTCGACCTTCAACTGAAAACTTATAACTGTAAAAGCCAAGGGTGTCCAAACAAAATCAAAATTTTCTTTAATCTGGCACATGCCGAACATTACTCAATGTTCTAACAATACCGTCGTGCATTCTAATCTTGATTGACCCAATACCAATTGTCTTGTAGGACATGTTATTTCCCATTAAGATAAGACATTACCACCATCAATTGGCTGATAGGTCACAAACCAGTCCAAGTGGGGACATATGTGATAAGAACAACCTGAATTAAGAGCCCATTCATCTCGTGAACGGGAGTCAAAGACGGTAACTGAAAGAATCTCATATCATGTAGAGACTTCTTCTGCAATACTAACAACCGGAGATTTCTCATCTTGAGATTTTCTCCTAGCATCTTTTTTTTTTTTTTGAGTTTAAAACAATCTTTTTTATAGTGTCCAAACTTATAACAGTAGTGACACTCAGCATTTTTTCTTAACCTAGATTTGGATCTAGATTTTTCTCAAGATTATTCTTGACATTTCTTTGTAAGACACGGACGAACAAGCTTCAACTTAATTCCCACTTCCGACAACTGACACTTTCTGTCTTAACTCTTTAGAGTGTAAGGCTGACTTGACATCTTATAAAGAAAGTGTATTTCTACTATAGAGCATGCTATTAACAAAATTTTCGAAGGAAGGAGGTAATGACATAATAAAATGAGAGCTTGATCTTCTTCATCTATTCTAACATCAATATTTTTCAAATCCATGAGAATTTTATTAAGCTCATCTAAGTGGACTATAATTGGCATACCTTCCTTCATGCGAAGGGTGAAGAGGCGTTGCATCAAATAAACTTGTTAGTCAGGGACTTTGTTATATACAAGCTCTCTAATTTGAGCCACAAACCGATAACGGTATCTTCATCGACAACCTCCCACAAAACTTCGTCAGCTAGACAAAGTTGTATAACACTGCGCCTTCATCTCGAGTTCTTCTTTTTAGTCTTCGGAATGATTTGGTTTGTTGGGTGGTCTTCAATACTTTCTCAATGGTGATTGTTCTTGATTTTGAAAAGACACACATTTCTAATGTGAAGCCGTATCTTTATTACGTGTGAATAACTTTTAGAAGAATTCAGTGTGCTTGCGTCCATGCAACAAAAACGCAACTCCACATATCTTCTACAATGCAATCTAACCACACCCTTTGTTTGGCCCCATGTAAACAACTAGAGAGGTCATTGTATCAGTTCCTTTAGTCTTGATGAAATTGCCTGCAATTAGAGAACAAATTTTCCATCAATATCACTATGATTACTTCGAAATATAACACCTGAAGTCTTCATATTTTCAAATCTATTGTAGCAATGGGCTTCTAATGTAAGAGATGACAAGTATAAAGAGAGATTAAACAGATAACATTAATAAGCTAATAGAATTAAAGAGGACAGCACGCCAAGGATTTAACGTGATTCGGTCACTGTGACCTACGTCCACGGAAAAAGACAACAAGAGGAATCCAATAATCAAAAGAGAGAGAATACAAGAGATTACAACTCTAATCTCACTCACCCAAACCCATAAAACCCAATTTACAAATAGGACCAAATGAAAAATATATAAGAAAGAGGATTTTCTCTTTCTTCTGCTCCTACTAATCTCCAGCTCAATTCTCCATCCCGTAACCCTCTTGTATATAAAAAACTCACCCATCAACATCACATAAACAAACAAATTAATAAAAGCTTAGGATGGCCATAGCATCTCTTTAGGATGGCTGAATCTTTAGGGTGTCTAATTAATGGATTAGGGTGGCTACTAATCTATTAGGATGGCTGGAAAAATCAACAAATGTGGGCTACTTGTGGAGGTCTGTCAAGTCATTGTCAACAAATCTCCACCTTGACTTGAATACATAACAAACTTCTCCACTTTAGCTTGAACTGTATCAAGCATTTTTTTGGATCATCGCTGTCTTCTTTTGCCCCAACGGCTCAATTTTAATCATTTTGAACACCAAGTAATTCGAAACAGTGCTCGTACTTGCGCGAAGGTACGGGCTTTATCATCATATCTGTTAGATTATCTGCAGTACCAATTTTCTTAAGTTTGATAATTTTAATTTCTCGAATGAAATGATACTTGACATCAATGTATTTGGTTCTCTCATGATACATTTGATGCTTTGTCAGATGTATAACACTCTGGCTATCACAAAACACAGTAGTTACTTCTTGGCGTAAACCGAGATCTTCAATCAAACCTCTTAACCATATAGCTTCTTATATTGTCTCTGTCACTGCCATATACTCTGTCTCTGTAGTAGATAAAGCAACTGTCGACTGTAAAGTTGCCTTCCAACTAATAGCACTACCCGAAAGAGTGAAAGTATAATCTGTCAGAGATCTCCTTCTATCCAAATCGCCTGCAAATCTTAGACCAAATATCCAACAATTTTACATTTAGAATTAGTTCCCCTGTCAAAACACAAACCAATATTAGTAGATCCTTTTAAATATCGCAAAATCCACTCACTGCCTGCTAATAGCTTTTTTCGGGTCTGTCTATATATCGACTCACGACACTGACTGCATGTGAAATGTCTAGTCAAGTGCACACCATAGCATACATAATACTTCCAACTGCACTGGCATAGGAAACATGAGACATACACTTCTCCTCTTCATCAGTTTGAGGAGACAAATCTGCTAAAAGTCAAATTGAGCAGCAAGTAGAGTTTTCATAGGTTTGGCATCAAGCATGCCAAATCTCTCCAACACCTTCTCCATGTATTTCTTCTGAGAAAGGAACAATTTTCCTTCTTGCTATTCCTGTGAATTTCCATTCCCAAATATTCTTTATTGCTCCAAAATCTTTCATCTCAAACTCTTGTTTGAGTTTAGCTTTCAACTTTTCAACGACAGACATGTCTTTAGCTGCAATCAACATGTCATCAACATACAAAAGAAAATATACAAAAGAACCATCATTAAGTTTTTGATGATAAACACAACTACCATATTTACTCCTAGAGTAATCATGCTCAATCATGAAATTATCAAACCTTAAATATCATTGTCTAGGTGACTGCTTCAAATCATAAAGATATTTCTTTAATCTGCACACATGATCTTCTTTGCCTTCAATAACGAATCCTTCTGATTGATGCATAAAGATTTGCTCTTCAAGCTCGCCATGAAGAAAAGTTGTTTCACATCAAGTTACTCGAGCTCTATATCGAACCAAGCAACCATGGTTAGCAACACATCAATAGAGGTGTGCTTTACAACTGGAGAGAATACTTCATTGAAGTCGACGCCCTCTATCTGACTGTAGCCTTTGGCTAGCAAGCTTGCTTTGTATCTAATAGACTCAACATCTGAAATTTCTTCTTTTTTCTTGAAGATTCATTTGCAGCCAACAATTTTCTATCCTCCAGGCGGTTTTATTATCTCCTATGTTTGGATCTTATGAAGAAATTCCATCTCTTCAGTCATAGCAGTTGTCCATTCTGCGGCTTCATCAGAACTGATAGCCTCCTTGTAGGTGAAAGCTCTGAAATCTCAATAGATTCTGCCACACTTAGAGCATAAGCGATTATATCTGCATAGGCGTATCGCTTAGGTGGACGGATCTGCCTTCTTACTCTCCCGGTGGCAATACTGTACTGTCACTCTTGTGGTGTATCATCTCGCGAAGTTGAACCTTGAGCATCATTAATTGGTTCGACGTGTGTGCTCTCCTGCACTCCTTCTGTAACTTTTCTCTCAAGCTCCACCTGCTTACTTGCTTCTTCTCCTGAACCTGTATAATCAACAATATAAACTTTCTCGATTGAAGCATGTAATTTTCATCAAAAGTAACATTCCTACTAATAACAAATTTAGGTGAGTTAGGATCAAGACACCATAACTTGTATCTCTTCACCCCAGTAGCATAACCAAGAAGTATAGCTTTCTTTACCCTAGGTTCAAACTTACCATCATTTACATGAAAATAAGTAGGGCATCCAAATACTCATAAATGAGAGTATTTAGTAGGGGTATCAGACCATTACTCCTCAAGAGTCTTAAAATCAATAGCTGTAGAAGGAGACCGATTTACCAAATCGCAAGCTGTATTTACTGCCTCGGTCCAAAAGCATTTTGACAAACCCGCAATAGAAAGCATACACCAAGCTCTCTCCAACAGTGTTCTCTTCATCCTTTCTATAACTCCATTCTGTTGAGGGGTGTACCGAACTGTACGATGCCACAAAATTTCTTCATTTTTGCAGAATTAATCAAACTCTGTAGAACAGAACTCTATTCCATTGTCGGTCCTGAAGCGCTTCACCTTCTTTCATATTTGCTTTTCGATCATAACCTTTCACTGCTTGAAGATAGCAAACACATCGCTCTTATGCTTGAGAGAATACACCCAAACTTTTCTGCAATAATCATCAATTAAAGTCAGAAGATAACTAGCTTCACCTTTCGATAAAACCTGAGAGGGACCCCAAACATCTGAATGGATATAGTCTAATGTGTTTTTAATCCTGTGAACACCTGTACCAAAAGAAACTCTGTGTTGCTTGCCAAAAACACGATGTTTACAAAAGTCTAGCTTTCCTGTTTTCTGGCCACAAAGCAAATATTGCTTACTCAACATATGTAGTTCTCTCTCACTCATATGTCCTAACCGCATATGCCACAAATGAGTGATATCTAAGTCTGGGTCTTCTGAGATTGACACAGCGGCAACACCTGTCACTGTCCTACCTTGAAGGATTTAAAGGGTATTCACCTTTTTTTCTTTTATCACAACAAGAGAGCCTTTACTAACTCTCAAAACTCGACCTTCAACTAAAAACTTATAGCCGTTGAAGCCAAGGGTGCCCAAAAAAATCAAAATTTTCTTCAATCCGGCACATGCCGAACATTACTCAATGTTCTAACAATATCGTCGTGCATTCTAATATTGATTGACCCAATACCAATTGTCTTGTAGGACATGTTATTTTCCATTAAGGCATTACCACCATTAATTGGCTGGTAGGTCACAAACCAGTCCAAGTGGGGACATATGTGATAGAACAACCTGAATTAAGAGCCCACTCATCTCGTGAACGGGCGTCAAAGACGGTAATTGAAAGAACCTCATGCCATGTAGAGACTTCTTCTGCAATACTAACAACTGGAGATTTCTCATCTTGAGATTTTCTCCTAGCATCTTTTTTTCTTTTCTTTTAGCTTAAAATAATCTTTTTTATAGTGTCCAAACTTATAACAATAGTGACACTCAGCATTTTTTCTTAACCTAGATTTGGATCTAGATTTTTCTCGAGATTTTTCTTGACATTTCTCTGTAAGACCACGGACGAACAAGCTTCAGCTTAATTCTCACTTCCTACAACTGACACTTTATATCTTAGCTCCTTAAAGTGTAAGGCTAACTTGACATCTTATAAAGAAAGTGTATTTCTACTATAGAGTATGCTATTAACAAAATTTTCTAAGGAAGGAGGTAATGAGCATAATAAAATGAGAGCTTGATTTTCTTCAACTATTCTAAAATCAATATTTTTCAAATCCATGAGAATTTTATTGAGCTCATCTAAGTGGACTTTAATTGGCATACCTTCCTTCATGCGAAGGGTGAAGAGACGCTGCTTCAAATAAACTTGTTAGTCAAGGAATTTGTTATATACAAGCTCTCTAATTTGAGCCACAAACTAACAACGGTATCTTCATCGACAACCCCCCGCAAAACTTCGTCAGCTAGACAAAGTTGGATGACACTGCGCCTTCATCTCGAGTTCTTCCTTTTAGTTTTCGAAAATGGATTCCGGTAAGTTGTGCTTACCGGACAAGACTTTCAATAAGCCTTATTGCACCAAGAAAGTTGACTCTTCACAAACTGAAACTATTGCTCCCATCGAATTTCTCCACTTTATATTTTGCCGAAGTCATCTCGAAATACACAAGAAAACTACACTATATCTGATACCAGTTTGTTGTAGCAGTGGGCTTCTAATGCAAGAGATGACATGTATAAAGAGATATTAAACAGATAGCAATAATAAGCTAATAGAAAAAGAAGGCATCATGCAAGGATTTAACGTGGTTCGGTCAATGTGACCTACATCTAAGGGAGAAGACAACAAGAGGAATCTACTAATCAAAGGGAGAGAATACAAGAGATTACAACTCTATTCTCACTTACCCAAACTGTAGCACCCCGTTCTCAGGGTACGTACCCAGATATGTATCCTGAATTTTTTGAGCGTTTTGTTTCAATTTTATTCTAGTATTTGTATTTAAGTTGTGATTGCTTATGATTTTAGGTATCGGATCTGGATTCTCAGTCTTTGAGTCAGCCCTGACCTGGACCGGGAACCCGATACCAGTCTGCTACCCAATTTAACCTTTCTGGTAATCCAATTTGACCGGTTTCAATTTCAGACACTGTTTTCTAATATTTTAAATTTTTTATGATTTTTTAGAATTTTTCAGAATTTTTCTACAAAATCTCCAAAATCGGTGTCGGTCGGCATCACTGATTGATTTCTGGATTTTTAGTTTTCAAATAGGATTGAATTTTCAAAAACGGTTTTCATATTACTTCTTAAAATTTTATTTTTTATTTAAATATATTTTTTTAAAATTTTTCTAAATTTATCAAATTTGACCGATCCTAGTGTCGGTCGGTACCGCTAGAAGGTTTCAGGATTTTAATTTAAAAATCACATTGAATTTCTTAAATCTGATTTCACCGGGCATCTTAAAATAATATTTGCTATTTTGAGAATTTTTTTAAACGTTTATGAAACAGTCAAATTTTCGCCCAATTAAAATAATAATATTATTTACCGACAATTTCTTTTCTTACTTTTTCCTTCTCTACTCCCCTACTTTGTACTTTTAGAAATTATAATAAATAAATTATTTAATAATAAAATTTTTATACTATTTTCTTTTCTTTTTCCTTAAAATTTTCTCTTTTCTTTAATCTTCTTTCCTTTTCTTTATTTTCTTTTTCCACTTTGACTTTCCCCCTACTCTGCAACCGCCCCCTGCCACAGCCGCAACCGCTGCAGCCCCTCTCCACTTCCCCATTCATCATCCCATCTCCTCCCTTCTCCATTTAAAAACCCTCCCTTTCCCCTTCCTTTCCATTTCCATTTTCATATTCAACTCCAACTATTTCAATAGAAACCCACCAACTCCCTCCATCATCACCGCTGCCGCCTCCACCATCATTACCGCCACCGTCCGCCGCCCCTAGGTCGGCCATCCACTCTCCCACACCCCCTCTCCACTCTACCACCTCCTTTTCATTCAACCATCAACCCATCACCTCCAATTTCAACTAAACTCATAACTTCTCCCACCTCTTCTTCTCCAAAATTCAACCCCATCTCCATAAATTCCACCACTTCCACCACCCCTATCATCACCTCCTCCTCCTCCTCTAACTCCCCACAACCTCCAACAACCACCACAACCACCAACTACCACCACCACCACCAACTACCACCACCAAACTCCTCAACCAACTCCAAACCACCAAAACACCAACCACCAATCCTCCCCCCTTGGGCAACCCCGCGCGCGCTCCTCTTCCCCGGCGGCGACACCGCCGCCGGCCATCAACCCCCTCCCCCCAATTTTTTCTTTCTTTCTTCCTTCTTGTTTCTCTTTTTCTCTTCTTTCTTCTTTCTTTCTTTTATTCTTTCCATATATATATACTCATTCCCTAAAATACCCTTCACCTCTCTCTCAAATTACTTCCCTATAGTTACAATCACACCCCTCTCCTTTTAATTCTTATTTTCTCTTTTAAAATACCCTATAGTCTCTCTCTCTCCTACTCTCTCTCCTTCCTACAACTCTCTCTCTCCTCTCTCTCTCTCCTCTCTCATTCTCTCTCTAAATTTATATATATATTTATATTTATATATTTTAATATATATTTATTGGGCTAGTGGCTTGCTCGCACGGGTTCGCGAATTCTCAGATATTAACCGGTATTTCATCCCGGTTTCAGGCGAGTATATTTCTTGCTTTATTACCATCATTTCATGTCTAATAATTATTAACTGGCTTTTAATATATGATGTCTCTTTCTGTAAGTTAGTATATGTTATATAAATGATTATCATGCTATATTTGACATATGATACCCGACACCGGTACTTACCACGCTTATCACTTAATATCGACACCGATACTTGCCATGCTTATCACTTGATATCGACACCGGTATTTTTCATGCTATACTTATTATTTGATATCTGACCACGTTACTTGCTATGCTTATCACTTGATATCTGATACCATTACTTGCCATACTTATCACTTGATATCTGACACTGTTACTTGCCATGCTTATCACTTGATATCTGATACCGATACTTACCATGCTATACTTATTATTTGATATCTGATACTGGTACTTACCATGCTATATTTATTACTTGATATCTGACACCGGTACTTGCCATGCTATACTTATCGCCTGCTACCTGACACTTATATAATAACACTTGACACTTGACATGCTATCACCCGGTACTGGTACACTTGACCTGATATTGTGGCACCTGTATTATATTACATATTCATGACTATTACTTTTACGGGGCCTTGGAATGATTATTATACTGTTACCAGATGTTTGGTACTCCTGAACTCCTGTCTCCTGAATTCCGTACTCCTGTACTCCTGAACCCTTGAAAAAGGGTGACTCCTGATATTATACTCCTGATATTATACTCTTGTTAATTCTCGTAGTTGGATAATCATGGTTATACAGTATACACATGTGGATATTATCTTTGGGCAATTCATATATGTATAATAAAAAATACTCAACTTACACTTGGGTGGGGAAACTGATGGAAACCGGTATGATGTCATATTTATAATGGTGATATTTCTGAAGTCCCGATGGGGCGCGTAATGATAAGTCCCCGAAAGCAGTAGCCTGAATCTGAAGTGTCGTGTGGGCGCGTAGTGATAAGTCCCCGGAAGCAGTAGCCTGTACTCCTGAGCTAGTCCCGGGTAGAGACGGGACCCACTATAAATATGAGCCATCAGATTTATCAGTTTTTAAATAATAACTTGTCTTATTCATAAGTGGATGTATGTGTGCCGGTAGCACATACAAAAGCATATGAATCGAATGAATAACATAAAACAACCAAACAATAATAAGGTTAGAAACGTGCGATATTTGGTCTCTCCTTTGTTCGGGTCCTGGTACTCACATATCAGACACGGGTAAGTTTTACAGAGTGCGAACTCTAATGTGGACTATCAATGATGTGAGACGCTGGTAGGGAGGCGATTGAAATATCAAACGGTACTGATTATTATTATTGGATAAATTAAAATACAATACATTTATATTCCAGTTATAGTATTATGCCCTGAGTTAACACCTTGCTTTATGACATATGATGATTACTCTAGACACACTATAGTTCTCTAAGGGCAACTCAAGTTGTATAAACTCAGACGATGGCGACATGAGATATGTGGTATATAGATGAGGGTTTTCTTATTTGGATTATCCGCTTGACGTATCAGTTCCGTGAATCCATAATTCTGAGCTTGTACAACTAGTTTTGTCCATACTTGTATTTATCACATGTTTAGCTTATTTACCGCACATATCTATGCTCTTTATACTACCTTCTATGCATGTTTTTAGTTTCAGATTCATCGATATACATGATTTACTGTCATTCTTTTAATTTGCCTTATGTTATTTGTTATTACTTGTACCTGCGTACTTGGACCACATCACTTGATCATGCACACGTGTACCTGTTATGCACACCATTTGGCTTTATATATGTACTCACAGGGTTGCGTCTGACAACCCTGAATTCTCATGTTCAAATCCTAGAGAGCGGACCTTGGTGACCTTACTGTAACTGATCAGAGTGCGCAGCGGATCCTTCCGTGACGTTCGGAGTACAGCAGAAGTTTGGATCATCGCCGCAGCTCTTCCTCCCAGTTCCTCTCCTGTTTGGTTCTCGAGACCTCTCTTGCTGCTCGTGAGCATCTCTCGGCTTTGTATATCTCTTCATGTATTGTACTTTTGTATTTTTCTGGTGATATAATATTGCTGTAATATTGTATCACTCTTTGTGATAACTATGTACATGTGTTATTTCTTTTGGAATGTATATTAGCACCGCGCTTCTGCACTCTGATTCCTGCACGTACTGATGCTTAGCGTATATACGTGAGGGTATCTCTGACCTGCGTATATACGTCGTAGTGACGTCTCCGTACCCGCGGGATCGGGGCGTCACACAAACCCACAAAACCCAATTTACAAATAGGAATAAATGAAGAGGATTTAATAAAGAGGACTCTCTCTTTCTTCTGCTCCCTACTAATCTCCAACTCAATTCTCCACCCTGTAGCCCCTCTCTTATATAGGAAAAACTCACCCATCAACATCACATAAACAAACAAATTAAAAATGCTTAGGGTAGCCATAGCATCTCTTTAGGGTGGTTCAATCTTTAAGACGGCTAATTAATAGATTAGGGTGGCTACTAATCCATTAGGGTGGCTGGAAAAAATCAACAAATGTGAGCTGCTTGAGGAGGTACGTCAAGTCATTGTCAACAAAATCAACACCTCAAACGATTCGAGTCACTGTCAAAAACCCACTCCTGTTAGTTTCTCTCTGTTTTAACTGGTTATTTGATCGAACTTAAATAATTCAAGGTGTTAATATGAAAATAAGAAAGTAGACGAGGCAACAGATGATGACTTGTGAGAGGATTGTGCAGAAAATCTTGTCAGCCTACAAACTCTGAAGCTGGCATTCACAACCTCTGCCCCTTCCTCCTCCAACACCCCGAATCACCTCGTAGAACATGAACCTCTTCTTCACCCCAGTGATCAGGACCACCTCCAAGATCGAGTCCTGGTGCCTCATCTCGACCACTGGCAACCCGAATTCAGTTACCGTCTCCCCGCCATCCAGCTCAGAAGTCTCTCCCTTTGCCCATGGCAAACTTCTTTCTCTCAAACAGCAATTTTTTTCCTCGTTAGTTAACTACTGCACACTGGAATTCAACTGTATAACCAGAAAGCTACGGGCTTCGAAGCGGACACTGATGGGGAGCAAATCTCTTACCGGCCCATGGTCTAGCCACAATGTCAACCTCGGGGGACAATCATGAGGTGGTACTTAAAGATATTCTGATTAAGTGTGCGTGCACCAATGAGATGTCGAAGGATGGGAGGAAGTCGTTGGAGACAGACCCAATATATTTATTAGGAATGGAACTAATGACATGGGGGTGGATAAGGATTATGTAATTTTCCTGAGGTTTACAAGGTTTTGTTAGTAGAGGATCTGAAGAATTACAAGTTTGAAACACACACACAGCCCCCAAATCTTCTCTCACAATTTTTCTAATTACAAATTTTTGTAAATTCTATTGTTATAAGCTATTTCAAGGACTATGATTTCTATATGTTAAAATATAAATACCTCAATTTTCACCTTAACTTTAGAATTTTAGTATAGTGGCAGGACCTTTAATATGATATCAGAGCAACTCAGGTTCAAATCTCACCGGACACGTATTTATTAAAAAAGCAAAAATACCACTAACATAAAAACGCAAGTTTCGACCCATAAAAAATGCACTCGACTTGTTTGGGCTTGAGATGTTGACCCACCTAACCCAAATTTAACTGATTACTTAATATGAGCATATCCATGTACAATCACTTGTTGAGAAACCTTGTGGTGGTCAGAGCATATAATCTTTCTTTGAGGTAGTGGTCTTGAATTTGAAACCTAGATCACAATATCTATCTTTCATGAAATCAGAAAGATTAGTGTTAATAAATAAATCTCTAAATTACAATTCTTATGGGCATTTAAGTGGAGTTGATGGCTAACTTGTGTGCGTGCCATTTGGCTTTTCATAGGTGTCGCCATTTTTCTTCTTTAGATAAACATAGTTGCACCGTACAAATTTTTAGTGAGGCATTTCAATGCATTTATCCAGGAGTAGGCTTTCATGATGAAAATCACATCCCGTACGTATTGTTTCCTCCTGTTGATTCAAAAATTTTAAAATTCTATATCGACACATATCGAGCCGTTTCATGATGTCCCTCTATCCTGCATTCCAAGGGTTTGCCATTATCGTGTTCTTGTTGTGTCGTATCTGTGTCCATGCTTCACAGGAGGACAACCACATTTCTTATTTATAGCAAGCTAAAATTAGATTCCATTATGGATGGTCCACTGGATTATGGCACAAATAACACATTTGAAATCTAAATTAAAGAGCCAAGTCACAAGAATATCCAGACTCTTGCCTTCAACAAGAAAACAATCACTATATAACTTCATGAACTCACATCACACAGCTAGAAAACCAATATCTCAAGAATAGTTTTGAGATGGCAAGGGGAATAGTAGCAGTTAATAGGATAAGCAGATTTTAGACTAAGCTCTCCAAACATATGGGCGATGGAGCAAGAAAGATAGTGAATCTTACAGATACCAAGTTGATGGAGGGGCTGTGTACTCCATGAAGAGCTAGTTTTATTCCACAGCACGGATCAAATCGTCCATCAGAACACACTTGCTGGCCGCAATATGGCACGATCTACATAAGAAGAACAAAAAAGATACGAGTATTCCCTCCAACAAAACAAAAGAAAACCACACCGTAAGAAAATTGTAGATAAAATCATAGATTAATCTATAACAATTACTTGAATTTATCTTCCATGAACACTGATGATACTCAAAAAGAAACCTGATACAATTATAACAGCAAATAACAATTGTTCTGCAAGTGATTGTACAGCCATAATATTAAAAATCCATATCAACGAATATTATATCGATTTATTCAGACATGAGCGGAATTCGAAAAGTTAAAAAGACATCCATTGGATGAGTCGAGTTCCACCATTACTACCCTAGTACAGTTATCTTTTACCATATTCTTTGAATGCAGCAGGAGGCCTGACAATACATTAGGTGGTTGAAGTTGTCCTTTCCCAACTTCGCTGGTCTTGTTATAGCGGTGTTGCAAATCCTACAAAGGTTGTTAAAACAAAGACAAAATTAGCACCACCCTATACATCAATGAAAACAAAGACAAAATTAGCACCACCCTATACTTCAACCCAATAGCACAAGTGGGGGTATTGAGAGAGTATATGTATGATACTTTATTTTTTGCATACAACATAAGGAGCAACACAAGAGGCTATTTTTTTCCCTTTTGCTTTTTGGTGGGGAAATGTGTATGTTTTTATGTGTGTGTGTGTGGTTTTGTTTTGCCCCCTGGGGGGGGGGGGGGGGGGGTGCATTATTGGTTGGAGGTTTTTGAATTGATTCTTTGCAATCATTCCAAACCCAACACTGCCAATTCGAACCTTTGCACATTGCGTTCCTGTTTAAATCTAAATTAAAACAGTAAAAAAATTTAATTTCCTTCAAAGTAACACCCACAACCCCCCCCCCCCCCCCCCCCCCCACACACACACACACACACAGAGAGAGAGAGAGAGAGAGAGAGAGAGAGAGAGAGAGAGAGGTACATTAGATGTCATCTAAAGAAACTCCGTTAAATAACGCAGAAAAACTCCAACGTCCCTA
Source organism: Agave tequilana (assembly GCA_038442645.1). Taxonomy (NCBI): domain Eukaryota; kingdom Viridiplantae; phylum Streptophyta; class Magnoliopsida; order Asparagales; family Asparagaceae; genus Agave; species Agave tequilana. The sequence goes on from JAVJIF010032549.1 coordinate 83,927, forward strand.
TCATTTTTTTAACAATTCAGCTGCACATTATGATGTTCATATCCCAAGATGTACATATAAAAATCATGTAGTTTGGAGTTCGTTTACTCATGTACCAAATAATTGAAAATTTAACAGTTTTTTAATAATAAAACAAATGGAACCATTAGATTAATAATTAAATGAAATTCAATTCACGTGATTTTTTAAATGTATGTCTTAACACATGAAGATTATAACGCACGGTCAGATTGTGAGAAAATAATAAAGTGATTGGAGATTAGATATAGCATCAGACAGAGTTAGATGGCATCTGAGGTACATATCCCCTCAATCCTCATACACACACACACACAATATGGACATCCGATATGATCTCATATCCCTGATATATTGCCAGATAGCCGCTACCTGATATGAACCCGATATCCAATATTTAGAACCTTCGATAGTAGTAATCAAATCAACAGTTTCGTGATAGGTAGTGACTTTAGGATGAGAGGGTTACTTTTAGCTAACCAATATTAAATGATGTGATTCTTTTCCCAATGGTTGCCCGAGGTAAAATGGATTTGATAAAACCTGATGGGGTTCAAGGTTGGTGGTGAAGATTTCTTAAACTTATACATAGTTTCACCGTTGGGATGGGAGGGAACGTGAAGAGGATCAACGAGGTGGCAGACAACGATTACATCATAGACTGTGGGTGGAGAATAAATGTAGTGGAATGATGAGTCTTGCACGTGATGAGAATGTTTATGCAATGGGTCAAGTAGATGGTCTCAAATGAATTGGGTTCACAAGTGGGCTAATTTTGTCAAGTTCATTTAATTCAGATTGTCTATATTGTACACATTAAAGATTAGGTCAAATGAAGCCAAAACTTCATAGCATAGTGTGAGTGGAATTTTCGTCACATGAGAGAAATTATCGAGATTTTAGGAAATTCTTGAATCTTCCCAGATAGAACTTTTATACCATAAAGTTGAAATTTTGGCTTGATCTAGAGATAGGCCTAATGAAATTAGTTTGGTCCAAGAAATTTGGGGGTGATAATGAAGATATAAATAGAAATTCCACCGTTTTAATCATCTAATCAGTATATAATAAAAGGGGCACAAGAATGGGTCCAAAATTGGAAAACAGGTATAACAAGCTTGTAATTAATGAAAATTGGTACAAAATTTCTTCTTAATGAAATATCAAGGCTTTCAAATTTACAGAGCTCCAATTAGATGGTTTGCAATTAGCTAGAAAAAGATTGCAAAAGAAAGAGTTGACCAAATTGTGTTTTCTGAGGGCCTACTCCGAAGCTACAAATCGATGGAATGCTTCACTTCACTGAAGCTCCCGATCAGCCATGAGTCAGCCGCTCGAAACTGATCCAGCACAATACCTCACTTCCCAGGTCTGAGAAATATTACTCATACCATTACTGCAAAGGGTACGAAACCGTGCACTGTTGGGCCCTCTTATGAAATTAGAAATGTCAAATTTAGCATTTGATCAAATGGATGGGTCAAAAGGAATTTATGATTTATCAAGTGTCATTTGGTTTAGAAAATTCATTCAAATTTGACAATTTTGCTTGAAGGGAGAACTTCAAAGGTATTTGGAACTTTTAGTAGAAGTCATGATAATTCACCAACAATTTTGAAAAATTCATGATAAATCATTTGAACATCATCTCACAGGTGGTTGAATTTGACTTGGAGTTATGGATCTTGAGTATGAAGTCCAACATGTAAGGCACTCACGTCCTTTCTCCTTATTCTTGAGGGATTGTAAGAAAATATATAAAAAATGATAACTCCTCCTAAGATTTATTTAATATTCTATTGCGCTTTGTCCACCCGTCATGGCCTGGTACCTGGGAGGACTTTCAAGGTTATGGACAAGGGATAAAATTGTATTTTAAGCATTGAAGAATGTTGCTCTAGTTAATTAATGTTCATGGAAACGAATCCAATGAATGAATCCAAGAATAATGAATTTGGTCAAAGCAGTTCGAGTTATGGTTGAAATGGGCTTTAAGTGAAATAAGGATCTTATGGAAGTTTCCAAAATTCATATGCGAAGTTTTAAGCCGAACGTTCGGCGATGTTTACATGTTGCGAAATTCAGATGTTACAGTTGATGGATTGCAGTTATCCTCGACTTCAAGAGCTGAGATTGTAGAACAATCAGAAACAATGATGGTTTCGAGCTCAGATGTTCAATTTTACCCCGAAAACAGATTGAGACTAGACACGCAACAAGGTAATCCATATCGTTACTCCTATGGTGAAGCAAATTCTCATAAATTTTGTGTGGATTAAAAAGATCGTTGGTTGATCAAGTTGAGGTCAGACCTGAACTTGTTCGACCTAATCAAGTTATGAACCCTTTGAGGGGGTTATGGAGAAGAGGGAGTGAGATACAGATGAAGTCAAGAGTTGTTCATTTGTGCATTGATGTGAACACATGAAACATGGTGGCTATTCTCGAACTTGGACGTATTCGAATCAAGGGGGAGATTGTTAGGATTGTGACTGGAATACATCGTGAAGGTAGACAAAACTTCGGAGATCAATAAGCGGACGTGCATAAGAAACTGTGCACAGTAATAGTCGGTCGACTAATTATAAGGATTATCGACTTATACATTGGTATAGTCGACTAACTCTTGCTAGCAAAGAGATGAGGTTCTCAGATTTTTCTCATAGTTGACTGATAATTAGGTATAGTCAACTAATACATGTTATGTCGACTTATACTTTGGCCTAGTCGACTAGTGGCAGTTCTGACAGTTTTCTGTTTGGGTTTTGTTTCAAGTTTTGAGTTGAATTCAAGTTTTTTCTTCTGAGACGATGATCGTTCGTATTGATGGAGTTTATTTAAGACTAGAAAAATTCTATGATCTATAAATAACCATTTGGGGTAGCCTTCAATGTATCGAAGAATTTGTAATTCCTAAAAGGTGTAATTCATTAAGAAAGTGAGAGATTCGTGTGAGAAATTTTAACCACAAGAGTTCGTTGTTCTTAGCAACCATCAAAGGGCTTGTAAGCTTCTTAGAAAGAGGTCTAAGTATTTCTTATTGTACTTCTCCAAAGTTTAATAAAGTTTCTCCCCTTTCTCCCGTGGACGTACACACGATCTGTCTAATCGGTAGAACCATATTATATTATGTGTTGCTTTCTATACTTTGAAATATCTTCTTCCTTCTCTTTTCTTCTCATTGCTCGTTGATCCTGTGTTGATTCTGCTACGTTGCCCTAGCGATTGGTCGTGGGGGCACAACAAGCTGAGCCATCAATAAGATCACTATCCAGCATCGATCTCCGATACCTCGCCTTGATGATATGTTGGATCGATTAGGAGGGTCGTGTATGTTCTCGAAGAATGATCTGAGCGGTTAACACCAATTCGCATTAGGCCGGGAAATGAATAGAAGACGGCATTCAAAACTCTGGAAGGACTGTACGAGTGATGGTCATACCTTTTGGACTATCCAATGTACCAAACACTTTCATGAGGTTGATGAATCAAGTGTTTAAGCCTTTATTGGGCAAGTTCATGGTTGTCTACTTTGATTACATCCTCATCTACAGTTCTAGCGATGCCGAGCATCTACAGCATCTCCGGAACGTGTTCACACTCCTTCAAGCAAATGAGTTGTATATCAACCTAAAGAAGTGTAACTTCATGAATATGAGCCTGATATTCTTAGAGTTCGTCATCAATCCACAAGGGATCCATGTAGATGAGGCGAAAGTGAGGGTAATCCGAGATTGGCTCGCACCCAAGAGTGCTACTGAAGTAAGGAGCTTTCATGGCCTAGCTACTTTTTACCGGCGATTCATCCACAATTTCAGTAGCTTGGTAACATCTATAACAGATTGTTTGAAAAAGGGTCATTTCGTATGGACTGATGAAATCGAGAGAGCCTTTGCACTCATAAAGGAGAAGCTTGCTAATGCCCCTATCTTAGCTTTTCTAAATTTTGAAAAGATGTTCGAGCTAGAGTGTGATGCTTTCAGAGTAGGCATTGGAGCAGTACTCTCGCAAGAAAAAAAGATATATTACCTTTCTAAGTGAAAACTTAAATGAGGCTCGACAAAAGTAATCTACCAATAAGCAAGAACTATATACGGTGTACTGTTCGTTGAAGACATGAGAGAGCTAACTTATAGCTAGCGACTTTGTCCTTTTTTCGGATCATAAATTACTTCCAACACTTTATGAACCAAAAGCACATAAATAAGATGCATGCAAGGTGGGTATTCTACTTTGAGCAATTCAATTTTATGATCCGTCATAAATCTAGAGTAGATAAAAAAGTTTCTGATGCATTGAGTCGAAGAGTTTCATTGTTAGTCTCGTTACAAAGCAAAATCATTGGGTTGAATGTTTGAAGGAGCTATAAAAAGAGGATGAAAACTTTGTTGAAATTTGGGAGAAGTGTTCATCACGACAGTCCACACAAGATTTTCATATCCTAAATAAATTTCTTAAGGGAAGTCGATTATGTGTACTAAGGACTACGTCGAGGGAGAAAGTTATCAGAGACTTGCACGGAGGCGAACTTGCATGACACTTTGGAATAGACAAGACTACGACAAGTCTTGAAGAGAGATATTATTGGCCCCAACTAGAGAAGGATGTGACTACAATTGTGAAAAGTTGTCCGATTTGTCAAGTTGCTAAAAGACAAGCTCAAAATGTGGGCCTGTATACAACTTTTCCCGTCCCAAAAGATAGTTGGGAAGACCTTACAAGGATTTCGTGTTGGGATTTCCTCGCACACAAAAGGAAGTGGATTCCATCTTCTTAGTAGTTGATTGATTCTCTAAGATGGCCCACTTTATTTCTTACCGAAAGACTTCTGATGCACCACATGTGGCCAAGTTGTTCTTCCAAGAGGTTGTGAGACTACATGACGCCGAGTTGCATTGTTTCGGATCGAGACAATAAGTTTTTAGCGACATTTTTGACTACTCTATGAAAGAAATTTGACACATCACTGATATACAGAAGCACGGCACATTCTCAAACTGATGGCCAAACGAAAATTGTCAACCACACCTTAGACAACTTATTGAGAAGCATATGTGGAGGCAAGTCAAGAGCGTGGGATCAAGCTTTGCACCAAGTGGAGTTTGCTTATAACAGCTCAACAGGTGTGTCACCCTTTTTTATTATCTATAGGAAGGTACCTCACCATCTCCTAAACTTAGCCAAATTGTCAATTGGAGTTTAGTAGTGCAGCTAGCGCCATGGCAGAACGAATACTAGATGTTCAAGAGAAGGTTTGATTGAAGTTGGAGAAATCTAATACGAATTATAAGACCGCGGCTGACAAAAAGAAGAGAGAAAAGGTCTTTGACGAAGGGGATACAGTAATGGTATACTTGAGAAAAGAAAGAATTCATGTTGGATCGTACAATAAGTTGAAGCCAAATAAGTATGGTCCATTCAAGATCGTGAAGAAGATCAGTGATAACGCTTACTTTGTAGATTTTCCAAACAATATAGCAATATCCAAGACATTTAATGTGGCCGATCTCTAGATTATCACCCTACAAAGCAGCTATATCCTGACTATAACTCGAGGATGAATTCTTTTGAAGAGAGAGGAGCTGATGTGGGAGATCAAGGAACAAGTCAAAACAACCAGCAGACCAAAATAAATTAACCTATCGTCAATAACTTTTTCTAGACTGTCGACAGGATTTTCCTGAAAGACAAGAATTTTCAGTCTAGCTTGACCTGTCGACAGCACCCTTCCTCTGACCTGTCGATAAGCTCTTCCCGAAAGTCAGCTTGCCAGTTTTTCTCTTGACTGTCGAGAGCACTCTTCACCTGTAGACAACCCTGCGTATATCAGCATATCTGAACCTGTTTAGGATTCTGTTTTGAGCTTCAAATTTGAATCTGATTGCTTTTGTTTTTGTTTATTTTAAATTAGTTTTCATAGATAGATTAAAACTCTATTGTAAGCCTATAAGAAGCCCTTGTATCCTTTGTATTTTTAATTATTTTCAATCAATACTCTTGAGTTTTCTTTATATTTTGCTCGTGGATTCGAGTTGTTTCTCTATGGCTCGTGGATTCAAATTGTTTCTTTATGGCTCGTGGATTCGGGTCGCTTGCTCGTGGATTCGGTGATTATCCCTACCTGAATGCTTCTTCAGGGTTCATCAGCGCTACTATGATATCTAGCCCGCATGGCTCGTCTTCTTCGCTTCCCCATCTGCATCATGACTATACTTAATTTCTTATGCATTAAAGTAGAAGCACAGTTAAAAAGTATTGCATAAAGGTTACACTCTTCTATTTTAGTATCATGTTTAAAGTTGAGAATATTCTCTATGAAATTTATTATACCTGCTTATACAACAACAACAACAATTAAGCCATTTGTCCCAAGTATTTGGGGTAGGCTACATGAACCAAAAAAGAATTACGCCGGATCGCGCACATGGATCAGCTTTCTCCACTCATTCCTATAGAGCAATATCCCTTCACTAAGACCTTTAGCCACTATATCTTGTCGTATTACCTCCATCCATGTTATAGTGGCTAACTTTTTCATATTAGTAAGCCCAATGATGCTTTTGCTGTTGCAGGAGTAAAATGCAAGGTATAGGATGCTTATAGTGCATTATCTACTTTTTGTACCCATGCTCGTTCTTAGTTTAGGGGATTTAATTTATGGAACTCTCTCTTGAAGCTTATGTAGTTCAATTTTATTTGAAGAAACTCTATGGTGATTGATGTTCTTTTGGAATACTGAATACCTAGATGTAATCCTATGGGTTTTGTTAGTTGAGTAAATTTATGATTGCGGAAATAGAAATGAAAGTCAAACTTTGAGAATAAAATAAATTTTCTTTTGTGATATTATTGATGGAAAATTTTATACAAGTTGTGATTATAAGTCACCATCTTTCGAATGAAAATTATTAGAGATATCAGAAATGGCAGGTTACGATCTAGTTTCTATGTATGGGAGCTGGGCATAACACTGCATGAATTGAAATTGAAAATCTATGATTTTTCAAATCCATGAGTCATAAATCTACATATAATTGCAAATGGACCCTAAGAAAAATCCACTAACCTGACAAGGCTCAAGTATGATATGGACTGCTCAAGTAAAAGATCCAATGAGACTTCATTGTTCTTGTTAAACTTTCTTTCTCACGTCACCCAGTTGGAGAAGAGGAAATTTATTCATAAAAAAAAATGATAGAAGTTGTGTGTAATTTTCTTTTAATTTTTCCACTTATTTTTCTTCAAAACCAAACAATGAAAATTGCTTTACGTCTCATTTCCTTTTTTTGCCCCTTCCTTCAAACCAAACATACATATTAACATTGACACGAAATTAAAATTAAACTCTGGCAGTAAATCTGATGAAAAGAAAAGAAGTACCTTCTGAAAGCCAAGCCCAGCCTCCAGGCTTTGTAGAGAGTTTGGAGATGAGCAACGCTGAAGCAGTCACACTGTGAAATGGCATCAGAGATTGCGCACATCCCAATTCCACAGGAATCCTATAAAATTCAGATTGAAAATACAAAAATTCAAAAAGAGGGCAACTTAAAAGTTCAAACATGATCACGAAAACATCACTAGAATAAAAAAAAAGAGGCTAGAATTCGTTGCACCTTGAGATGCCCAATGGGAGCTTGCGACGAGAGAGACGAGCAAAGATCGGAGCTTGGGAAGGAGACGGCGAAGAAAGAGGGACGTATCCAACGTGAGAGGGTTTTGGTGAAGAGAGAGCAGAGCGTAGCAGCGTCCTTCTCAAACCCCCACCGGTGGCCGCCATTGCTGCTGCTGCCGCCTTTCTCCTGCTCTCGAGCTCAAAATTCTTTTTTCTTATACCCTCCCTCTCTCTGCTGCTGAGTGAATACGGATGGTCTTGGGCTCGATTCAGGCCCAATAGCCCAAAGCCTCCTGTAACCTTATATATCTTATTTTATTTTATTTCTATATTTTTTTTGTTTTGCTATTCTGTAAATACTTTTTCATGGGGACTACTCTAAGTATTCTTGATTTTTTATTTTTATTTGTAATTTTTTAGAGACCAGCCGCAACAAATGCAAAACGCGTATATGTAAGAGTTGCACCATTGCTAACTCAGACTCAGTTCATCTAACATGTACCGATATGCCATCCATGTCGATGAAAAACCGACCAACTGATGAGGAGGAAAGATGGGGAAGAGAAAGGAGGAAAAAATGAAGAGGAGCAGAGAGAGAAAAAAGAAGGAGAAGATGGACAGACGAATGAACAAAGTTTCTATATAAGATGGGGGAGAAAACCTCTCTTCGATCGGTTTTGATCAAACTCACAGTAGCATGAACATCGAGAAGTTTTGCTTAACAAAAGCTTAAAACGAGTTGTACGGTGTGATGGAATAATTACATCCTTATCCTTGAAATAATTAGGAGCAAGAATCCCCCTCAATATGTTGTCTGATTATGAAAAACTTTTATTTTTAGCAAAATGAATGGCATTTTTTTGGTCACAATGCATAGGCATAAATCAAACGTAGTCATATCCACATCTTCAAGTAACCAACAAGCAAAACAATCTCAAAGGTTGTCGATGCTGGGATGCAAATTGACAATATTCTGAGGTTGATTTCGATCTGGTGCATCAAAGCCATCACACTGGCACCGAAGAACAGTAGGCCCAAGTTCATTTCGGGCCTTTTGGCTAAGGGTGGAAGTGAGGAAGTAAAGAAGTGAGGAAGTGGTAATAATTTTTTTGAAACTTAGGAATTAGTTAGTAAGTTTTTGGGTGTTTGGATGTTGTTAGAAATTGTGATTTGAAAAATGTTATGTCTTTTTCGGTGTTTGGATGGTAATGTGGAAGTAAAAGTGAAAAATTTGACCACAAAGTTGATCGCAAAATAATATTAAAATAAAAAATAATTAAGAAAAATAAAAAATAGACTGTAATTAGAATGCAAGTGAGATTTACATGATCAAAAAATTAACTATTTTGTGCTACAATTTATTACAAATAAGATTTACATGACCACAAAATTAACATAAGCACTCTGCAAGTAAAGAAATGATTGTGTAAAATAAAAAAGAGAAAAGGAAAAAAAAGATTTTCTTATTTTTCTTTTTTGATGTTTGGATAGATAGTAATTATACTTTCCCATTTCCTTACTTCTACCCACTTCCTTGCAACCAAACACACCTTCACCTCATTTGGCACTAAATCAAAGATTAGAAACACATAATCAACGGTATAAAGAAAAAGAAAAAAACAAAGAGTGAACACTCAACAGAAATAGAAATATAACAATTATGCTCATTAGCAATCAAAACGAACAACAAACATAAATTTCAATGAATAAGTTTTACGCATAGCTCTGAGGAATAAAGTCCACTTCCCTGCTCGATCAGTTTCACAAGTCCGGAGCATTACAACGATGACAATACAGGTTTCCACAAAAAGACCAGCTTCACTTTTTTTTGGAGGTGATCTAATACGAATTATACAATTACCATCCTCTTTAGTTGTGACTCCCCTTATTTCAGTAAACAACAGTTGGACACAATGGATGATAAATTTCTGAAAATTGAACAATTCAATAAGATTTGACTCTCAAGCCGCTGCCGCCTCCAGAAGCTCTGTCCTGAAATGCCTGATCAACCTCTGGACCGGCCAAGCAGCAGCATCACCCAATGCACAAAATGGTGTGCCCCTCAATCTGCTTCTTGAAGCATAACAATCTCCTCAATCTTCGCATTGCCCACTTTCAACCCCTCCATCATCATCCACAGTCACCCTGTCCCCTCCCTGCAAGTCGTGCACCGCCCACAGCTCTCATGCTTGTAGAAGTACGAGAGTCGCGCGATTGCGTCCACCATGTCGCTGGACTTGTCCCTCACAATTATAGGCTGTCTAAAAAATCATTAAGATAAGTCGTTAAAATCAGAGTCCCAAACTCCAGACGCAGGGCTAATCTCAGCCGCACTGCAGCACCAAGACGCGTGAGTCGAAACCCGCGTCTCAGCCAGCACTGCAGCACCAAGGCGCGTGGGTCGAAACCCGCGTCTCAGCCGCACTGCAGCATCAAGGCGCGTGGGTCGAAACCCGCGTCTCAGCCGGCGCGTGGGTCGAAACCCGCGTCTCAGCCGCACTGCAGCACCAAGGCGCGTGGGTCGAAACCCGCGTCTCAGCCATCACTGCAGCACCAAGGCGCGTGGGTCGAAACCCGCGTCTCCGCCGCACTGCAGCATCAAGGCGCGTGGGTCGAAACCCGCGTCTCAGCCGGCACTGCAGCACCAAGGCGCGTGGGTCGAAACCCGCGTCTCAGTAGCACTGCAGCACCAAGCGCGTGGGTCGAAACCCGCGTCTCAGTTGTAACCGCCCTGGTTATGGGGTCAATCACGGCCCACATAACGGGGAAAGTTAACCCCTATTATGGAGTATTTTTAGGAGGCACGTCTGCCCCTGAAACCTCTATAAATAGCCCCGTTGCTATGGAAAAGGGGGGAGATCTCTTGTTTGGTACGGAGAATGAGACGTTCGGTGTAAAGTTTCCTTGAATCAAACGAAAAGTTACAACAAACTTGTACTCCGACTATAAGGGAGGGAAGATGTTGAGTCTTGAATCTCCCCTTTGTTTAGTGCTGGGTTCTTCAAGTGGCGATGGAAAGTGAATCTTGTTTTCCGTTGACCGGGTGAACATCAGGAACTTTTGGGGATCCTCTCTTTGGGTGGCGGACGGAGTAACACAGCTCTGTCGACCAAAATCTCAAAAAGATTGTAGGCAAAGGTTAACTTGTACGCAACAAGTTAGTCGAAGAGTTGGACTCTCTTTCCTCCTCTGTAGAAGCTCTCAAGTCAAGCTCTTTTCTGATCTCTCTAAAGAATCTCCCCCTTTTCCATAGCAACGGTGCTATTTATATAGGTTTCAGGGGCGTACGTGCCTCCTAAAAACACTCCATAATGGGGGTTAACTTTCCCCGTTATGTGGGCCGTGATTGACCCCATAACTAGGGCGGTTACAACTGAGACGCAGGTTTCGACCCACGCGCCTTTGTGCTGCAGTGCGGCTGAGACGCGGGTTTCGACCCACGCGCCTTTGTGCTGCAGTGCGGCTGAGACGCGGGTTTCGACCCACGCGCCTTGGTGCTGCAGTGATGGCTGAGACGCGGGTTTCGACTCACGCGCCTTAGTGCTGCAGTGCTGGCTGAGACGCGGGTTTCGACCAACGCGCCTTGATGCTGCAGTGCGGCTGAGACGCGGTTTCGACCCATGCGCCTTGGTGCTGCAGTGCGGCTGAGACGCGGGTTTCGACCCACGCGCCTTGGTGCTGCAGTGCGGCTGAGACGCGGGTTTCCACCCACGCGCTTTGGTGCTGCAGTGCGGCTGAGATTAACCCTGCGTCTGGAGTTTGGGACTCTGCTTTTGACGACTTGTCTTTATGATTTTTTAGACAGCCTACAGAACCCCCTCCAAAGTTTTCGATATTCCGCAGTTAGCTGGGACGGATTTCGAAATACTTTGGACTCTAGCTGAATCCACTTTTATGGTTGGACTGACAATGCTACGGGTTTGATCTTATTTGGAGGATGGCCTTCGTGAGTGTACTGTGGAACTCTTTGAAGCCGCCAAAATTATCGCTTTGAGTGTCTAGATACACAGTCTAAACCTCCCCGATGCTTTGAGTTTGTCATTGGTGTACTTTAAACCAGAGGTGGGCAGTCGTCTGCTTGTGCCAGTGTACTGTTGAACTGAATTGCAGAAGTAAGGACTGAACGCCAGTTCTGTGGATGCAGGGATAATATTGCTTTAAAGACGCGCCTCTTATAGGGGTGCATCTTTTGGGATGAAGACACGACTGTTATTCCATGAGGTAGACGCGGCTTTGGCTCGGTTGAAAGGATGCGATCTTCGGAGGGACGCGTCTTTTGGAATGAAGACGCGACTTTCCGGACGCAACTCTGGCTTAGTTGAGAAGGTGCGTCCATCGGAGGGACGCGTCTCTTGGGATGAAGACGCGACTGTTGGATGCGAATCCGTGCCATGAGCACGCTGCCACGTGTCCCGTAGAATTGAGGGGACATCTACTTTTTGGCGTGCGAACTTCGCGCTGCACTTAATGCGCTTTCCACGCGTCAGGCGGTGATTAGGCGTCGAGCCAAGCGCCGCGTATCTTTGCGAGTCACCGTGCCTATAAAAGGCAACAGTCTTTCAAGAGTCATTATTAGACTCTCCTTCGTCTTCGTGTGCACCTGTTAGGGTTTTGAGAAAGGAACTTCCTTTGTTCTTTTTTCTTTATCTAACACCGGATCTTTGATTCGCAATGGCACCAAAGGCCAAGCAAACTGCTTCATCTTCATTGTTTCACTGTAGATGAATCCAATTTCTTAGCGGCAGTCTTTGGCTGTGATCCTTGACTAGCTGTGAATAATGAACTTAGGTAGAACTAAGTTCTTGGGAGGAACGCGGCTCTGATTTATAGGGAGACGCGGTCCTGAGAAATGCGACTCTGACCTGTCCATTGAGACGCGGTTCCAGTTGGTGCGAAGGACGCAGCTTTGGGTGCGGCTCCCTAACCGCAGCCCTTAACTCTGCCCAAGTACAGAATTCAAGACGCCATGAAGACGCGATCTTATGCTCCTCAAAACTGACGCATAGATATGAGGACGCGATATTGGGTCCTTGACCTGGTGCAAACTCAAATTATATTGGCACCTCACTGTCAACCCGTTAAGTTAATATCACACCTCTAACGGTAAAAACTTTCCTAGATCCCCCGCGAATCTAGTCTAACTTGCTATTCTCGTCAACAGAATAACAAGCCCACTTTAAAACATTGTTAGGTTAACATCACACCGTTAACAATGTTTTCATTAACTCCCCAGCTGACCTTAATCAAGTTAATCCCAAACCTCTGATAAAAGTTCGTCTTCCCTGGGGGTACAAGTTCCACCTGTTACTTTCCTTTATAGAGTGGCAGGTCCACAAAAATTATCCCTTATCAGGTTAATATTACACCTCTGACAGCATTGTTGAGTTCCTGAAATAGGACCTCTCTCTACAAAATTTGACTCGTTAAGATTATCATCATAATTTTGACAGGTCAAATGTTCTTTACTTCTATTCGTCTGAATTTCAATACAAAAAGGGAGTTCAAGACAATAGAAGGAGACAAAAAGAAATGTGTCGCTTTTATTTATATCCAACGTATGAAAGTGATACAAAACGCACTCTTATTCAATAAGATTGAGTGTTACAGATAAAGGAGTACAAAGAAGTCCCTCTCTCAAAGGTTGCACTCACTCCTCGAAGCTTGTTCACCACTCCAAATACAAGATGTTTGGAAGGGCGCCAAAGATGGACTGAGCACTGTGATGACGTTTGGAGGCTGACTACGTCACCATGCATGACGTAAACAGTGAAGAAGCTCCTCGTTAACCAAGAGCAATGGTGCTTATCGAGGTCGAAAGGCAGCAGAATCTTCTGATTCCACCTGACCATCCGAAGTGGCGGGGTATGATCCTTCATTGATGAACATCTCCACCACCCGAAAGTCATCCAATGAGCATGGAATTCTCATTGATGTCACTTCTGGGGTAGATGAAGGGAGGGTCCAAGACCATACTCACCAGTATATCCACCGCCATACTCACTCTGACCATGCCATGCCAAGAAGTATGACCGATGCATTGAATCCAAAGAGATCTTGGCGAGTGTCAGGGCCCATGACTTCTTCTCCAGTGGTCGACCGCCGAACAAGTTCGCTGGCCGATATGTTTGTTTTCCTTTATGTTTGCAAAAGGAGAAAACTTACAAAAAAAGAGTTTGAGGAGCTAAATTACAAGTATTCTTAAAAAAAGATTACAAGTAGATCTCCTCAGAGATTCTGAGAAAATGTGCCGATAGGAGTCTGGTCAGCGCGCGACCACTTTGTCCCTTTGACGATGCGAGCGATAAGATTCCCTTCTCGCCTGGTTCCGGGAATCAGAGAACAGAGGATTGGTAGAACCCTCTTGCTACTTCTCAAAACCGCCTTCTGTGAGGAATTCCTTCTCGCCTGGTTCCGGAGATTCCTTGAGGAAAAGAGGTTGCTAGGGTATCGCCACCCTGAAAGGAGAAGTATTTCTCTTGAAAGGTCTCTGAATTAGAGAACGCACGGTGCGTTATGAAGAAGTCCGATTCTCCTGATCAGCAGAGGATTGATTTGTGAGCAGAAGCCCACTTTGATTGATCGCCGATCTCTGGAAGCCTCCTCCCCTTGTGCCCCTGGCGGGCTATTTATAGGGAGAGCAAGGGTATAGTCGTCCCTTGAAGATATGGAAACAGATTGAACCGAATCTGTTTGAATCTGGAAAGTAGCCTTGCTGCGAGGCTAGGATAGCTTCTGCGGAGCTAGAAAATGGCAAGTCGGTTGATCTTTCCGATTTGTTTCGATCCTTTCCATATCGTTGGAGGATTTTCTCTGATCCTCTTACTCGTTTCAAGAGAGTTAAGAGATTGCGGCAATCACCTGTCATATTTGAATCCTAATTGGATTTGATCAGATTGGATCCGATCTCATCAGGAGATTTGATTGGTCAAAGGTTGACAACGGAGCTGCCCGCTTTGAAGCTCATAGCGGAGCTAGAGGCAACTCTTGGCGAGGTCCGAAAAGAGGCTTTTCGGCGAAGCTATCAGTTAGCTTCCTGGCGATGCTCTGGATGATGCTAGCCTCTCAAACGAGGCTATCTCCTTGGGCTAATGTAATGCTAAATGCTAACATCTTAGACCTGCTGAGGTCTGTTTAGAAACAATCCGGGTTCACTGTTCTGCTTGTTGGATCAGTGGAGTCCGAGCTGCTTCCTTGTCCCTTAGAGGTGGGTGGAAACTGGTCTTCAGCTTGTCTGTCCCTTGTCTTTTGTAAATGTCAACAAGTTTAGACATCGTTCGGACCAATGAGAATCTTGTCTTTTTTAAGTGTCAACAATGTTCTCCCAAGGCCCAGCGAACATGAAAAGGGATGATTAAGCCTGCCTGCAAAAAGCAAAAGAGCTGAAACTTAGTATATTTCAACAAGAAAGACTGAGTGACAGACGCAGCTATTGCGGAAAACTGAAGACGCAAGAATGACCCGCGCAGTGAACCAAACTTTGGCGGCGGCAGAAACAGACATGATCAAAGCTGTGATACATACAGAATTCAGACGCAGTCTAGTTTTGCACCCACGTCTAAGGTATGAGGCGCGAAAAAAATCAGACGCGAAAATTGCCGTCTCCCTGTTCGACAAACAGGGGTTGCAAAATTTAGGCCTGAAACTTTTGACCTAGGTTAAAATTCCTCTAAGTCGACAGCCCCAGACGCGAGCTCTGTATGGAAAGCAGTCCAGGTGCAAAAGTCCATTATGCTCGCGTCTAGAGAATTCTGGGTCAGAGTTTTTCTCAACGGCCCAACTCCAAATGATCTTCGCGAGACTGGTGTGTACCGTGAGCAGCACGCTTTTTAGAGGGCTAAGGTAGGCCTCTCGGCGAAGCCCTTGAAGGACTGTGCGAAGTCCGCACTTTTGCACTAGTGCGAAATTTAACTCTTAGTAGAGTTGAACCGGCGCTTCTCGGGAAGGCGCTTCGGGCGCTGTTTCGAATTAATTCGAAACGGCGGCATTGGCCCTTTTTCGAGGCCTCGTTTCAGGCGCTGATTGGCCTATAAAAGCCCGATCGGGCTGAACATGGAAAAGATCTCCTTTTTTCAGAGAAATTTCTGTCTTTTCCTCTCCTTCTTCCTCCTTTACTTCAGAGTACTTCGAGAACTTTTGCAGTTCTTAATGGCGCCCAAAAGACGAGCGGGTAAGGAAGCAGCGACTTCTGCGGCGGAGGGCCTTCCTCCTCCGGTCATCGAGCGACCAGTCACCGGTAAGGAATTTTTCTGTCTGATTGGAGACCGAGGTCTCTTTTCCTTTGGAGCCAGCCATT
Source organism: Agave tequilana (assembly GCA_038442645.1). Classification (NCBI taxonomy): domain Eukaryota; kingdom Viridiplantae; phylum Streptophyta; class Magnoliopsida; order Asparagales; family Asparagaceae; genus Agave; species Agave tequilana. The sequence continues at coordinate 99,850 of JAVJIF010032549.1, forward strand.
TGGCTATTTAGGACGATCGAATGGGATCTATCCTCATTAGGGAACTCGTTTCCCTGAACTTCCCTATTTTCCTTGCACCAGGGAAATAAGAACTGAACAGTTCTTCTTTTAGGCTTCCGTAGGAAGCCATTGCTTGGGCAGTCTCCATCCTGTTGAGGAACAGGATATGGGTCTGTTCCTTCAGTCGTGGCCACGAAGGACGACTGTCGACCATGATGTCCTTTTGATGACGTCAGCCCTTAGGGCTATGCCACTTCTTGCTTTAAGCGAAGTTGGCGCTTTGGATATTTTCTGCAAAGATGCAGTCTTATCCATGAAGTGAAGCTTTTTCAAAACTATCGCCTTGCAGGCCCTGCTTGCTGGGCGAGGCTATGCCTTGGTGAATTTTTATGCTTTCGCATCCACTTGATTGGTGAACTAATCATAGCTCATTTCTGTTTTTGCAGTACATTACGCCTCCGGCCTCCAGAACAGTCTGTTCGGTCTAGCCAGTCGAGCAGGCGGAAACATCAGCCTGCAGTTCTATGGGCAGGCTTCATTGTTCAGCGAGCCGAGCTCCCTTGTACGGGATACGCTCATCCAGGACGGTTGTCCGCAGGCCATGCGGAGCATCTTGACTACGGCTCCGCTTGAAGATATCGACCGTCAGGCTTACAGAAAGCCTGACTTCATGTTCGGGGATGCTGCACCTGATCCCGATCGCCAGCTGCAGGCCGGTGAGGGCCAGTGGATCTTCCAGTTGGACGGCGAGAGATTCTATCTCCCGTCCACTAAGCGGCATTTTGCTTTGTCTTCTTTCGCGAGCGTGACTCAGGCTCGGAAGATGGTGTGGGGCGTAAGCCTAAATGCCGAGTCTGTAAGTGTCAGGAGGTTGACATTCCAGTCCGGCTATTCGAGGGCGGGCCATCCTCGTAGCATAATGGGGCTATACCCTGGGAAGGTATCGCGGGACCTTCCAGTAGGAGAGAACCCAGCTGCGGCGCCGACCTTTGGCGCTCAGTTCTGCGAAGTTGACGGGAACTACCCTGCCACCGATTTCAGGACTCCCGGTTGGGTCCACCCTCCTAGGTCGTGGTGGGCAGAGTTGACCAACTATATCCTGACTCATTTTGAGGGGGACTTAGAGAGGTTAAACCTCCATGAGGCCGTCAGGGCGACCTGCTACGGCATTGAGATGAAGGTGGCGTGCTTCTACGCCATCCTTGAGTTGTACTGCCCGGCCTCGGGGACTTTCTTCACCCCGGTTGGTGAGTTGGGCATGGCCCTGCACGAGATGCGGGAGATCTCTGCTTTGCCCTTCGGGTCTCTTCCGTACGAAGAGTACTTTCCCTGTGAGGCGGAGTTGGCTCTCCTGGAGAAGCAAGAGCCTGCTTTGCTTGAGACATATCGGGAATTGATGTGCCACTTGCACATTTGTTCCAGCATCCACGCTGGTGGCAAGGGTAGCTCGAAGAGCTTGAAGAGCTGGGGGAACTACTTGTTCCCGGATATGACTAGTGCGCCTGAGGCAGCTCATTACGGAGTTGCTGAAGAAGACATCTTGGCAAGGATGGAGGTGCATGCTGAAAAGGACATCGTCGTGGCAGAAGATGATGGTTCTTTCGGGAAGGGTGATGTTCTTCGGAGCTTTCACCATCAGGCCCGTCGGCCTATGTCTCGCAAGGCGTTGCTGGCCGGCTTCTTAACCATCTGGTTAAAGAAGTGTGTCGTGCCTTCTTCTTCTTCGGGTGACATCGTCCACCAGAATGTGCTGCTGCCTGCCGTCCGCTTGGTCCATGGCCACCGTCTGGGTCTTCTCCCGGCCATGGTGTGTTGTATTCAGAGGGGCCTTCGTGTACTGACGGAGGCTTTCTGCAGGCCAATGGCGTCAAGGCGAGGGAAGGGTGCCGTCCTGCCTTGTGACGAACCCAATCCTAGGGTAGGTTTACCATACACCTACTTGATGGCGTGGTTCGCCTTGCACTGCCCCAGTTTAATTGGAGCTGGGGAAGACCCTCCGCAGGGTGTTCAAACGGCGCTTCTCCGTCGCTTTGAAGGCCGTTCGTGGCAGAAAACTTATGTGGCCGAGGCCCGTAAGTTAGTGTGTCGTTATGACACTTATAGCCTGTTCCGTTGTTTTCCTCGCCTGCGGGGTGCAGGATACAACGAGGAATTCCATGATGTGGAGTCAGGTCGGTCTCCTATGAGTCGGGGTGTTTTCGAGTGGCTGGTCTGTATCCGGCCCTCGCATTTGCTGTACAGGAGTGGGGATACCTGCTACCTGGAGCCCTACGTCCCGAGCCGGTTTGCCCGCCAATTTGGGTATGACCAATTGTATGTGGGCAACCCCAATCCGGACCTGGCTTTCATAGGGAGCCTCATTGATGGGGCTCGTGCTTGGCGGTTCTTCACCGCGGATGGCACTGGAGCGTGGCTACGCACGCCGCTGAGGGATCCCAGCCTTTGGATGACCCTGTGTTTCTGCCAATGGTATGCAGCTTCGAACTCCACACCTGCTGGGTTTAATGCCAACCGTTCGGGTGTGAAGTTAATTTCTCATCGGATGAGGCAGAAGGCTTCTGATAAGAAGGAGGGCAAACGAGTCCGTGTTCCTGGCATAGAGGAGTTCATTGCTGCAGATGACAGCGAGGCTTCTGATGCGGGGAGCCCTCGCTTTGAGGCAGAGACGAGGGCTGATGCCCATGAAGCCGATACTCGTGAAGCCGGTTCTGGTGTAGTGGGGACAGCTCCCCCACGACATGTGGAAGAAGTGAAAGAAGAGGATTCTGATGTCCACTTCAAGAGGAAACGTGGGAGTGGATCCCGTAGGAAGTCATTGGCGAAGAAGCCCCATCGCCATGCTCCTACAATTGTGGTAGAGGGCGAACCCTCTACTGCGCTTCCTTCTGCTGCTCCATTAGTGGCTGAGCCGTCGGTTGCTGAACCGACTACTGGTAAGATTGGCCCAATCTAATATGCCTTCAGCGCACTTTAAATAACTCATCATTTGCTTTTTGTTGCAGGAGCTGAGGCCGTTGGAGAGCAAGGGGAACACTACGATCCCCTGTTCACCTATAGGGCTGCAGCCAGCTCTTCCGCTCACTCGCAAGAGTCTGGGAGTGGCGCAGCTGATGTCGGTCCTTCGGGTGTTGGGACCTCCAAAGGAAGTCCTGTGGAATCAAGCTCTGTTGAGTGGTCTGCAGGGGACTCGGCGGGCGAGAGCGGGCCGGCCATTTACGTCGAGTCTGGTAAGAACTTTCCGATGGGACCCTTGGATTCTGATGTGGCTGACGAGGTGGCATCGGCCTTCGGTATGACTACGATCTCTTGGTCTTCGCCTGTTTGCTGCGTCTCCTTTTTGACCTTGGTTTTGTTGCAGGTATTCGTCCCCAAGGTGCATCAGCTTCGAAGGAAGCGGAGGGTCCTCCTAAGAGGTTAGAGGGCGAGTCGAGTGCTTCGACCGCGGCGGATGCTGCTGTGTTGGACGCGCTATATGGCGACCTCCCCTCTTATCAGCCCATGACAGCTGAGAGGTCGGGGGTTGTGGAGACGACAGTCCCACAGATGCCTTTACTCCCGAGTGAGATGCCGGCGAGTATGGAGTTGAGGGTGATCACCAGCCCTGCCTCCCCAACTCAGGTGGTTGAGCCTGTTGCTCCAGAGGTAGTTGCCAGTCCTACCTCCGCGGTGGCTGACGTGCTGGTGTCGCTGAGGACTCCGCCGAGGTCACCTTTGGCTTGCCCTGCTGCTGTCGATGTTCCCGCTTCTTCTTCTGTGGCGGTGTCGACTGGGATGGTAGATTGCTCCGAGGTTGTCTCAAGGGTTGATGAAGCTGAGAATGACTTCATCGGTAATCTGGTCGACAGCTTCTATAACAGTTTGGAGCAGACTATCAGTCTAGTCTTGAAGGGCTCGCCTGTGCCATTCTCGAAGCTGAAGATGGTCCTCTCCGTGGCATTGAGTGTATCCGGGACTTTGAGGGATATCACCAGGCTTCTGCTCTGGAACTCCTGGTGGATAACCTTGAGAAGGACGTAGAGGAGTGGCGCCATCTCCATCGTTCCGACCCAGCGTCTTTAGCTGATGAGCGGCTCACACATCTTGTCGCGTAAAGGCGCGAAGCTCGGCTTGCTGCTCAAGAGGCCGCTGAGGCTATCTCCTCTGACTTGAAGTCCTTGGAGACAGAGCAAGTAGAGGTTGAGAGTGCAATTGACGCTTCCACCAGTGCTCTTCTTGATGCCGAAGATAAGATTAGGATGGCCGAGGAGATGATCAGGAAAGCAAATCTCCTCTTATCCAAGGCTACACCGGTGCGTCTTGAAGAGACTGCGCGGCTTGAGCAGCTTAGGGCTCAAAGCGAGGAATTAGCACGGCGGGAGTCGTCACAGAGGGCGACTTTGGCGGAGGTTGAAGCTCGTCTGGCTCAAGCGGTGGATTTCAATGAGGCTGAGCTGAGATCACAGGCGCTGGCCCAGGCTGCTGATGACAGGAGGACGAGGCTAGCTTCGCTCGGAGATCGGATCTGATCTTATCATGTACGCCTATAGGCTCCTCCATGTATCCATCCTTTTGGAATTTAATAAAAATTCTTTCTTTTGTCGTCTTTGTTTGTTTGGATAATGAGGCATGGCTGTCTGTTGGTTCAGATGTCGCAATGACATAACCAAATGGGACGTCGCCAGTCTCGAGGTCAGCCCTTTGCGGGGCTAGAGTGAAGATACTTGCCTTTTGTAAATGTCAGCAAGTATGAGGCCTGTCTTTTGTAAATGTCAACAGGGCTCGAGATTGAGACTTAGCTGTCTGTTGGTTCAGAGGTCGCAATGACATAACCAATTGAGACGCCACTAAGCTCAATGGTAGATGAAACTTGGCTATCTGCCAGTTCAGAGGTCGCAATGACATAACTGGTTGAGAAGCCACCAAGCTCAAAATAGGTGATACTTGTCTTTTGTAGATGTCAACAAGTATCGAGACCTGTCTTTTGTAAATGTCAACAGGACTCAAGATTCAGACTTAGCTGTCTGCTGGTTCAGAGGTCGCAATGACGTAACCAATTGAGACGCCACTAAGCTCAATGGTAGATGAAACTTGGCTATCTGCCAGTTCAGAGGTCGCAATGACATAACTGGTTGAGAAGCCACCAAGCTCAAAATAGGTGATACTTGTCTTTTGTAAATGTCAACAAGTATCGAGACCTGTCTTTTGTAAATGTCAACAGGACTCAAGATTGAGACTTAGCTGTCTGCTGGTTCAGAGGTCGCAATGACATAACCAATTGAGACGCCGCTAAGCTCAATGGTAGATGAAACTTGGCTATCTGCCAGTTCAGAGGTCGCAATGACATAACTGGTTGAGAAGCCACCAAGTTCAAAATAGGTGATACTTTTCTTTTGTAAATGTCAACAAGTATCGAGACCTGTCTTTTGTAAATGTCAACAGGACTCAAGATTGAGACTTAGCTGTCTGCTGGTTCAGAGGTCGCAATGACGTAACCAATTGAGACGCCGCTAAGCTCAATGGTAGATGAAACTTGGCTATCTGCCAGTTCAGAGGTCGCAATGACATAACTGGTTGAGAAGCCACCAAGTTCAAAAGTCGGGTTGGATTTGGAAAAGGTCTCGTCTTCTCAGGGAGAAACGAGGAAATCACTGTCATAGGTTTAATGTTAACGTAACAGCGGAATATGTGTGGTCCTACCATTCTATGGATGAGAATTGGTAGGTGATTTTGGAGGTCTCGTTCTCACGAGGAGAAATGAGGGGACTGCTGTCATAGGTTTAATGTTAACGTAACAGCGGAATATGTGGTCTTACCATTCTATGGATGAGAATTGGTAAGTGATTCTGGAGAGGGAATCAAGTGGGAACAGACCCCTTAGGATTTTTAGCAAACCCTCAGCTGTCAACGGGTTTGATATGCCTTTACCAACTACCGTTTGAGTTGGGCTAGCCATGCTATTCCCCTCAGCATGATGAGTTGTCAAGGACTCATGTTGGGCTTAAAGGCCAACATTTTCCTCTATCCTTAATCGTTAAGGATGTTGGACTATCAGGTTAATGTCTGCATAACCTTGATTGTCTTTTAGGATAACTGGTACACGGCCAGGTCCCAGTTGGTTTTCGGCTGTATGACCTCACTTGGAGGAAGAGAAAGGCTCTCTTTGTGCGTGCTTCGGACACGGAGATCTCGATCAGAGGTGTAATGTTAACTTGATCGAGAGAAGGATCCTCGATTAAGGATAATACTTCTTTAAGAATTTGCCATTGATCGGCATCATGAGTAGGTCGCCCTCTGCAGTCATAAGGCGGTATGCCCCGTTTGAATAGACTGTTTCTATCACAAACGGTCCTTCCCATTTAGGCTGAAATTTGCCTTTGGTCTTGTGCCTCACGATCATTGGTCGTCTGACGGCTAAGACCAGGTCTCCTTTCTGGAAGACTCTCTGCTTGACCTTCTTATTGAAGGCTTTTGACATCCGAGCCTGATATAGCTCGATGTGTTGCTGAGCTTGGAGCCGCTTCTCGTCTAGGGCTTCGAGCTCTTGAAGACGCAGGCGATCATTGTCTTCTGATGTCACCTCAGTAGTCAAGGCTACCCGCAATGATGGCACCTGGATTTCCAATGGGATGACCGCTTCGCACCCATATACCAGGGAGAAAGGCGTATTGCCTGTCGGTGTCCGAACCGTAGTCCGGTAGGCCCAAAGGCATTCACCGAGCTTTTCGTCCCAATCTCGCTTATTCGAGGAGACGAACTTCTTGAGCAGCTTGATGATTGTCTTATTAAATGCCTCTGCCGAGCCATTGGCGGCAGGATTGTAGGCGGTTGAAGCCACATTCTGAATTCGGTATTTATCGCAGAACCGATAGAATCCTTGGCTTATGAATTGAGGACCATTGTCGTGGATGATTCGCCTGGGGACACCAAATCGATGGATGACATGGTGTTTGATAAAGCTAACCAGATTGGAGGTTTTGACTTCAGCCAACGGTATGGCCTCTGCCCATTTTGAGAAGTAATCGGTTATTGCCAGGATAAACCGGTGACCTCTTGTCGAAGAGGGACTGATTGGCCCTACGACATCGATTCCCCATGCTTCAAATGGCCATGAAGCAACAGTAGGGTGGAGCAACTCCGAAGGTTGGTGTATGAAGTCTGCATGGACCTGGCACGCCTTACACCTTCGTGCATATTGGGTGACATCGGCCATCATGGTCGGCCAGTAGTACCCAAGTCTGTGCAGCCTGTCTTTAAGCTTTGGACCCGGTTGGTGAGCTCCGCAAATGCCATCATGTGCTTCTTTAAGCACTTCCTGTGCCTCTGAATGGGAAAGGCAACAGAGGAGGACACCATCATATGAGCGACGGTAGAGTGTCTTCAAAGTGGGATCATAGTAGAAACGGAGCGACCTTCGTCTGATGGACGCCGCTTCTTTGGGATCGTCTGGGAGCAATCCGTGCAGAGCGTAATCAATGAGAGGGAAGCGCCAATCCCTCGGCTCAGGATCCACGGAGATATTATGGACCTCTTGGATCTTTAGCATATGCTTGGAGCATACGAGATGCCGGGTTGCGACTGTGAGGTGATACTCGGTGTCGGCCGGTAAGGCTAGCGTCGTCGCTAATGCAGCGAGGGCATCCGCCTTGGTATTTTGAGATCGGGACACATGCCCGATGTAGAAGCCTTCAAATAAGCTAGCCAATTTGATGACTGTATGATAGTAAGGCACCAAGTCCTCATGGCGGACTTCATATTCGCCTTTGACTTGACTGATGACCAGCTTTGAATCGCCGTAAGCTTCGAGGTAGCGTACCCCATTCCATGGGCAAGCTGGAGACCGATGAGCAGAGCATTGTATTCTGCTACATTGTTGGAGCATGATTTTGTCAAAGAAAATGCTCTGGGAAGGATATGATCCTGTGGGGAGATGAACACAACCCTCACTCCAGCAATAATCTTTACTTTGGGGCCCATCCGCGATGCTCCGTCGAAGAACATCTGCCACACTTCCTCTGCTGAGGTTGCATTAGACTCGAAGACTTCATCAGGGATGTCTTCGTGAAGTTTTGAATGCTCCGGAACTGGATGAGCAGCCAAGAATTCCGCAAGGGCTTGGCCTTTGACCGCCTTCTGAGGAATAAAGGTCATGTCGTATTGAGACAGCAGAAGTGCCCATTTAGCCAATCTTGAATTTAGTGACCCTGGCTTCGTCATAAGAAGACGTAAAGGATTCACCCTGGAGATGACATGTATGGTTTGGCCAACCAAATAATGCCGTGTCTTCTGAACGGCAAAGACGAGAGCTAAACACTCTTCCTCAACAGGATTGTAGCGAGATTCCGCTCCTATGAGAGTCCTGCTCAGATAATAAATGGCCTGCTCGTGGCCATTGTCGTCCTTCTGAGCGAGGAGGGCGCCGAGGGAATAGTCCAGAGCTTTTACATAAAGTAAGAATGGTTTCCCTAATGTAGGGGCCACTAAGACCGGAGGGTTTGTGAGATACCTCTTGATGTTTTCATAAGCTTCTTGACAAGCTTGGTCCCATATGAAGGCAGTACCCTTTTTCATGAGCCGGGTGAACGGCTGACAGCGGCCTGAGAGATTTGCAATGAATCTTCTGATGTAGGCCAACCTGCCTTGCAAGCCTCTGAGCTCTTTGAGGTTCCTCGGTGGATGCATGTCCTGGATGGCTTTGACTTTGTCTGGGTCCAGATGGATCCCTTTTGATGTGACAATGAACCCAAGGAATTTGCCGCTGGATACTCCTAAGAAGGATTTTGTCGGGTTCATTTTCAGCTGATGAGCCCGCATTATGTTGAACATCGTTCTTAGGTCGCGAAGATGTTCGTCTTTGTTGCGACTTTTGACAGCAATGTCGTCAACATAGCACTCTACTGTCTTCCGGAGGTGATCACGGAAGATCGTGCTCATTGCGCGCTGGTAGGTTGCTCCGGCGTTCTTCAGTCCGAAGGGCATCACAGTGTAGCAGTATACCCCCAATGGCGTTCGAAAAGAAGTATGCTTCTCGTCATCAGGATACATCTTGATCTGGTTGTACCCTGAGAAGCCATCCATGAAAGACATCCTCTCGAACCCGCATGTGTTGTCAATCATGACATCAGTGATGGGCAGCGGAAATTCATCCTTGGGACAGGCCGTATTGAGATCACGGTAGTCAATGCAGATCCGTATTTTGCCATTCTTCTTGAGGACGGGGACTATATTAGCCACCCAATCTGGATGTTGCTCCTCCCGAATGAAGCCACATGTAATGAGCTTGTGAACTTCGGCCTCAATAGCTTCCATAATGTTCGGGCGAAACCGACGCTGTTGCTGCTTGACTGGCTTGACGTCAGGCTTGATGTTTAGACGGTGCATAGCGACCTGTGGATCGAGTCCGGGCATGTCTTCATAGCTCCACGCGAAGACGTCTATATACTATTTTACGAGCATTATCAATTCCTCCTTTTCTATAAGTGATAGGCTTTCACTTATAAAGATGGGTTTGGGATGATCTTGACTTCCCAGATTGACCTGCGTCACCTTGTCTTCAGTAGGCGGCTCACGCAGTTCGAACCGTTTTTCCCATTGGAGACTTAATTGCTGGGCCCAAGGTTCCTCATCAGCAACCTCTGCGGGTTCCAACTGACTGCTTGAAGTCATGAGGCTTTCGAATATCCCTCCTATGCTGACATCAGAGTCCCATTCGGAGGATGAGGCCGACTGTGATGGGATCGATCCATCGCCTTTGACCTGAACTATTATTGATGATGTGGGTGTGACATACCCTAACCCCCTGCGTGTACTATCATAGTAATTTGCAGGCTTCCCTTTCGGGACAAAATTACGCATTAGACTGCGCCTCCCTTTTTCAAAGTTTAGGCCGCCTCCCTGCTTCAGGTTGTAACCCATCTTCTTCATAATATGGCGCGCTGATGGCGCGTAATGAAAGAACTGTGGAGCATCCGACTCTGAGCTTGAGTCTGTAGTTGAGAATCTCCCTGGCCGGGCTCTGCCGAAGATTATCGGCGACTGACCTTATTTGGAAGGAGGGACCACCAGCGTAGCCCCTTCTATGACCTCCATAGATGTACTGGCCGCATTTGGCTTATGTACGGGCATGTGCAGAGAGCCATCCATAATGGATTTGATCGACCGCATACTCACAGGATAATCAAAAGAAATATTGTCATTAATTACCCATTCACCTTCTTCATCAGAAGGAGTATTACATTGAGGGTCATTGAGGAAACATGCTGTAATTGGTTCGCCAATCAAAATGGCTGGCATGCCTGTTTCGGATTCTGAATCCGCCTCATTGCCACTTTCATCATCGTCTGGCAATGGCTCTGCAGGCGTTCCGTCGGCCTCTTGATACAGGAGGGCATCGGTAAAGTAGTTTTCCACCCCCTTGAAGGGTTGCTTTTCAGCGAAGACAGTTCGTACTGTCACATCATCTTCAACATATTTGAAGCATTGGTGGAGAGTGGAAGGAACGATCCAGTTGGCATGGATCCAAGGTCTTCCTAGCAGCAAGTTATATGATGTGTCAGCATCAATGACATAGCACGTCACTTCTGACTTCAAGCTTCCGATTCTGCAGCGGAGCCGAATCTTTCCAAGCGGATGGCTGCTCCCGGCGTTAAAACCGTATATTGTAGTGGTGGTTGCAGACAACCTGTACAGTGGTATGCCGAGGAAGTAGAGGAGCCTTTTGGGGATGATGTTGAGTGCAGACCCCAGATCGACTTGTACTCTTTCAATGCATGTTGAACCGATATATCCGGTATAGTACAGAGGTCGATCATGCTTGTTGTCTTTGAGAAGCATATCTTCCGCCGTGAAGGTAATAGCAGACATCTTTGACAGTACATGATGGCATTCTGGGCAAGAAGACTGGGCGTCATGATTAGAGACCTCTGGTATGCATGTCAGAAGAGTCTCTGAGTTGGCCAAAGCATCTCTGAGCGCTTCTCGTGTCTCTTTGGAGAGACGCAGGAGCTCGTGTATTGTGATACGAGCCGGGATATTGGCTAAGTGGGCCAATATATCAAAGCGGAAGGGCGTGTCTAGCCCTTGGCTTGGTGGTTTCTTCAACACATGGTCGAACCGCACCTCCTTAGGCTTTTCTCTCCCTTTGGTCGGGACTGGAGTGGATGTCGGCATTGGTACTGACGTCGTTTGCTGTTGTATCTCGTCAGTAGACTTGTCATACTGCCTTAAGTATGATTTTCCAGACCGGGTGCCCGTCTGTTGAGGCGCATCTGCCTGCGCTGTGCAAGCACGCTTTTCTCCTTCTGAGTCACTGAGGGAAGCCGAAGTAAGGTTGTCATCATCTGGCAGGACAGAGATGACATTGCAGGGCTTGCCCTTTTTGCTGGAGTCCTTCGACGTCCGCTGTACGTCTTGGATGAGGTCAGGGTGTATCCACATAACTTCCCCTGTCTCCAATGTCAAGGGAACGAGACCCTTGTCATTTTTAGCTATAGCTGAAGAATGTTTGATTTCCAACCGCGGTGTGGGGGCTGGATAGGTCCCGTCAGGAACCATGACCTTTTGGGCTGTGCCGAATTCAAGGGCCACCATATTGGCAGTGACTTTCTTCTGCTCCGTCTTCAGTGTGAGGACGCCGGCGTCAATCAGGGCTTGTATCCTGTCCTTGAGGACATAACATTTGTCAGTAGGATGGTGAATCATCCTATGATAGAGGCAGTATTTGGGGTCGTTTGTGCGCCCTATCTCATCAGGACGTCGAGCATCCGGCAGCTTCAGCTTGTTCCCTTTGTGGAGCAGGTGGAATATCGTGACCACCTGATCATCTCTGAAGGAGTACTGTTTTAGAGGGAACTTGGGCTCCTGATTGTTGAAGCCGCTCTTCTTGGCCTTCGACTGCACGTCTCCGGATAACTCTACGGACATAATCTCTTTCCCCTTAGCTTGGGAAGACTGAGGCGGGTCGCCGCGTCCTTTGTTGTTCGCGCCCCATTTGCTTCTAGGGGCGGATGGCTCGAACTTTTTAGCCGACTTCTCGGCTATCTCAGCTTGTTCGACCAATTCCTTCCAAGTGTGGGCTTTGACAGCCCCCATGCGAACTTCTACTTGATCTAAGAAGTTGTGCCTGCATGTCTGTAAGAGCATGGGTAACGGCATCCCTGCTGGACACATCAAGGATAAGTTTCTGAACCGCTCAATGTAGTCACGGACAGATTCGCCCTTCTTCTGCACGGTGGAGAGGAGCTTGTCCATGGTCACTTCAGTGTCGTCCTCATAGAAGCGAGAGAGGAACCGAGTTTCTAGGTCAATCTAGGAATTGATAGAACCTGGAGGGAGGCTTCGGAACCAGTCGAATGCCACGCCCTTTAGAGTGTCAATAAACAGCCTAGCCATGATGGCGTCGTTGCTTATGACATTACCAGTCTGAGACCGGAAATAGTAGATGTGCTGATTGGGCGAGCTCTTACCATCATACGTATGCAACGTTGGTGGTTTGAACTTTGGCGGATATGGCACCGAATCCCATTCCAGTGGGTAAGGACGGACTACCCCCACTTTCTTCAATTCATCCTTCTGAGCCAGGGATGAAATTTAAGCTTGAAGGCCTTTAAGGACTTCGGCATCCAGGGAAGAGCCTCCCTTAGATCTCTCCGTCTTGGGCGGATCATTGCTGAGATGTTCCTCCTCGTCATGATTACTCCTGGTATCATCATTCCGGTTGCTGAGGAGCTGAGCGAGCATCTGTTGAATATTGTCCAGGGTCTCTTGCTGAGTTCTAGAGGTCTGCTCCTGAGCTTCCAAACGCCGACGAAGGTCGTCATTGGCGTTATCGGTCATATTGACGATGCTTTGTCCGTCTGTATAGAACTGACTGTTGCTGAAGAGGCATACCCGCTGTCTTCATCTTCTCCATCAGATGATTGGGGTGATCGCCTGGGTGATGGCGGGATCAGGGCCGTCGAGAAAGAAGGTTGCTCGTAATTGTAGGGTATTGCCACCCTGGATCTGGTGTTTCGGAAAACACCTTCTTCTTGTACCGAGACCTCGCCTAGGCCAGGATTATAATCTGGATCTGGAGAACTGTAAGGGGGACCATCAGATGTCTGACTCCCCTTGCGTCGCTCTCGGCCTCTTCCGGTCATATTGACGGAGGCGGAGATTGGATCTGGTGGGGCGCCCCTTCCGCGATGCCTCGTAGGAGCATGTGCGGACAACCGATCAAACACCGATTGCCGGTGCGGAGATACAGCCATGGTTGGATGTAGCCGGCAGCGGGTTGAATGGATTGTCACAAGTCGGCATCCTCTTTGACAACAGGGGAAAGTAATTCGGAGGGGCTCCGGCTTCCGCTTGCTTACCAGGAATTCTCGTAGGTCAGGCCCAACAGAGCCTGGATAACTTCGCAGAGAAGCTTTTTCGAAGTGTACATGGGACGATACTCCGTTCTTCTTATCCCTGCAAAAGGGATTAGCACTGAATAGTGTTTCAGATCTAGATTCACCAGCAGGTGCGAACCTAGTGCTTGATGAACTAGAGAGCGGAGCACGCCGAGGTGCTTTATCCGCTATTCCGTCGCGAAGGGGATTAGCCTTAGATGACTCTTTGGCCTTAGCCTCGCGGCCTTGGATCCAATGAGTATGCTTTGGTATGGTGGCCCCGTTTGTGAAAGCGAGGCTGTCAGAAGGCTTTGCTGCCTTTGATTTGAGCGACGGTATGATCGCCGTCGGGACTTCATGATTGGCAGCATCGTTAGGGTAGATAGGCATCTTACCCTTTTCTTCGCGGGAGAGGCGCAGTTTCGGCGTGACTACACCGGAAACCTCGGTTGGAGACTTGTGCTTGGGCTTCCATATCCGCCTTGACGGAAGATGCTTAGGTTCACGAGGAACCTGAATAGCCACACGCGGGGCTGTGGGGTGTTGGCAAAATTCTGCCTCTGGTTTCTGATTTGAAACCTTGGTCGTGAAGACCTTCCTGTGCTTCCGTGCTCGAAGCGTCAGGTCACCCCCAGAGAGGACTTCTTCAAATCTTCCTTGGTCGATCTGGATGACCAAGTTCTCAAGAGTGCAGGGCTCGGTCTGCGGGCATGCTTCCTTGTTGCGCCAGAGCACCACAGCAGGTTTGCAGGGAACCTTTTCAGTCTCCGCAGAGACTTTCCTTGAAGATTTAGCCAGAGAAGCTCTGGCTGCACCGACTTTGTTGAATTCAGAGATAGACCCGAAGGTCTGATCGTCGCATTGCGACACTTGATTCTCAGCAGAGGAGAATACTTTCCCCAGCGGAGTCGCCATCTTATTTTCATTTATGTTTGCAAAAGGGGAAAACTTACAAAAAAAGAGTTTGAGGAGCTAAATTACAAGTATTCTTAAAAAAAGATTACAAGTAGATCTCCTCAGAGATTCTGGGAAAATGTGCCGATAGGAGTCTGGTCAGCGCGCGACCACTTTGTCCCTTTGACGATGCGAGCGATAAGATTCCCTTCTCGCCTGGTTCCAGGAATCAGAGAACAGAGGATTGGTAGAACCCTCTTGCTACTTCTCAAAACCGCCTTCTGTGAGGAATTCCTTCTCGCCTGGTTCCGGAGATTCCTTGAGGAAAAGAGGTTGCTAGGGTATCGCCACCCTGAAAGGAGAAGTATTTCTCTTAAAAGGTCTCTGAATTAGAGAACGCACGGTGCGTTATGAAGAAGTCCGATTCTCCTGATCAGCAGAGGATTGATTTGGGAGCAGAAGCCCACTTTGATTGATCGCCGATCTCTGGAAGCCTCCTCCCCTTGTGCCCCTGGCGGGCTATTTATAGGGAGAGCAAGGGTATAGTCGTCCCCTTGAAGATATGGAAACAGATTGAACCGAATCTGTTTGAATCTGGAAAGTAGCCTTGCTGCAAGGCTAGGATAGCTTCTGCGGAGCTAGAAAATGGCAAGTCGGTTGATCTTTCCGATTTGTTTCGATCCTTTCCATATCGTTGGAGGATTTTCTCTGATCCTCTTACTCGTTTTAAGAGAGTTAAGAGATTGCGGCAATCACCTGCCATATTTGAATCCTAATTGGATTTGATCAGATTGGATCCGATCTCATCAGGAGATTTGATTGGTCAAAGGTTGACAACGGAGCTGCCCGCTTTGAAGCTCATAGCGGAGCTAGAGGCAACTCTTGGCGAGGTCCGAAAAGAGGCTTTTCGGCGAAGCTATCAGTTAGTTTCCTGGCGATGCTCTGGATGATGCTAGCCTCTCAAACGAGGCTATCTCCTTGGGCTAATGTAATGCTAAATGCTAGCATCTTAGACCTGCTGAGGTCTATTTAGAAACAATCCGGGTTCACTGTTCTGCTTGCTGGATCAGTGGAGTCCGAGCTGCTTCCTTGTCCCTTGGAGGTGGGTGGAAACTGGTCTTCAGCTTGTCTGTCCCTTGTCTTTTGTAAATGTCAACAAGTTTAGACATCGTTCGGACCAATGAGAATCTTGTCTTTTTTAAGTGTCAACAATGTTCTCCCAAGGGCCCAGCGAACATGAAAAGGGATGATTAAGCCTGCCTGCAAAAAGCAAAAGAGCTGAAACTTAGCATATTTCAACAAGAAAGACTGAGTGACAGACGCAGCTATTGCGGAAAACTGAAGACGCAAGAATGACCCGCGCAGTGAACCAAACTTTGGCGGCGGCAGAAACAGACATGATCAAAGCTGTGATACATACAGAATTCAGACGCAGTCTAGTTTTGCACCCACGTCTAAGGTATGAGGCGCGAAAAGAATCAGACGCGAAAATTGCCGTCTCCCTGTTCGACAAACAGGGGTTGCAAAATTCAGGCCTGAAACTTTTGACCTAGGTTAAAATTCCTCTAAGTCGACAGCCCCAGACGCGAGCTCTGTATGGAAAGCAGTCCAGGTGCAAAAGTCCATTATGCTCGCGTCTAGAGAATTCTGGGTCAGAGTTTTTCTCAACGGCCCAACTCCAAAAGAATGGGCGCACTAGCCAGACGAAGGTCAAGAAGGTGAATCTCCTTAAGTGATGGCGAAACAGAACCCAGTAAGGGCTTAAGATTTCATGGCAAAACCAGGAAGTCATACTCGCGGAAACACCCATTAAGGGTTGAACTCTCTGCATCAAGGCGCAGATATAAAAGGTGCTCAAGGAGACGCTTCTTGATCTTGAAATCACTTAACAGTGATAATCTTCTGGAGAGATTAAATAGAAGCAAGATAGCTCTGGGTCATCATCATCCATGGAGGCAAGTCCCAGATACAGGTCCTTGAAGAGAAAAGGCAGAATCGCTCAGGGCTTTCGCTCTCAAAGGAAAGCAGTCTAAGTAATGAACTGTTAAAAAGAGAAGCTGAGCCCTATTTATAGGCAACCATAAAGCCTGTAATCAATGGCTCACTAATCAGAACCGTCGGCTTTAATTCCCGCATGCATGTCAAAGCCCAATAACGGGCCGACACGTGGATTATCGCTTCGGGAAGCATCGAAGACGCGAGTCTCCAACTGCCAGTGCCGGTCTGGCATTTAAAGGCATTAATGCCTAAGCCCAATGAAGGGCTGACGCGTGGACTGCCGCGTCGGGAAACGTTGGATGATACGAGTCCCCAATCGTCAACATCGACTGGACATTCAAAGATCCAACGCCTGAGAAGTTGCACCAAACGCAGGCCCGAGAGCCGCGGCCAGGAACTTGCGTCCCTTTTAGCATCCTCTTTTCATTCTAGCCATGAGAACTGCAGCCGCGTCTCTCAGAGTAATCCAAAGTTGCATCCCCTCACAGCAAAAGGGACCCATTCTGGGGGTCGCACTTTGCAATCACATAAAAGTGGAAAGCTGCGTCCTAAGACTTGTGTCCTCAATGGAGAAGGCCTGTGGCATTCACAAGTATCTTGGAGCTGCGTTTACATGGCGAGATGATAATGGTGTTCCTATCATAAACTCAATATAATTTGAGTTTGCACCAGGTCAAGGACCCAATATCGCGTCCTCATATCTATGCGTCAGTTTTGAGGAGCATAAGATCGCGTCTTCATGGCGTCCTGAATTCTGTACTTGGGCAGAGTTAAGGGCTGCGGCTAGGGAGCCGCACCCAAAGCTGCGTCCTTCGCACCAACTGGAACCGCGTCTCAATGGACAGGTCAGAGTCGCGTTTCTCAGGACCGCGTCTCCCTATAAATCAGAGCCGCGTTCCTCCCAAGAACTTAGTTCTACCTAAGTTCATTATTCACAGCCAGTCAAGGATCACAGCCAAAGACTGCCGCTAAGAAATTGGATTCATCTACAGTGGAACAATGAAGATGAACCAGTTTACTTGGCCTTTGGTGCCATTGCGAATCAAAGATCCGGTGTTAGATGAAGAAAAAAGAACAAAGGAAGCTCCTTTCTCAAAACCCTAACAGGTGCACACGAAGACGAAGGAGAGTCTAATAATGACTCTTGAAAGACTGTTGCCTTTTATAGGCACGGTGATTCGCAAAGATACGCGGCGCTTGGCTCGACGCCTAATCACCGCCTGACGCGTGGAAAGCGCATTAAGTGCAGCGCGAAGTTCGCACGCCAAAAAGTAGATGTCCCCTCAATTCTACGGGACACGTGACAGCGTGCTCATGGCACGGATTCGCATCCAACAGTCGCGTCTTCATCCCAAGAGACGCGTCCCTCCGATGGACGCACCTTCTCAACTAAGCCAGAGTTGCGTCCGGAAAGCCGCGTCTTCATTCCAAAAGACGCGTCCCTTCGAAGATCGCATCCTTTCAACCCAGCCAAAGCCGCGTCTACCTCATGGAATAACAGTCGTGTCTTCATCCCAAAAGATGCACCCCTATAAGAGGCGCGTCTTTAAAGCAATATTATCCCTGCATCCACAGAACTGGCGTTCAGTCTTTACTTCTGCAATTCAGTTCAACAGTACACTGGCACAAGCAGACGACTGCCCACCTCTGGTTTAAAGTACACCAACGACAAACTCAAAGCATCGGGGAGGTTTAGACTGTGTATCTAGACACTCAAAGCGATAATTTTGGCGGCTTCAAAGAGTTCCACAGTACACTCACGAAGGCCATCCTCCAAACAAAATCAAACCCGTAGCATTGTCAGTCCAACCATAAAAGTGGATTCAGCTTGAGTCCAAAGTATTTCAAAATCCGTCCCAGCTAACTGCGGAATATCGAAAACTTTGGAGGGGGTTCTGTAGGCTGTCTAAAAAATCATTAAGACAAGTCGTCAAAAGAAGAGTCCCAAACTCCAGACGCAGGGTCCCAAACTCCAGCCGCACTGCAGCACCAAGGCGCGTGGGTCGAAACCCGCGTCTCAGCCGCACTGCAGCACCAAGGCGCGTGGGTCGAAACCCGCGTCTCAGCCGCACTGCAGCATCAAGGCGCGTGGGTCAAAACCCGCGTCTCAGCCAGCACTGCAGCACCAAGGCGCGTGGGTCGAAACCCGCGTCTCAGCCGGCACTGTAGCACCAAGGCGCGTGGGTCGAAATCCGCGTCTCAGCCGCACTGCAGCACAAAGGCGCGTGGGTCGAAACCCGCGTCTCAGTTGTAACCGCCCTGGTTATGGGGATAATCACGGCCCACATAACGGGGAAAGTTAACCCCATTATGGAGTGTTTTTAGGAGGCACGTACGCCCCTGAAACCTCTATAAATAGCACCGTTGCTATGGAAAAGGGGGGAGATTCTTTAGAGAGATCAGAAAAGAGCTTGACTTGAGAGCTTCTACAGAGGAGGAAAGAGAGTCCAACTCTTCGACTAACTTGCTGCGTACAAGTTAACCTTTGCCTACAATCTCTTTGAGATTTTGGTCGACAGAGCTGTGTTACTCCTGAAAATCACCTAGAGGGGGGTGAATAGGTGATGATGCTAATCTAGTGAACTTAATGCGAAATTTAAAAACTAATTGCAATTAACAAGAGATCCACACTCAAACAAGCCAAGCAAATAATTATGAATGAACAATGTGAAATTATGCAAGGCACAATATATATAGAGAGAGAGCCAAGGGATCAAGCCAAACAACAAGATATGTTTCGAGGTTCGAGCACCCAGCTCTACATCCCCGCCTTCACCCAGAAGGATTTTAAGTCCACTAGCTTGTCCACAAAGGAATCCCACAAAGGGAACCTCCACCGAGGATTTGGGGCAATAACAATTACAAGGAGTACCCAACTCCTCTCCTTACAAACACAACCTCCTCCTTGAGGCACAACTCCGAGCCAACAAACAATCACCTCAAACCTTGAGGGACAACCACAAAGCAACACAAGGATCACCTCACAACTTGAGGGATACAACCCAAATGCACAAAGCCAAGCAAAGATTGGGTTTACAACTTGGTGGTCTAACAAACAACCACAAACAATTTCTTTCTCCCACACAAAGATCCTATAGAATAAGAAAGTAGATGTAGCTCAAGTGTGGAGAAAACCAATGGAATAGAAATTAAAATCACAAAGAAAATCCTTGGAAAAAACTGAAACCAAGATATAGAAGTTGAATCAAAACTCTTTTTCCCAAAAACCCTTTTCTTTGATTTTCCAAACCCTAGCAAAAAACACCAAATAGATTGTTCAATTTAAATCCAAAAACTTTTTTTGATTGCTGTGAAAACACCAGAGAGTAAGGAAAAATTCGCACAAAAAATCTTAGAGAAAACTGGCCATTAATGGGGTATTTATAGCCCCTAGAAAAATATAGCCGTTGGCAGCAGAAATTGTCAAAAATGAACTATCGGTCGACCGGTCGGTCGACCGTCCAGCGTCATATTTGACCGTTGGCAGCTACCGGTCAACTGCCCGGCCGACCGCCCAGATACAGAGAGCAGACTTCTCTGCTCCGGTCGACCGCCCGGTCGACCGCCCAGATACAGAGAGCAAAGCTCTCTGGTCCGGTCGACCGCCCGGTCGGCCGGCCCTGTGTCTGCCAAACGTGCACAAGGCTGTGCATGTCGGTCGATCGTAACGGTCGACTGGCCTTTGGTGCGGTCGACCCGTGCGGTCGACCGACCTGACCTGTCAGCCACAGTCTAGGTCAAAAACTGGGTCAGAAAAACATATTAAAATATTTCTAAAAATTCTTTTATCTCTTCTAAAAATCCCCAAAAATTGTTTTAACATTTTACATTGATAAATAAACATGTGATAAAAATTTCAACTCAATTATCATGCAATTTGAACTATTTTTGTGTCTTATCATATTTCCCAAAAATCAAAAACTGTATTTTACAAAACATGTATTTTCAATAGGAAATCTAATTTTCCTAAAACTCATTGAAATACAAAAACATGATATTTAAACACTTTGAAGCATGATGCATATGAATAGAAATCCAATATACATGAAACATATATATATCATAGTTTTTGTCTTTAATTCCAAAAATAAGTTTTGTAAGAAATACCAAAACATAAAACACATGAAATAGACTATCAAGCTAAGTTTGGTTAAATAGTTGAAGCATGCATGTATATAGAACAAATCTAATATACATTAAACCATGTAAACTTGTTTTGATATATCTATTCATGAAACCAAGATTGGTTAAACCAAAAACCGAAAACCAAAACATGAAACGTGTGTGTTGTGAACTTGAGCATATCATACTATTCTAATCTTTACAATTTAGATCTAAACACAAAACTAAACTATGGTACCGATGTCTTCTTGTAGAGCGCCGTCTCCAAGCCGACTCGATCCAAAACTTCGTGATCCACCGAGCTAGACTCCAATGAGTGCTATATATGATCTTGTCGCTCGGGCTCTTGAATCACCATGTGAAAGCTTCCAAATCATCTTGTTGAAGCTAATCACCAACTAATATCTTGATTAATGATCTGAAACTAAAATCACAAGATTATCAGTACACATAACTATATGAGTTAATCATCATCAAAACTAGAGTGGAAGGCCTTTGGGCCAACAACTCCGTCCGCCACCCAAAGAGAGGATCCCCAAAAGTTCCTGACGTTCACCCGGTCAACGGAAAACAAGATTCACTTTCCATCGCCACTTGAAGAACCCAGCACTAAACAAAGGGGAGATTCAAGACTCAACATCTTCCCTCCCTTGTAGTCGGAGTATAAGTTTGTTGTAACTTTTCGTTTGATTCAAGGAAACTTTACACCGAACGTCTCATTCTCCGTACCAAACAACAATCACCGCTGCCGTGCCTGATCCTGACTGTGTAGTGAGCGAACTAGGTTTACGTGGATTTCTTCTAGGTCTTCCAACTGCAACGGATTTATGGACATCTCTTATAACCTGTTATTGATCCTCTACATCATCCTGCTCGGCTACATGATCACTACCCTGTGTCACCGTGGGTATGATCTCCAAAGATTAGCTTTCTAAAGATGGTGAAGTAGCATCATTCTCCACCTGCTGCGATACTTCTTTGATTTTCTCAATCTTCACCTGCTGAGAGATTGTAGTCTTCAACATTGCCTCATCAAATGTGACATCTGTGCTGAGAACAAATTTCTTGGCCTTAGAATCCCAAATCTTGTAACATTTTATTCCTCTCTTGAATCTTACGAACACTTCTTTCTCCGCTCTTGAGTTTAACTTGTCTTTCTTAACATAGTAGTAGGCCGGACACCCAAATACTCTTAGCGAATCATAGTCCTGAGTAGCTTTCCCAGACAAACCTTCAAAGGAATTTTGCCTCCTATCGCAGACGAAGGCAACCAGTTGACGAGATAGCAAGCATATGTCAAATCCTCAGCCTAAAAGTTCTTCGGTAATCCGGCATTGGATAACATACATCGGACCTTCTCTAGTAAAGTCCTGTTCATCCTTTCTACTATCCCGTATTGTTGCGGTGTTTCTCTTATTGTAAAGTGCATGTATATGCCCTCATCATAACATAGCTTTAGGAAAGGATCAGACTTATACTCACCTCTGTTATCTGACCGGAGGATCTTGATCTTTCTTCTCGTGCTTTTCTCCAAATTATTCTTCCACTCCACAAATAATTCTAGGACTTTCCCTTTGTGCTTCATAGTATATACCCAACATCGCCTAGAGTAGTCATCAATGAAAGTCACAAAGTAGTGGTTACCTCCAATAGATGCAGGCTTGGTAGGTCACCAAACGTCGGTGTGAACATAATCCAGAATCTCCCTCGATGTAGTGAGTCGCTATGCTGAATTTTACCTTGGTCTTCTTTCGATGACACAATGTTGAAAATTGACTTCGTTTTTTGGAGATTGGCTTGGATCTTCTAGCCCAACAATTTTTTTTTATTTTATAATCAACATGTCTTTCAGGCATTTGAACTGATGACTTCTAGGGAGCAAATTCAGGATCTAACGCAACAAACTTGTCAGCCAAATCTGCTTCTGGCCCATCGAAAAGCCTAGTAATCAGGTCGTATTAGTTTTAATGCCCAAATAACTTCCAATATAATTTAGTGCAATGCAAAAATCTCCCCGAAAAATATTCTTACCCTGTTTTCATATTGCTCTAAAATATTAAAGATATTTTGATAATTTGTATAGATTTTCAAATGCTAACACACACTTATTTGAATAAAAATCTTTTTCATGTCTCTCTGATTAATATAAGAGAGATATATTGTAACTTGTATGTTTGTAAATTCCAAAATCAATAAATGAAGAAGACAAGCCAATTTATCAATTCTCTTGGTAAACAAGTTCAAAAAGACAATTCTAACAATCGATCGTGATAAACAAAGGCTTTTACATATTACAAGAAAAATTCATATTTTAAGTATTTTATTTTCAACCGGTACAAGATCAACTATTTCATGAGCTGAGGCTTTTATTGCTAATAGAAAAACACCCAATTTTATGTCTTTAAATATAACTCATAAAAAGTTACACGTTGCTTGTGCATAAATTTTTGAGAGGGTTCTTCTACTCTTTTGAGAGTCATAACTACCAACAGCTATTACTTTGACAATAAAGAAGAGTTCGATCCAATGATTTATTTCTGTTTTAGTTGATCCTAATTCGACATTAAAAGTAAATTAATTGTCTTCCAACAACTAAAGACTCTTCAACTCGTTACCATTCCGGAAGAAGAAAAAAGAGAGGAGAAGCGCGATATTGGGCTTATTCATTAACATGCTAGAGGCCCCTTGAACTTATACTTGCATGGCCCAGGTCTGATAGTTCCCAATTATTTTATTATTATTATTTTTTCTCTTAACAGTTTGTTAGATTATCTCTTTACTCACTAGCTCTCATTCAATTACAAAAAAATAAAAAAAACTGAGTTACGGAAGTCAACACATTCTTAAGGTTCAATAATACAACCACTTCCATCAGAAAAAAGATAAAAAGAACGTTTCAGAGAGTCCCATGTTGTTAGATAACAGGAACTGAACTCAAAACAGTCGTCCCATCAAACTAATTGTGGTGGCTGGGTTTAGAGGGAAATAAGGGAGGAAACTCTGAGTTCAACCTACGAGCTACTGTAATTAGTGCATAGAGTGAAATAAACTACTTTAGCACTACACTAAAACAAATTTATACATATGATTATTGTTGTACACTTAGGGGTGCAATTGGGTCGGGTCGGGTCGGGTCGGATTGAAGGTCGACCCATAACAAAACCCGAATTTCTAGTATTCTGTCCGTACCCGACCCGACTACAACCCTACAAGCCTGCCTCCCAACCTGAAATGTGTTTAGGTTCCATTCAGGTCGAATTGGGATGTTCGGGTTCGGGTTCGAATCGGAATCTGACAGATTGCTACAGTTTGCTGCAAAATATGACCGAGAGAGAGATTTGATGCGGGATCTAATGGAGTGGGAAGAAGAGCAGTGGAGAAAGAGTGGAAAAGTGTCCTCTCTTTTTTTAGGTCAGATTCGAGAAAGATAAGGACAAAAGGGGGCTAGTGTAATATCCCTAATCTAAACTACCGTATTTTATTTTCTTCAAGTATTTATTTTTATTTACTGAGTATTTTTATCAAGTTGATTTATTATTTTCCTGAGATTATTATTATTAAGTATGAAAATTATTTTGAGACAGTAGATAGTAATTGACATTTTATAAATTTCCGTTATGATTATTATTGTTGTTGTTATTAGTGTTAATTATTTAATATTATTAATTGTTCTTTTATTAGTAAATGCATTATCTCCTTTCCTTGTATCCTTGATCCTACCCATACCTGTTTGGATTCCATAACTCATTACCCGTTTCTATTTTCTAAGTCCAAACCCATTTGGACCAAACCCACTACCCGTTACTCTTTTTGGATCTAACTCAAACCCATACCCAATACCAAATTTCATACCCAATAGCAAGCCCACCAACCAATTAACATTAGACCCAATACCCACTACCCATTAACTAACCCATCCTATATATAATCTCCTCAATTCTTAACCCTAACCTAATTCCTAATTAACTCCATCTCATCCCAGCGCAGCAGGCCATCACGGCGCCCATCCACCATGCCTTGGCCAAGATCTCGCCGGCGGCATAATCACCAGGTCGGATTCCCTCTCCTCTCTGGTGTGCGCGACAGCCCCGAGCTCCCTCCCTTTGATTGGCCGATCTCCTCCGCCTTCATGACCGGATTCCCCCTCCTCTCTGGCGGCACGCGGCAGGGCAGCAGGCCGCAGGTCTCCCCTCCATCGACGGCAGCACCCAGGCCACCAAGGAACGAAGCCCGCGCTCACCGCCTCCTTCGCCAATCCCTCCGGCGAGCCTCTGCCGCCACCATGCCCGAGCTCCGGTGCGCGCCAACCTTCGATCACATGTAAACCCAATCGCAAGCCATCCCCAGCTGAGTCTCCTCCTTGCGTCCTCTCCACCATAAAGATCCCACTTTTATCTTTAATTGATGCTGAAATTGAGTTTTATTGGATAGATCTCTTGAGCTGGGAGAAATTCAATCTGGGTCTCTTATCTTTGGTGAGAATTTATTGTGCTTGGGGAGAAAATTCTTTTGATTTCATGGGTTTGTAAATATGTGGGGCAAAAGGTTTGCTGTGGGTTTTGATTAGTTGTCTGTAGATAGTGAGTTGTGATTTTGGTTGGAATTCTTTTATTTTGGAGGCAAGGAAGGGTTCATGAGAAATTGAGCTCATGATGGCAGGAGATGTTTTGTTAGATCTCAAGTTTAGGCTTCTGATGGTACTGACGTCGGGCCCAACAAATATGATTCTTCAACCACAATGGATCTCTCAAGAAATCATACTGGATTGATGGCCTGAAGCTACACCCCTCCGCAGGACATGGCAACACCCCGGAGCCGCTGGTCATCTCCACAGCCTCCGTCAGCAGCCCAGGAAGGAGAGCGGCAGCACGGCAATCCAGAACCAGCGCAGATGATGGGCGAGCAGCCCGTTCTCCTGATCCACGCCAGGCCGTCGTCGGAGACCAGCACGGTAGCCTTCTCCAGCACCTTGGCCACCCTCCCATGCAGTCCGATAGCGAGGAACGGCACCACAACGACCGCAACAGCGACTCGCCCGGCAACGACCTGTTTCCCCAACGTGAGTGTCTCTTCCTCCTTCTCTCTTTTATTAAGTGATTGCAACTATTATTGTATATGTTATATAATTGTTGAGTAGAATACTTAGATTGTATGTTTATGTATGGAAATCTCTTAGTATGGTTGTGGATTTGTCATTCCCTTTATTTTATATGATGGATGCATAGAAATTGTATAGATATATATGATGTTGGAACCATATGTAAACCATAGGGGTGTTTGATTTATTAGTGTAGACATGCATGTTGGAGCCCTTATATGTATTGTAGAGATTTTTGGGAAGAAGAATAGATATATCCCAGACCTGACTGTGGCTGACAGAGCATGGTTAGTCGACTAATACTTGATATTAGTCGACTAACCCATCTGTTAGTCGACTAACTCTAGACCCCTAGTCGACTTGTATAGCTTCCAGGATATGTTGAACTCTCTGTATCACTCTGTTAGTCGACTTGACGTCTTTAATAGTCGACTAATAGCCTTAGTAGTCGACTAATGGGTTGACCTAGAACATGTGTAGCTCTCTGTATACCATGTTAGTCGACTTAGTCCATATTGTTAGTCGACTAACCCTTCCTATAGTCGACTACTCATCTCCCTTAGTCGACTAATATTGGTCTGGCTGCTGTGTATAGTTTCATTATAGATTGTGGACTTTGCACTTGAATCATGCATTGGCTATTGATGGATGGATATGATTTCAAGGGATAGATATTGGTGGTAATGACTTGATCTAACAGATATTAGAGGCATGTATATGTCATATTGCCGAGTGTTGGGAATATCATGACTGATCTTTATAGAAGAGGAAATTGTGAAGACTTATGATTCTGAGTAGAATAGTAGAGTGTGAGGACTAGACTATGATTATTGATATATAATTATTGTATCAGATTGCTCGATGTATAAGTGGTAATTGATGATCATATGACTGTTGGAAATCATGAGTTGGTTGTGTTGACTTGGATTAACCTGGGACTTATGTTATTTATATTGAATGATGATCAGTAGTTAGAAATGACTTTATTAGTGAGTATTTGAGGACATATCAGATATGACTGAAGTAGTTGAGTAGATATTCTAGATCACATGTGTTTGATGATGTTTCTTATTTAATATGATTGGGGTATGTGTTTGACTTGTTGATCTCGAGGACATGCATAGTTATTGATTACACCTATTGATATAGATTGAGTTGTGATGATGGTAATCTAGTCGATATCAGTGATCTATATCTTGGGTTTGATAATAGTTATTAATTGATCTCAATTATTGGTGGTTATAGGACTAGAACATATTGGTGTTGAGGAGAGGACTAATTACAGATTCATTGATATGGTAGTTTACCGTTTTGGCTTACACTGATACGGACTGATACTTAACGATTTACGAGGATGGTATTGGGAATATAAGTTGATGGAATAGTTTATGATATCTCTTTAGCATGGATGGATATGAGATTTTGACCGGTTCTAGATTAGACTGTCTATTGAACAGTATCTGGATTCATCATTGTATAAATCTATATTATTGAAGTTACTGGGAAATGATTGTTGGAACGTAACCCCGGTACAGTCCTATTGTTCATCGTATACACGGTTACCGTTACTGTTCACTGTTACTGATATTGTTCACCGTGTATACGATCACTGATTGACTGTTACTGTACTGTTATTGTTACTGTCACCATATCGTCCTAGTACTCTGGATAATATTGTCATTGACTGTTTAACTGAATTGAATGAATAATAAAGTAATTGAACAACTTACACTGGGATTGGGGAAATTGATGGAGGAGACAGCGTCTGTATTTTGGGTAGACCTAGGATACAGGTTGCGCAGCCGACTGAGGGTTCCACTGCAGGGTTCCTGGGGGATGACTGGCATCCCATCTGTACTGTTACTGTTCCACTGTTTTCACAGTGAGATTACTGTTACTGTTACTGTTACTGAGTACCTAGCGGTACGGCCTGGTTCAGCACCAGGAAACTGAGGTCGTGGTCCGGGGTATGTACGGGACCCACCTAAAACATGGACAACGTCTCCAACCAATCAGTTTCAATAACTTAGGACTCTGGTTGACACGTGTAGTAGGCGTAGTATGGGATGCGTCTATTACAGGTGGCAATTGGTGTTCGCTGACATAATAAATGAAAATAAACTGTTAATGTATTGTGACTGACTATATCACCTGACTGTACATTTATATTACTGTGATAAACATATAACCATAACCCTGACCAGACTTGGATACCAGCCTAGTGACATATGATAGGTTACCTATTGAGACATCAGTTGCTTGCTTATTATTGATCAGTTGTTGCCTATCTTTATTCGTGTTGTTATTATGTTTATTACAGTTCTTTTATTTATCTGTTATATGGTCTCTTTTATCTGTAGTTGCTCTTATTACTAATTATGCACATTGTTCTTCTGCACGAGCTGTTTCCCCTTTACACACACACTCATTATGGTCGCGTTCTGACGACCCTGGGTTTGCACGTCCAGCTATTGGACGATTGTTTCTAATGTGCAGGTTTTCGATGAGACGGCACGCCTTGCGAGGAGCTTGGGTCCTCTCCCTTTGATTCTGGTATACTTGCATTTTATTCTTGTTATTATTCCTTGATTCCTGTATATCACTTTGACTTCTATTCAACTGTCATTTTCTTCCTGTTATTCATTGCTATCATGTGTAGTCTCATATGTATTATTGCAGTGATCCTTGCTTATTATAGTCCTGATTTATATCTTGGTCAGGTTAACTTAGGCTTAGCGTATATACGTGGGGTATTTCCCTCGCGTATATACGTCGCCATAGCGTCTCCGTATCTTTAGGATCGGGGCGTTACAGCTAGGCTTGCTGGCGGCTTTGAGATTGAGGGGGCGAGAATGAGGGTCATATCTATTGGGTTCGGGTTGGGTCGGGTTACCCAAGGGTCAACCAGAACTTATTTCATGTCGAGAAATCTCAACCCCTGACTAAACCCAACCCAACTACATGCTGCCCAACTGATCCGAATTTCAAATTGGTTGCGGCCTTGCAGGTTGGGTTTGGGTTAACCCGACCCAGTTGCACCCCTACGTGCACTCCTAGTCAAGTCAAGATATATGTTAATTTTGAACTACACATATACCTTGTTCGCAAGTGTATGCTGGTGCTAATCTAACCAGTGATCACAAACCAGTGGCCTCTTCGTTGGTCGGAGGAGAGAGAACAGAAAAAGAGATGAGGTTGCATTAGGCGACATACTAGGCGTGTTATCCCTCTACTTTTCTTCTGGCTGGGAAAAGTTGGTACACTTTAGTCTGGATATCACTACTCTTAGTTTTACATTACATGTAAGGTGTACATTGTTGGAAAGAGAGAATATTGCTAAGGAAGTTGACATGAATCGTCGAGGGGTCGTCGAATGATCGCCAAGGAAGTCGACGATGAAGACGAAGGGAAACAGCAACAGAAGAAAGCAGCAGCAGCAGAACCGGCTCAGCGGTCGACCGGCCCGATCGACCGCACATGCACAACGTGCACAGGGTCAGAGAGCGGTCGACCGAAATGCCTGACTGTAAGTGCCCAACTCTCTGTTATTTTCGGGCGACCGACCGGTCGACCGAGGTGGAGGTCGGTCGACCGGACCGGTCGACCGACAGTCGGGTTTGGGCGGAAATCTGCTGTTCCGAAAATCTGGATATTTAAGGGCTGCTATTATTTTCTAGGGTTAAGCATCTTGTAGAAGATCCTTGAGAGGGAACTGCTGGAGCTCTCTTACATTAAAAGAGGCTGCTAGCAATTGTAATCTTCTTCCAAAGTAATTAAATCTCTCTCTGATTGCCCCGAGGACGTAGGCGTTGAGGCCGAACCTCGTTAAATTGGTTGTTTGCGTGTGTTCTTTTCTCCGGTGATTATTTGTGCTGTTGGGTGTTCATTGTGCTTGTGGAGATTTGTGAGATCCTCTTGGGGTTGTTATCATTGGCGCACAACAAGTGGTATCAGAGCTTTCAGGTTGCGCTTGGGATTTCTGAGGATTCGAAGGGTTCGAGATCTGATCCGGTGGAGATCGTGTGTCGATCTCAGATCAGAGGTATTGGTGTTCGAGGAGATCGTGTGTCGATCTCAGAAGGACGCAAGGAGGGCTCGTTGAATCTGTGGTGGAGTAGATCCGGTGTGAAACTCAATCTAGGGTTTCAAGGGACAGGTAAAAATCCAATTTTTTATCTGAGTAGAGATCTATTTCCAGTTGGTTATTCTTCCGCATAGATAGAGGATTAGAAATCTCAATGGCTGAGGAAAGTACTTTGGTTAAGACCATGCATCCTCATCCGAGGATCGACGTGGTGAAGTTCAATGGTACAAATAACTTCGGGATGTGGAGATGTGAGGTTATGGATGTGCTGAATGCATCGAACCTCGAGGACACTCTCCTATTGGAGAAGAAGAGGAACACGACCACTGATGAAGAGTGGGCGAAGATGAACAGGTCGGCATGTGGCTTGATACGTTCATGCTTGTCACAAGACATAAAATATCTTGTGCAACATGAGACGTCAGCGAAGCATCTGTAGGAAACCCTTGAGAAGAAATACCTGACGAAGAGTGTTGAGTGCAGGTTGCAGCTTAAGAGTAAGCTGTATCAGTTTCGGATGAAGAAGGGGAGCACAGTGAATGAGCACATCAACCGATACACAAAGCTTCTTACAGATCTGATAAACGTGGATGTCGTGGTAGAAGAGGAAGACAAGGCGGTCATTCTCCTGAACTCACTCCCACCGGAGGAGTATGAGACATTCACTATGACGTTTATCAATGGTAGGCAGACTTTGGACTACCATGAGGTGTCATCTGCACTGATAAGTTATGAGACAAGGAAGAAGGACAGACATCCTTCTCAGTCAAGCTCATCGGCGGAGGCATTGGAAGTAAGAGGCTGGAGTTCATCGCAGAAGGGTAAGGAGGTTAGAGGAAGATCGAAATCCAGGCCGGGGTTCAGAAATCTGAAAAGGAATCAGTGTGCCTTGTGCAAGGAATTAGGACACTAGAAAGCAGAATGCCCGAAGGCCAAAGATAAGAAGGTGGAGTCAAAGACCGAGGCGAATCTCGCACAGGCAGATGGATCGGATGATGACTCATCGGTGTTCTCTCTCTCAGTTACTACCCTTACTGTTAGTGACTCAGATAGTGCTGAGTGGATCTTGGATAGCGGAGCCACCTATCATGTGTGCCCGAACAGGGCCTGGTTCTCTAATTTTAAAAGGCTGGATGGATGTTACACGATCATGGGGGATGACCATCCGTGTAATATTGAAGGGATGGGTACAGTTCGCATCAAGATAGATGATGAGATAGTTCGAGAGTTGAAGGAGGGTGAGGTATGTACCTCAGCTCAAAAGGAATCTTATCTCAGTTGGCACTTTGGAAGCATCGGACATGGTGATATCTGTTCGAGATGGCGATCTCAGGATGATCAAGGGCTCGATGGTGGTGATGAAGGGCATCCGCCGATGAAACCTCTACTACTTGAAGGGTAGTACGATTACAGATCAGGTGGAGACTTCGAGTTCTTCAGATGTTGGTGGTCCAGATGTCTGGCATGGAAAGGTCGGACAAGAAGAAGAAGAATCTTTGCAAGCTCCTGCAAAGAAGGAAAGGGAAGGTGCTGCTACCTGTGAGTTGGAAGTGGACACAGCATTCTGGACAAGAAGAAGGTGAGATTCAGCACCAGTACTTACCACAATGAAGGTCTTCTTGATTGTGTTCACGTGTACATATGGGGACCTGCTAAGAAGGCATCGCTTGGAGGTCACATGTACTTTGTCTCATTTATTGATGGTTCATCTAGACAGTTTTGGATATATCCCATGAGACAAAAGGGTGAAGCCCTAGATGTGTTGGTGAAGTGGAGAGGAAGAATGGAGAGGCAGATAGGTAGGAAGATAAAGGAGCTTCATATTGGTAATGTTGGAAAGAACATGTACCAGTTCCTACAATTTGGCCAGAACACAGGTATTGCAACTCACTTCACAACAGGTACAAATGGGTTGGTTAAGGAAGTAATCCGTCCCTTACTGGAGGAGGTTCGGAGGTTGTTATCTAATGCAGGATTAGACAGGTCGTTTTGGGCTGAGGCGACTGAGTATGCTAGCCATCTCATGAAAAGATCGACTGCGATTGGAGGTAAAACTCCGTTGGATATTTGGTCTGGGGAAGCTGCTCAAGATCATTGTTTGCTGCGGGAGTTTGGAAGTCCGGCCTACTTCAGTGCCAAGAATGGCAAGGTGAATCCGCGAGCAAAGAGATTTGTCTATTTGGGCGTCAAGAGAAACAGCTATAGGTTGTGGGACCCGAAGACAAGAAGATCGTGATGAGCAGGCATGTCACTTTTGGAGAGACTTCAGTGTTGAAGTCCACCGTCTCTCAGCAGGTGGGGAGGACGGAGACCAAGGAAGGATCGCAGCGGGTGGAGGTCGATGCTACTCCATTATCTCCAGTTGGTTCGGCATTAGAGGAGATTTCACCGGATGTGACACCGAGAGGAAATCATGATACAAAGGTTGATGCTGAACAGGTTGAAGACATTGCTGAGGATGTCGAGTTGTTTGCAGCTATTGGAACAAAGGTGAAACCACGCTTGTGGGGAAAGAAGCATGAATCTCAAGCTTGTGATCGTGACAAGCTGAAGTTGAAGGCCGTTGTTCTCCATGATGGTCGGGAAGAGGTTCATATGACTCGGCCAGACAGGTTCACTGCTGCAAATAGAGATACCAGTGCTTGAGCTTGATGAAGCTCATCTTAAATGAACTACGGTTGGCTTGATCCTTTTGGGCAAAGGTACGTAGGCAGCCGTAAAGGCGCAGCCATATGGTGATGCAACTCTTATGGAGCTATTTGGGTTCTCGAGAAGCTGTTTGGATTTTCACGTAGAGGTGAAGAGTTATGGCCGATGGAACTCCACGTAGAGGTGGAGAGGTTTCACGTAGAGGTGAAGTGTTGTGGCCAGTTCGACTTCACGTGGTGGTGAGGTGTTGTGGTCTCGAGGAACAGGTGATCTTCCGGAGAGAAGATGTTGAGCTTGCATAAGGAGTGATGTGCATCCAGTTGAAGCCGATGAATGTTTGGTGGGCTCTACACAGACTTGGTGGACCGTCAGTGGAAGACAGGAAGACTAGATAGAGCTGGTCAGTTGGAGAGTCAGTGTTGGCTCGTGAGGAAGTCTTCGTGAGGTCGTGAAGTTGCGGAGTAGAAGCCATGTTGGTAATCGGCATGTATGAAAATTCTCCTAAGGTGAAGTATACGGAAGGCATGTGTGGTGCGTTCCAGTGGATAGCTGAGCTAAAGATTCCAAGCCGAGATCGTGTGTCGATTTCGCCGAGATCGTGTGTCGATTTCGTCCGGTGCGCGCAAGCCGAAATCGTGTGTCGATTTCGCCGAGATCGTGTGTCGATTTCGCCAGGTGATAGACTGGGGTACGTTGGAGATCGGCTCAGATTTGAAAAATCTTCGCCGAGGTGGAGAATTGTTGGAAAGAGAGAATATTGCTAAGGAAGTTGACATGAATCATCGAGGGGTCGTCAAGTGATCGCCAAGGAAGTCGACGACGAAGACGAAGGGAAACAGCAACAGAAGAAAGCAGCAGCAGCAGAACAGGCTCAGCGGTCGACCGGCCCGGTCGACCGCACATGCACAACGTGCACAGGGTCAGAGAGCGGTCGACCGTCCGGTCGACCGTCCGGTCGACCGAAATGCCTGACTGTAAGTGCCCAACTCTGTGTTGTTTTCGGGCGACCGACCGGTCGACCGAGGTGGAGGTCGGTCGACCGGACCGGTCGACCGACAGTCGGGTTTGGGCGGAAATCTGCTGTTCCGAAAATCTGAGTATTTAAGGGCTGCTATTATTTTCTAGGGTTAAGCATCTTGTAGAAGATCCTTGAGAGGGAACTGCTGGAGCTCCCTTGCATTAAAAGAGGCTGCTAGCAATTGTAATCTTCTTCCAAAGTAATTAAATCTCTCTCTGATTGCCCCGAGGACGTAGGCGTTGAGGCCGAACCTCGTTAAATTGGTTGTTTGCGTGTGTTCTTTTCTCTGGTGATTATTTGTGTTGTTGGGTGTTCATTGTGCTTGTGGAGATTTGTGAGATCCTCTTGGGGTTGTTGTCATCGGCGCACAACATACATTTGATGGCTCAAATCTTAATCAGTTTCTTTTCTTTCCTTTGATATTAATATTGATGATGGACTTGTGTAGCTCTGAAAATATTCGAGTCCAAATTCTTCTCACTCAAATAATAACATCTGACATTCAAATACAAGATTTACTTCGTTAAAATTGATCTATATTATTTAAAATAATTAAAAATCAAGTGTTTTAAATACCCTTTGCTATCCATCAAGCGACACAAAAAGGACGGCTGAAACTAGTGAGTTGGTGGTTAGATCTATGTCTTTAGACATACAAATTCTCGATCCGGTCATTTGATCATGATCTAAACATTTAAAACCCCTACAAACCATTTTTTTTTTTGTTAGATTTCAAATGTTTCTCACCATTAAACTAACCTACTCACTATTTAGGTCGTCCGTTTTTTTTCCTACTAGATGCGTGGACAAAAATTATTTAAAATACTTAATTTTTAGTTTATAAATACTTGAATTAATATAAATCAATTTCAACAGAATGACTCTTGTACTCGGATGATGTATTGTTGTATTTGAGTTGGAAGGATTCGAGCCATTAAAATCCTAATCTTTTCGAAACTATACAAATCCATCTCTTATTATTATATTATTATCATCACCATCATCCTCATTTTTATTTATTTATTTATTTAGTATTTCTTCCCCCGTCCCTTGGCTAACTGTCAGAAGCCCACATGAAATCTCTTTCTTTCAACTGCTACATTCTACACATGGTCCACACGTGATAGTGGTCCTGATCTCACAACTACTGCATGCATGCTCATGCACATCAACATAATATAAAAGACCACCCTACAAGGATATCAACATTACATATGAGCATAAGAAAAACTAAACAAATCATCAAACTTCAGAAAACTTCAAATAGTAATATCTTACTTAAAACGTAGGAACTCAGTAGACCCTACTGATTGTAGACTAGAATAGCTCGTTGTTTGCATGAAACTATATATTTACATCAAACTCCGTGTAAGATCTGCCAACACCTTGCAAACATCCTCGCAATCTCTCCTTTATAAGAACATAAAAATATGATCTTTACATTTTGTTACATTGCGTGCATATTATCAAAACAAGAGGCTACTCCACATTAATCAGTGGGAGACATTGAGGTCCTCAAGACAGAGTGGGATGAGCTTTAAATATATAGATTAAAATTTATTCTGATTCAAAAATGTAAACTAACTCTTTATTTTAAGGTCATTGCTTTTTTTAATTTTTTGTCCACTTTCTGATGTGAGTCTGTATTCAACAAATGAATATATCAATTTTTAGCACACTATGTTTAACGTTAACAGGAAACAATGAGTCTCGTCCTTAAACACCATAAACCATACAACTCGTCTGTGAGAAAACTGTTATCTAGAGTCAACTAGAATTTTTAGATATTGAAATATTGTTGAGCTTTGCAAGCAAAACTCTATTCTTTTTCCTTCTGTTTTTTTCTTTTAATTCCCACCAACCACCAAACGCCCACCATTCATGTTTTAAAAGACAAGAAAAACTTTCAGTCCTTATGCAACTCATTTATTCTGTCCTTTGGCAGCTGTTCTTGGATTCCCATGGTCTTTATCTCCACATTTCACTAACTTTTTCCCATTTAAATTTGCATGAAAAGAGAAAGGGTCCCCTCAATATAACTATACGCTCAAAAACATGGATTAGATTCATGTGTGTGAGCCACACACATAGTATAAGACGGTCAATTCCATGTTGACACGTGGATAAGATGCAAGATTTTAAGAGAATAAAGCTTTAAATTTTTTACATCTCTTATAATATTATAAGAGAGACAATCTCATGTGTTAAATATTATAAGAGAGATAATCTCATGTGTTAAATGTAGGGTGTTGAAAGCATGAGTGTGACCAACCGTTCAGCTTTTTTACCATTCCCCTCTTCTTTCTTTCTTTCTTTTTTTTTTTCCTCTCCAAAAAAAAAAAAATGATATTGATGATCATCAAATTATAAATTCAATCTCAAAAGCATGAACAATGCTCAAACTACATATCGAACAATTTGTTACAACTAAATTTGTCTCATTGGCTAACTACCATCAATCACATAATCCATCTCTCTCTCTCTCCAATGTTCTTCAAAACTAATTAATTGGAAGAAAAGAAAAGAGCAACAAATTTGGACATCAATCTTTTAAGCGTCTCAGATAAAATGTGTCCCGGTCAATCAGCATCCGTCCACGTCATGTCCCCCTCGAAGATCCAGTGGCACACCTCGATCTCCCCGGGCCTCGACCCTAGGGCCAGGAAAGCCCCATGAGTCGGGCTCCAATCCGACGTGTCCAGGTGGCAAATCGCGACCCCTCGATTGATCTTCTTCTTGCTAGCAACATCAAGTATCTCAGCCTCGTAGACTCTCACCTTGGGGACGGAGTGACAATAGTACACCAAGTAAGGGAACAAGCTCTGGTGGCACGAAACAGACTTGGTAATTTTGCCACCGTTGATACCTTTGACGTTGCCGATCAAAATTTCTTTTCCTGATCCGGCCACATTCTCGGTGGTGCTGACCACCACATCGTCCCCCAGCGCGGACACCGCAAAATCAACTATATCCTCTGCAGACGCGGCGCACCGTTTCGTCTCCCCTTTGCTCGGCGGCCTCAGACACTCTGCCACTGTGCTCGCCATCGCCTTCCCCAATGCAGTGTCCATCGGTACCTCGAAGATCCTGCTGACGTCCATGGCGGAGAACGGTATCTTCCCCGTGATGGACCGGGGCAGGAACGACCTCCGGGGCGTCCTGTCCCGGACGTCCGCCATCACCATCACTGCCCCGCTAAGCAAACTGCTCTCCCTGAAGAACTTCCCCGGCTCGACCCAGTGGTTCATGAAACTGCCTGGCCGACGCGGCGGTGCCGCCGATGCGTTCCGGTACGTGGCGAAGGTGACCCCACTCCGGCGTACCCTTTGAAAGTGGTATTCTCACCGGCGTAGGTCCTGAACCCTATCATCCCATGATTGCTGCCGGTGGACCCCAGCTGATCCCCGTACCCTTGGAAGGAGTCAACCCCGGGATTGAAAGATTTCCCGTAGCTCTCGAACTCCGCGCTGGCGGTGTTCCCGTGCTCCGCGTAGGAGCGGAAGGTGTCCTCACCGACGTTTGCTTTCTCTCTGTACAGCTTGAAGCTCTCGGCCCCGCCGTTGCCGCCGTCGCCGTAGCTCCTGAAGTTGTTGGCCGGGCCGTTGCCGTCGCCGCCGTAGGACGTGAAGTTGTCGGCGGCGGCATCGGCGCCCATGGCGTAGCTGGTGAAGGTGGACCGTATGATGTTTGTGTTGGTTGCATAGGAGGTGAAGACGGTGGGGACGGCGACAGAGTGCTTAGCGTAGGAGGAGAAGGATTGGCCGCCGGAGTTAGTGTCGTCGGAGTAGGAGGAGAAGGAGCGGCTGCGGGCGGCGGCGGAGGAGTCGTAGTTGGTGAAGGTGAGGCGGGGGACGTTGGCGGAGGCTGCGTAAGAGGAGAAGGAGCCTGAGCCGGAGGCGGCGGAGGAGGCGTAGGAGGAGAAGATGGCGGTGACGACGTTGCCGTCCGGGGAGTAGGAGGAAAAGGAGTCAGGGCGGGAGGAGGAGGAGCGGGAGTAGCTGCGGAAGGAGTCGGAGGGGAGGTTGGAGTCCGGGGCGTAGAGGGAGAAGCTATCGGCGCCACCGGAGAGGCCGGTGCCGTAGTTGGAGAAGTGGTGGTTGGAGTAGGAGGAGAAGGAGGAGGAGGGGGCCGGGGAGGGAGGGGGGAGGGGAGGGAGGGGCAGAGGAGGTTGGCGGCAACGCAGAAGGAGGGGAGGGAGGAGGGGGTGGAGGAGAGGAAGGAGGAGGCGGCCGCCGCGGAAAGAGGGGAGAGCTTGGAGAGGAAGAAGGAGGGGAGGGGGTGGCGGCGGGGAATCTTACGGGCATAGTAGCGAAGGAATGCCGATTTCGGGGTGAAGGGGTTGGAGGAGGAGGAGGCAAAGGTGGTGGCGGAAGAGAGAGAGAGGAGGAGGAGGAGGAGGAGGAGGCGGTGGTGGTGGAGAGGGGCCATGGGAGGAGTAATGTGTTTTGAGAGAGAAACGTGGAGTTTGAGAATTGGAGCGAGTGAATAAATAGTTGGATTGAGAGAGAGAGAGAGAGAGAGAGAGAGAGAGAGAGCCCAAAAACGCTTTAGCCTTGTAGTTTGTGTCCCCGCGGATAAATAAACACTATAATTAGTTGGACTGTTAATTTTCTTTTTCCCTGTTTAATTTGTTGATTAATATGACGCATAACTTCTTTCAGTGATCCTGGAAATGCAAATTTGTCTGGACAATGGGTCCCCCAACTTAGTTGTGGCTGTCGTGGGTCAAAAAGGTAAGAGCTTATGCTGGTGAGTTTGCATCTTTTCCATTTTTCTACCTAAAAGTTGATTTTTTGCTTATAATTTGTTTAGGTTTACTCTCTGTTGTCTTTTGACTTTAAAATGAAACAAAATTTGGTTATTCCTATCATGAACTGAGATGATCATTCATGAAACTTTTAGATTTAAATTGCATTTTCAGCTTGTGCTTGAGCTAAGATTAGCATTGCATAGATTCTTTCTAAGATTTTTGGTACAGTCAGTTGCTTGGCACTGGGCCTTCCATTTCAGAATCTTTTGCTTGGCGTTGGCTCTTTCATATCAGTTTCTTTTCTTCCTGCTAGGGTTAGGGTTTTCAAAAATTTTATGTCCCTCATCTTTAAAATCTTGACCCCACCACTGAGAGAGAGGATCATAAAATTTGTCAGAGAAAGTAGGAAAAAAAATTTGTGACAAACATTAGGAAGTAATCTTGAGTGTGAGTATTTTAGATAGCTAGCTAGATGAAAAAATGTGCGCATCTCCCCAGGAGTCCAAGAAAGAGAGGTTGGGAGCAAGAATCTCACTTGCAGGGAGATGCTACAAAAAGCCATGAAGTCCCTACTTCCCACAATTGGTCAGTTTCTTGTTGAACTCAACAGAATTAATATTTCCCTCATCTTTTGAAGGAGATGCTTCCCTTTTGTCCAGAGTGATGAAGCACAGACAGAAGCCAGATGCAGCACCCTCATCTTGTGTAAATTCATCCAACAAAAAAAAAAAAACATTAATGCACTAATTTATTGCACATATGTCTTTCTCTACTTACTTAAATTGAGGCCTATGTTCACTTATTAACCTGTTAGGTTTGCATTATAAATTTATAATATTTATTAGTTGCTTGTATTAAATTCAGAAAACTAGTCGTTATAAACTAATCGCTGATTAATTAATAGTCAGTGTGATTAGGTTGTAATGACACAGAGTGCTCTAAAGACCAAGCGGTCCACAGAAATCCATACGGGGGGGTCAAGGGTTCGTCTTCTCACATTTTGTTTTCTAGTGATCAATTCATCCAAAAGATGCTTCTTGTTTGTGACTCACTTGATCTTGGTTTCTATTAAGAATATTTGTGTGTTTACCTTCTACAATAAGTAAGAATAGATGTCTTGTGGTACGAAGCACAAAGCCTGAGAGTGTGTCCAAGTGCACATGAAAACAGATTGAATCAACAGAAGGAGAAGCTAGAAAACCCTAGTTATGTATATGATGCATGCATGTGTCAGTGATTTATCTTCATAGTTGGTGCATGGTGTGACCAGTTGTGAGTTTGCTACGGGACATTCTGTTTTATCATGTAAAGAGCACGAACACTTCGACTCTTGGCAAGGTGATTGCATGTAGTTTTAATTGCAAGAAATGGAGCATGTGTATGTCTTTTGATTTGATGACATTGGTGTTGAAATAATTGACTCTGCTTCAGAAATGTCGCTATTAGTCGACTAGGCCATACGACTAGTCGACTAATTTCTGGAATTAGTCGATTAATATTTTTATATAGTGGAGTACTGTAAACTGCTCCTGCTCTGTTTCTATCTTCTGCCCTACTAGTCGACTAGACTTGTGTGTTAGTCGACTAATAGATCTTATAATCGACTAATCAGCACCTGCACGGTTTGCTTCTTCTTACTTTAAGCCATCATTTTCTTCAACTCGATTGGATCTTCTTGGACCAAATCATCTCCTATTGAAAACAGAGCAAAATCCTAACAATTGAAATTACATATAATGAATATATTTAGGCGAATATTTGATATAAATTACTTGGAGCCTCAATAAGATAGGATAGCTAATCTAAAGAATTTGATTAACTTTAAAGAGTTTCATAATATTGAAATATTTGGTGCTACAGAAAATTGGCATAATTGCGATTAGGATAAAAAGAAAAAGAAAGATGCATATTTGCAGTTCCAGCTGCAATGGTTAGACAACTACATCAACCAAAATACCGAGTGAATGTTTTTTCATCAGGAAAATAATTACTAGATATAATTTTATCAGTCTTAGGTTAACATGATGTCTCAACTTTTTCCCCCTTGCCTTTGTTTAAAAGAATCACACCTTTGTTGACCTTTGAGTAGCATTGGATGCTTGTCTTTGAGTGGTGATCCTCTTTCACCACTCAAGAACCATTTAGCCTTGTTTGTAATTTTGGAGTCTTAAACTTCATAACAATTTTGGTTAATACATCGGTGAACTCGATAAACCACTTCAGGCAACTCATCTCAAGTTACGTTTGATCAGAGGTGGGATTGAAAATCTGTCTACTTTTGAAAAATGGCGTTTACATGAGCTCGAGTTGAGCAGGCTTGTGTTATTTATCTGCTATAATTGCGAGGGGGAGGAGGTTGGTGGTGGTGGTGGTGGTGGTGGTGGTGGTGGTGTTGTTGTTGTGTGAGGAAAAAAAAGGCTGAAGGTGTCGGCTTTGCTACCTAACCCTCAACGCGCTATCTGTGAGCAAATTGTATCTAAAAAATAAATAAATAAATAAATAATGTATCACACTTTTGATGGGCCCTTGGAATTGGGGAATTGTTACAATATGTTCATCATATAAACAACTTCAGAGCTTTAGGAAATGATTACACCATTTTGGTTTAGGTGACTCCACAAGTTTTTCCCCTCAATTTTTTAATGCACAACAGTTCAAAGTTTAGATATCTATGAAAATATGAATTGATGGGGATTAAACCTTTTCAATTAAGTAAATAATTGCAAGCTCATATTTTTATACTTTAGTTGGAGGCAGATATTGATCATAGTATAATAGTGCATGCAAACAAGAAGCTTAGTTATGGAAGTAATTAGACACTTTTGGTTGGCTAGTTTACTTTTAATAATGATTATTTAAGCATATCTAAACTGAATTAGATACTAATTGTTAACCTTTTGGTTGGAAAATAAGTTGGGATTTTGTGGTAGGATGTGAAAAGCTATCTTTTTGCCATATATACATTGTTCATATAGAATTCATGTAGGGTCTGTTTGGATTTAAGGAATTGGTGTGAAGTGAGGAAGTAGGAAGTAAGATTTATTTCCTTTAGGAAAAAGGAAATGAGTAGTAAGTTTTCTGGTGTTTGGATGATTGTTGGGAAGTGTGGTTTGGAAAATGTTTTGTCGTTTCCGGTGTTTGGATGGTAATGAAAGTGGAAGTGGAAAAGTTGACCACAAAGTTGACCGCAAAATAATATTAAAATAAAAATTAATTAAGAAAAATAAAAAATAGATTGTAATTAGAATGCAAGTGAGATTTACTTGACCAAAAAATTAACTGTTTTATGCTATAACTTATTATAAATGAGATTTACATGACCACAAAATTAACTGTAGCACTCTGGAAGTGAGAAAATGGTTGTGTAAAAGAGAGATGAAAAAGGGAAATGAGGGTTTTCTTATTTTCCTTTTCCGGTGTTTGGATAGATAGGGAAATGAGCAATTATACTTCCCCACTTCCTCACTTCACTGTGATTCCTTACATCCAAACACGCCCGTAACAAAGTTCCCTCTTTAATGTCTCAACTCTTTTTTTTAATGCAATGTACAATTTGTATAATAACAGTTATTTGAACTTCAATATTGATCTGAATTTGATAGCGATGACAACCGTGTGAGGTGACAAGTTGGGTGTTTGGTATATCTAAGGCCTGTAGGCCATTTATTCACAATTAATTATGTCTTATTTGCAATCACTTTTCTTAAGGATGTTACTAATATTAATTAGCAAATACCGAATTAATAAAACAAGTGAATTACTAGTTCTTCTGTTTAAAAGGTGAAAGAGTAAGTAGATTAACCAAAGTTTGACTGGAACAATTGATCTAGTTAAATAATTGCTTTTTTAATATCGCCTCTGATATTATTATTTTGATGAAATAAAGCCAATCGTGATATTTAACCCAATTTTCCATTACAAAATGGTGAGAATCTATTAGATTACACTTTGTAGTGGTCAAAATCTGATCACTCCCCAAAATCGTGACACGTCTCTTGCCACACCAAGAGTGTCTCAAGCGGACAAAGAACTCGAGATGTCAGTTGGCTCACATTTAACTCCGAAGAGAGAGCCTTAGGTCTTGCTCAGAGCTCACATTCAATCTCGAGGAGAGAGCCTCGGGTTTTGCCCAGAACTCACATTCAACCCCGAGAAGAGAGCCTACCTTACCCCGAGCTCACATTCGACCCTCATGAGAGGACCTCAGGTTCTTTCTTTCTCCGGTATCTGTGACTACCAAATCTCTCCCCAACCTCCTCGATATAGGCTCTCTCCTCGAAGATTCTCGCTTCTACTGGACACAACTCAGCAGCAGTATTTTTCGGATCGCGAATGTAATTATGCTGCCACGATATCTCCACATTCTAAATACTCTCCTATTTCAGTGAGGACAGTTATAGACAGCGACTAATATATTAGCATGCCAATCCCTACAATAAAACAAAACACTCTGAGAGGTTATGAAAAGATCCCAATGTGCAAATCGTACAGCTGTGAAGATCCGAGAAATTCATGCCATCAATTACAAACGCATTCACTATAATCTCGAGAAACTATAGTGAATTCTCTCTTCTCCCCATGATTTTTCTCAATTTGAATTTTTAAGTAACAATCTTTTATTATATTTGTTCTGTGTTGAAATTTAAAGTTTCATCCACATTTTATTAGACCCCTCTCACTAGATTGACTACTGAATCAAGCGCACTGAAAAATCACTGCCACACACTTATCTTCTAAATTCTTACATTCTTTGTACTATTCGATTTTCTTTTATGTCACATTAACTTTTTCACAAGCCATTGAGTTTTACTCAACAAACTGAAGTCAAAAGCGATTGCAGACTACGCATCACTTTGCTTACCTCGAAAAGATCTAAAATGGCTTGGTGGTGCCTTTTCGGCGACTAGCCATTCTCGTTTGATTGGGTGGAGATTGAGAGAAAGCTGACTAACTTTTTTTCTCACTTGTTTTTCACAGAAACTTTTTTGCAAGACTCAGGTATGACAATTTTTCTTTTCTTTTCTCAGACTAATCAGAGGAAATCGCATAGCCTCTGATTCGTTACTGTTTGCGGACTTCACGAACAATTATTTGCTTTTGAATTTTAACATCCAAACACGCTAAGTGAGAAAGAGGACACGGGACTGACATATATGTCAGTATTTTCACCTCTAAAAATTGACAAACAAACAGCCCCTAAATGAATTACAAATATTTAGGATTTATTCAAAAGTTGATTCTTGGGATTCTTGTTTCTTTTTCAAGAAAATATCCAGAATTATGAATTATTTCACTATCTTGGTCCAAAATGGACCACCACCACCACCAACATAAACATGTAACAGAGAACCTCGTAGTAATTAGTGTACAGATTGCTGCTGCGCATGGGTGTCCGCAACTCCTTGTAGCTAGGCTGGCTCTTCAAAGATTTTGAGGCCCTCCATCAATTTCATGCAGACACAATTCACCAATTTTTGTACAAATTTGGTAGCCATTTTAATGGACATCTCTGCTAGACATTTATGTGACCCCATAAACAGACTGTAAATACGTCCTCTCTGGGTCACCCTCATCGTTTGCACAATCTAGGTAGCCAGCTGGTCTGTTTGGTTGTGATAACTAACCGTAATTCGTAAGTCATAATTGGTAAAATTTTTTATAGTTGTAAACGAGTTACATGTATGTAAGTTTTACGGTGTTTGGTTGGTAATATAAAGTTGTAAAGTGGGAAAGTGTATTGTATTTTACGGTGTTTGGTTATCGTAATGAATAAGTCGTAAGTGAAAAAATTGACCACAAAATTAACTATTTGGTGATTTTAAAAGTTTTAGTACTGCAAATAAATATTAAAAATGCTAAATATTAAAAAAATTAATATTAATATAAAAAATAATACAAATTTGTATGACCACAAAATTAACTGTAAGTGGGCTATAAGTGAGTGGTAACTGGGTTACAAGAGAGTGTTAGTTGAGTTACGTAAGTCTTTTGCGAATTATGGTCCAAATAAATACCGTAGTTGTAATTGGGTTGTAAGTCATTTACGAATTACGGACTTTTACGCCTTTTACGTTGAAACAAACAGCCTTTATATAATGCATCTCTTTGAATGCATTGTACACGATGTTCCCATAAAAAATATGAAGAAAACTTACATTAACAAGCAAGCATTGAATAAAATTCATGCAGTGATGCATGTAGTGATGCTTGAGGTAGTGATAAAAAGATGCAAGATTAGGTTATTGGGAGATTGTAGCTCCTTCTACAAAAGATGCTTCAAATAACATACAATAATATCTAAAACTGGGAGAAAGTTGGTAAATTGTTGTCCTATGAAAAGAGCAGTTATAGATAATTTCTTTCCTCTAGAGAAGGGGGAGAGACAAAGATCGGTTACTTTCGTCCATAATTTCTATTTGTAACTCATAACTTTAAAAAAAAAAAAGAGTATGTTCTGAAAAGAAGTAATCTATAACTTCTCTTTATAAGATAAGAGATGTGACCTTCTACTACTATACTATATTTGAAGTATATTAGAATTTTGCAATTCATGTGTTTTCAAGTAAACATTTAAAGTCTCCCGCATGTGGTCCAGTGGTACCTCTGGGTTCGTTAAGAGTTTCGCTCACCTACGATGTTCACAGTTCGAATCCCATG
This sequence comes from Agave tequilana, assembly GCA_038442645.1. Lineage (NCBI taxonomy): Eukaryota > Viridiplantae > Streptophyta > Magnoliopsida > Asparagales > Asparagaceae > Agave > Agave tequilana. The sequence goes on from JAVJIF010032549.1 coordinate 144,469, forward strand.
CCGTCCGGACCATGGGCGGACCGACTAGTGGGCTGGGCCGGGCTACAGCCCGGCCCATTTTTTTATACATTGGCTTAAATCTATTTTTATTTTTGTTCTTTTTTATATTTTGTTTTACACCCCTTTCTATTTTGGTTTTCTTTTAGCAAACTTATTCCTAGTTTCACTCCTAATTTAGTGGAGAATACTGTTTTATTCTTTTGATAAATTCATATAATTCATAAGCATATTTTGTAAATGGTTGTAGCCCACCCCAAAATTTATTCCTGGTTCCGCCCCTGGTCCGGACATCGGTCGCCTTCATGCGAACCCTTCTCTTAATGCTCACAAAAAAAAAAAAAAAAAGTAAACACCTAAAATCTACTTTAACACTCAACATGCACCGGGCCCGCAAAGGTGCATGTTGGGCTTAGGCTTGTTCAAGTTGAAGGCTGGGCTGATCAATGGGTGTTTTGTTCTTGGGTTGGGTTTTGGGGTGGGCGGTTGGTTAAAATTCCGAGATTAGCTTAACCCTGCACATTCTACGAATTTGGGCCTCATAAGAGAGGCATGACCTCTGTTTACTTATTTATTTATTTTAATATAGGTCTTAGCCAAATGCAAACAAGATTTGAACTTCAGATCTCTTGTTCACGACAAAATTTTTTTACCATTGTGCTATAGTGACACTAGCATTAATTGATAGTGGGGTAGGGACAAACCTAAAGGGTCCCCGAGCAGCCCCTATAAAAAAGCTTGCCTCGCCCTAGCCATGTCAAAAATGTGGCCGGGATTAGGGTCTCGTGTTAGGCCTGTTTTGACCCCAATCCTAACCTTAATCTTTACATAAACCCGTTTAGGGGTCTACCTATGACTCCAAATTCAATATCAAATATACTTATCCTCAAATTAATATTACTATTATCATACAATTTAGTGTCATTGTATAATTTTTTGAAATTCTAAAAGTTGAAGTAAAGGCTCTTAATCATAACAAGCACTCGTAATTAACCTAGACATGAAAGAATTTGAGAGAAATAAGTCATATATTTATATATTATAAAAGGTTTCCTAATTAGTTGGCCGGTCTCAAGCCGCTGTTATAGGTGTCAGGCTTGTTGAATTAGGACCCAGGGCTAAGGTTAGGCCTGTCAACGGGTCGGGTCTGGACCCGGACCCAACCCGACCCGACCCGTTTAGACGAGTATGGGAAACTCAGTTCTGGACCCGAACCCGAATACCCGTTTGCCCGTTTACCCGATTAGTAATGGGTCGGGTATGATTTTACATGGACCATACCCGTTTGCCCGTTTACCCGATTAGTAAATGGGAATACTATATAGATAGGAAACACCATATATAGCTCATGTCAGCTAATTAATGTTTGCCAACTGGATTAGTAATGGGGAAGAATAACTAGGGTATGCATTGTCTTCTCCAAATGCCACTTGTCAAACATTTTTGTGTGATAGCCATGACTTCTCATAACTTACAGATAGGAAACACCATAACCCACGGGTCCGGGTAAACGGGTCCAGACCCGCGAACCCACGGGTCCGGGTATGGGAACCTAGGTTCTATACCCGCGGTAAACGGGTCGGGTATGGTACATCCTATAGTAATCGGGTCCGGGTCTGATACCACCCGGACCCGACCCGAACCCGACGCGTTGACAGGTCTAGTTAAGGTTGGGCCAGATTTACGATCCCAAATGTTTTGGGGTCAGGGTCAGGGCCTACATAGGACGGTCCAGTCCCGACTCATTATCATCCCTGATTCTGAGCGAGAAATGAAAGGGGGCTTAATTGAGGTCGAAATCTATTCATATGCATCAAAAGAGTTCCAAAAGAATTGTTTATAAAATGAGTTTCAAATGCGTACACGTACGCGCAAGCACATTCAATTAAGATTATGGTAGATCCCAGATTAAATTCAAGACAACATTAAATTCTTTGTTATAAGAAAACTAAAAATGTAAAAGCCTTGGAGAGAAATTTCCTGAAACTTGGGCTTAGATCAGGTCCGGACAACCAACTGAGCATTGCTTAGACGGTATTACACTTCTTTTCTTCATGGGAGTTCTTTGTGGGAGATTGTGAGTTCGAATCTTCTCATCTGCGGTGAACGAGAGGATTTTTTGAACTAAATTTACAGAGTATAATAAGAGGCGTATTACACAAACATTCAATTTCGTGGCGTAACAGATATCACTAAGCTCGACTAGCGGTTTGTAGAGGCTCACTCACAACCCGAAGTGTGCTTTCCCCTGGTCTTACTGGGCTCCGCAAATGTAAAGACAGCACTGGGTTTCACCTTCCATGTAGCTATCTTGTCGTACATGGGGCCCACAGATGAGCTCATGCGCACGGCAAAGCTGACGCCAGTTATGTTACGGACACTCCAAAGTGGGTCCCACTCGAAGCAAAGACAGTACGGTTTTTTTCCGTTCCGAATGTGGTCAAGGAATCAGAGTCATCCTGGTTTGGTGCCGCTATCCGGGCCTGCGACATTGTGGCCCACCGGAGAAAGAGGAGCTTGATGTGGGAGAGAGAGAGGAGATAGAGGAGATGGAAGAAGGTAGCACAGAGATCGGACGACAAAGGAGTAAGAAACGGCGCATGGAGCAGGCCAGTTGTACTCCCGGTCGACCTCCCAGTCGACCGGTGGAGGAGGCCGGTCAACCGGCCCGGTCGACCGGCATGCACGGGCGTGCACAGGAAGGAGCGGTCGACCAGCCCCGGTCGACCGACTGAAGTGGCTCTGCTCTCGGGTAGGCGCGGTCGACTGGGCCGGTCGACCACGGCATGGGTGGTCGACCGGCCAGACGACCGACAGACGCGTCTGGAGTTTTCTTTAGGATTCGAATTCCTTTTCTGGATGGGATTGAATCCAACTTGGGTTTCCATAAATTCAGGGTCTCTGTGGCTATAAATAGATGTTAGAGGCCTCATATATTGTATCCCAGAGAATAACTAAGAATCCCTTACCTCCCTCAAGTTTCTCTCTTGTAATAGTTCTATTGATTGTTGAATCAATAAGATCGCTCTCTCCCTTACCCCGAGGACGTAGGCACGTTGCCGAACCTCGTTAAATTTGTGCGTTGATTGCTTTTCTCTATTGGTGGTTGTTCCTTCTGCGTTGATTGTTTCTCCGGCTGAATCGAGTCTCCGTCAGGAGGGCGGATTCCTAAAGAGGTGGTTGTTGTTGTGTCTCTTCTTCCGCGAACCGCTGCACACAACGAGTGGTGTCAGGGGCACAACAAGTGGTATCAGAGTATCCCAGGTTCGACGTGGGATCATTTGTTGATTCAAGGGTATCTGTTGCTGATTGGCGGAGATCGTGTGTCAATCTCGGATCAGAGTTGGGATTGTTTGTGGGATCGTGTGTCGATCTCAGAACAGCGTGTGAAGATTGCTCGAGGAGTCAAGTTGGTGGAGTAGATTGCTTCGGAAACTCTTCGAGGGTTTCGCGTGGAGGTAAACATCTGATCTTTATCTAGTTTTATTTTATCTAACTCCATTTGTTTCCACATTGATTTGAGGAATCAGTTGAGAAGATGGCTGGAGAAAGCACATCGGTGAAATCCATGTATCCACATCTAAGGATTGATGTGGTAAAGTTCAACGGGACGAACAACTTTGGTATGTGGAGGTGTGAGGTTATCGATGCGCTGACCGCATCAAACCTCGAAGACACTCTACGATTAGAGAAGAAGCGCGCATCAACGACGGAAGAAGATTGGGACAAGATGAACCGTTCGGCGTGCGGCTTGATCAGTTCTTGTTTGACACAAGACACCAAGTATCAGGTGTTGCATGAGACATCTGCGAGGCAGCTGTAGGAGATCCTGGAAAGGAAGTATCTGACGAAGAGCATAGAATCGCGATTGCAGTTGAAGAGTAAGCTCTATGGGTTTCAGATGCAAAAATGATGCTCCGTCAATGAACACTTGAACCGCTACGCGAAGCTTCTTACGGATCTAGTTAATGTGGATGTGAAGACTAGTGAAGAGGATAAGGCGGTAATTCTTTTGAACTCTCTTCCTAGGGAAGAGTATGAGGCCTTTACTCTTACTTTTCTTATTGGTAGACAATCCCTTAACTACGATGAGGTATCTGCTGCACTTGTGAGTTATGAAGCAAGGAGATAGGACCGACTGTCTTCTTCGGGGAGCACAACAGCAGAGGCATTGAAGGTAAGAGGCAGAAGTTTTAATAGAAAGGGAACAGATGATCGGGGGAGATCAAAGTCCAGATCAGGCTTCAGAAATCTGAAGAAGAATCAGTGTGCCTTGTGTAAGGAATTAGGACACTGGAAAGCTGAATGCCCGAAGGCCAAAGGTAAGAAGGTGGAGTCTAAGACTGAGGCAAATCTTGCAAAAGTGGTCAGTACTCAAGGCAGTACCTCACAAGCAAATGGATCAGACTCGGACTCATCGGTATTCACTCTCTCTGTTACTATCTCTACTGTTTGTAACTCACATAATGATGAGTGGATCTTGGATAGCGGAGCCACCTATCATGTGTGCCCGAATAGGGCCTGGTTTTCTAGATTTGAGAAGCTGGATGAATGTTACACGGTCATGAGATGACCATCCGTGTAATATAGAAGGGATGGGTACAGTCTGTATCAAGATTAATGATGAGATAGTACGAGAATTGAAAGAGGTGAGGTATGTACCTCAACTCAAAAAGAATCTCATCTCTGTTGGTGCTTTGGAAGCATTGGGTCTGATGATATCTGTTCGAGATGGTGTTCTCAAGATGATCAAAGGCTCGATGGTGATGATGAAGGGCGTCCGCCGGGACAATCTCTATTACTTGAAGGATAGTATGGTTACAGGTCAGGTGGAGACTTCTAGTTCTTCAGATGATGGTTGCAAGAAGGTCTGGTAGGTAAAGGTCGGACATGGAGGTGAAAGTTCTTTGCGAGCTCCTGCAAAGAAGGGATCAATGGAAGGTGCTGCTACCTGCAACTTGGAAGGTGAACACAGCGTTCTGGACAAGAAGAAGGTGAAATTCAGCACCAGCGCTCACCGCTCAGAAGGTCTTCTTGATTGTGTTCACGTAAGCGTTTGGGGACCTGCTAAGACTGCATCGCTTGGAGGTCACAGGTACTTTGTCTCTTTTGTTGATAGTTTATCTAGGCATTGTTGGATATATCCCATGAGACAAAAGAGTGAAGCCCTAGATATGTTGGTGAAGTGGAAAGGAAGAATGGAGAAGCAGATTGGTAGGAAGTCAAGGAGCTACAGATTGATAATGTTGGAAGAGACATGAACCAATTCCTACGATTTGGCCAGAACACCGGTATTGCTACTCGCTTCACAAAAGGTATAAATGGGTTGGCTAAGGAAGTAAACCGTTCCTTGCTGGAGAAGGTTCGGTGGTTATTGTCTAATGCAGGATTAGACAAATCGTTTTGGGTTGAGGCGATTGTATATGCTAGCCATCTCATGAATAGATCGACTGCGATAGGAGGTAAAGCTCTATTGGAAATTTGGTCTAAAAAAGCTGCTCAAGATCATGGTTTGCTGCGGGAATTTGGAAGTCCGACCTACTCAGTGCCAAGAATGACAAGGTGAATCCGCGAGCAAAGAAGTTTGTGTTTTTTGTGTCAAAAGGAATGACTACAGGTTGTGGGACCCCGAAAACAAGAAGATCGTGTTGAGTAGGCATGTCACATTTGGAGAGACTTCAGTGTTGAAGTCACCGTCTCTCAGCAGGTGGAGAGGACGGAGACCAGGGAAGTATCGCAGCGGGTGGAGGTTGATGCTACTCCATCATCTCCAGTTGGTTCTGCATCAGAGAAGACTTCACCGGATGTGACATCGGGTGGAGATCATATAGCCAAGGTTGATGCCGAACTGGTTGAAGACATTGTTGAGGATATCGAGTTGTTTGCAGCCATTGGAACCAAAGTAAAACCACGCTCGTGGTTAAAGAAACATGAATCTCAAGCTTGTGATCGCGACAAGCTCAAGTTGAAGGCCGTTGTTCTCCATGATTGTCGTGAGGAGGTTCATATGACTCAGCCAGACAAGTTCGTTGCTGCAGATTCAGGTACAAGTGCTTGAGCTTGATGGAGCTCATTTAAATGAACTACGGTTGGCTTGATCCTTTGGGCAAGATACGTAGGCAGCCGTAAAGGCGCAGCCATTTGGTGATGCAACCCGTATGAAGCTGTTGGGTTCTCGAGAAGCTGTTTAGAACTTCACGTAGAGGTGAAGAGTTGTGGCCGATTGGAGCTCACGTAGAGGTGGAGAGACTTCACGTAGAGGTGAAGTGTTGTGGCCAGTTGAACTTCACGTAGAGGTGAGGTGTTGTGATCTCGATGAACAGGTTGATCTTCTGGTGAGAAGATGTTGAGCTTACATAAGGAGTGGTGTGCATCCAGTTGTTGAAGCCGATGATGGTGTTCGGTGTGCTCTATGCAGACTTGGTTAGACCGTCAGCTGAAGACATGTAAACTAGATAGAGCTAGTCAGTTGGAGAGTCAATGTTGGCTCATGATGAGTTCTTCGTGAGGTCGTGAAGTTGCGGAGAAGGAGCCACGTTCGGTGATCGGCATGTATGGAAGTTATCCTAAGGTGAAGCATAGGGAAGACATGTGTGGTGCATTCCAGTGATAGCTGAGCTACAGATTTCAAGCCGAGATCGTGTGTCGATTTCGCCGAGATCGTGTGTCGATTTCGTCCTTTGCGCGCAAGCCGAGATCGTGTGTCGATTTTGCCAAGATTGTGTGTTGATTTCGCCAGGTGATAGACTGGGGTACGTTGGAGATCGGCTCAGATTTGAAAAATCTTCACCGAGGTAGAGAATTGTAGGAGAGAGGAGATAGAGGAGATAGAGGAGATGGAAGAAGGTAGCACAGAGATCGAACGACAAAGGAGTAAGAAACGGCGCATGGAGCAGGCTGAAAGTGCTCTGATGCCAATTGAAAGCACACCTAGAGGGGGGTGAATAGGTGTAAATGCTAATCTAGAAACTAAATGCGCTAAATGCGGAAGCTAATGCAATTTTGCATTCACACTTAATACAACCAACAAGTGTAGCCGAATTCCCCGTGAAGGGCTCTGGACTAACTCCTCTTGATTCCCCTTGATTGGGTTGAGGTGCTATGTGAAGCTCTTGTGGTTAAGTATAAGTGAGGCACGCACACAAGCAAGCCAAGCATATAAGGATGAACAATATAAAAGATGCAAGGCAACACAAGCAATATATGATATGAATGAAGTATGATACTTTACACAATTAAATGAGAGAGAGTTAGAGAGACAAGTGGATCAAACGCTAACAACAAGATATGTTTCGAGGTTCGAGCCTCTAGCTCTACATCCCCGCCTACACCACCGAGTAGGATTTCCATTCCACTATCTCCCACCGAGGGAACCTCCACCGAGGAGGATTTGTTACAACAAAGGGAGTACCGAACTCCTCTCTCAAACACCGCCTCACAACCGAGGGGTAGGCCCGTAGCCAAACAACCACAACACCTCTACCGAAGAGGGTTTACAAACCAAACTCCACCTCTCACTAGAGGGAGCAAACCACAAGCTTCAATCTCTACCAAAGAGGGAGCAAACCAATCACCCGATCACCTCTACCAAAGAGGGATACAACAAAAGCAAGGGTGTACAACTTGGAGGCTCAACAACCTCAAACAATCTCTTCTTTCCACAAACAAGATCCTACTAGAATAGGATAGATGATAGCTCAAGTTTGGAAAAACTAGGTATTTGGAAAACAAAAACTCAAAGAAAAATACTTGAGAAAACTCTTGTAAAAGATAGAAAATGAAAGCCAAGACAAATCTACCAAAATTCTCTTTTCTTTGATTTTTCCAAAAACTAAAACAAATAAGATTGGAAGCTTAAAGCCCAAAAACACTTTTGAAAACTTGTTTTAAACTCTGGGGAAACTGTAATTTTTCTCATATAAAAACCTTAGCCAAAATCCCAAAGTATTGGGGTTTATATAGGCCAAAACAGAAACTAGCCGTTAGGCTGATCTGGCAGCCTGACAGGCTACCGCCAACGGTCAGAAATGTGACCGTTGGGGCAACCCGGTCGACCGCCCGGTCGGCCGTCCCAATGTGTGCCAGACGTGCACGGTTCTGTGCACGTCGGTCGACCGTACGGGTCGACCGGCCTATGGTTCGGTCGACCCATGCGGTCGGCCGACCTGGCCTGACAGACAGGTCTGGGTCAGAAACATATGTTGAAAATATTTTAGAAAATCTTTTTAAGTCTTGTAAAAATACCCAAAAATAGTTTTATCATTTTGCATTGATATATAAACGTATGATAAAAATTTCAACTCAAATATCAAGCATATGAAACTATTTTTGTGTCTTAACATTTTACCAAAAACCAAAACATGTATTTTTATCAAACTTGATTTTTCTATACATGAATAGGATAGTTGTAACGCCCCGATCCCGTAGGTACGGGGACGTTATGGCGACGTACATACGCGAGGTGAATACACGCTCACGCGTACGTTAAGCCTCAGTACAGTACATTACCTCTATATAGTCATGAGGTCCAGCATGAAATAAGTACAAGAATACCTGCAGAAAGAGGTCAGCGATCATAACAGATATGAAAAATAGGGACAGATAAGATAACTGAAATAAATCATAAAGATACCTATGAAGTGTCCTGATGAGGAATCTCCTATGTGACTCCACGGCACTATCTGATAATACGATAACTCCGATCTCCAATCTGGGCACGCAAACCCAGGGTCGTCAGAAAGCGACCTAGTGAGTGGTAAAATGAAGGAGGTAGTAATATATACTATAGTAATACAAGCACGATACTAATATATAATACATGCTGTGGTACTAGTGATATTATATAATAAATATAGAATAAGTAGTAGAAAAATATAATCATGTCATATTTTAATACCATTACTACCTAGCCGGTTATCATCGGGTCATGTCTATAGTCGTATCCAATTTATATCATAAATAATGTTGTCTAGTGGTGACGTGATAGAAGTGAACATGCAGGTGGGCATACAATATGAACATGCAGGTGGGCATATGCAAGATAACCACAATACTGTGTTGTGCATATACAGTAATGATGTCTGTAAGGTATACAGAAACAGAATAGATGCAATGCAGAACATGCGTAGTTGCCATCACAGAAAGAGTAAATGTACCAGGCAAAGTAACAAATATACATGTAACATGATAGCGGATCAATTATCAGGACCAGTAACAAGATAGCATACATGTATCAGGCAAGGAACAGTAACAAGTAGTCAACATGTATCATGCAAATCATGTTATTTATACAATAGTAGCAATCAGTACCACCTGGTATTTTAATCAGTCTCTTCCAGCGTCCCATACCACTGGCAGTTCATACTGGAGCCCGCACTCCAGTCGAACTCATCCGGACATGGCCTACGGGTACCATTATCCAAACGAGAGAGTGACCAAATAACAAGTGTTTCCGACGTCACTATTGTGTATACTGTTTTATTATGTTAATTGGAAACTCATGGTTGAGGAGTTCTTATCGGGTAGGTGTATCCCGTGCATACCCGGGATCACGGCCTTTATCAAACCCCTGGCTGCTAAGACCAGGGCCCTCCGCTAAGAGGGGAACAATAATCAAGTAACAATAGCTCATGGAGCAATTTGCAGGTAGCACTACCATCCCCTGCAGTGGGAGAACAATATGGATCCAGTACATCACCCGATAAGATCTAATCAACCGTCAAGTCTCCCCCATACCCCAGTTAGCTTTATGATCTGTTATATCCAGTATACAATGTATCAAGAACAACTACTGTACATGATACGGTGAACATGATATCTGGACCTGAGCTCTGTTGATAGCGTAGAACAATATAACGGGAATCAGGAACAATATAACATGAACAAGATAACATGATAAATATACCGGGAACGGAACAATAGATGTGGGCTTCCCACATATCGCATATCAACAGCTCGCATGTCCAGTAACAGGAATATCCGTATCATTAATAGGAAACGATCATATAACATGGATACAATAACATGGAACAATAATCTGTGTAACATGCACGGTGAGTCATATGATAATAAGTGAGAAACATTACATGCATGTGTATCTGTAATATGTAAGTATGACATAAATGTATATGATGATCATGCTAACATGAAATGCGATAGTCCGTGCAGTGATATGTCGAGAATCCATGTAACGAGGATAATAATACATGACATAACGGTATTTCGTGAAATGGTGCCGCTATGTATCGGGGGCTATGCCTACGAAAGAATAAGTGTGTCGTGTCAATGTAACATGCACAGGTAATAACAGTGGTCAGTGTCTACTATCATGTCCAGTGAACTACAGTATCCGTATAGTAGTGCTAACAATAAGATGAACATGCGGTACTTATCCGTGTACGAGTGGAAAATAGCTGTATAGCCCTCATCCGTGTAACATGTATGCATTGCACTAACACATGTCGTAAGAGTAGTCCGTGTCACGTGTAATACTATGTCCTATGCCAGAGTAGTGTCATAGCGATACGATACATGGTGGGCCGAATGTCAGTGGTACATGGACATGACATAATAGACATCACGTGTTACATTCTACGTCTATTAGGTACCAGGCATATTCTACGTACAATGGTGATGACAGTGTTTTATGATTGTCTACAGTTTGTTTTACCAGTCTCATGTTTTATTTCAATAACGTAACCAAGTGCAATCAATATGATAAAAAAATAATTTATAAATTAAAAACACTCACAAACTAGCCATAGGAAGATAGCCCTCTTTTCCACGATCGCAACGGATCCAGAATCGTCCAAATCGGAGTCCGGATGCTCCCGATATCGCTCGAATACTAAATCATAACAAATAGGGTTAAATATGTAAATAAAATATTAATTGCAAATACGAAAATGTCCAGGGGGTTATTTGTAATTTTATAGGGCCTAAAAGTAATTAATAATTTTACAGGGGTTAAAATGTAATTTTACCTTAACGGGTCGGGTTTGGGTGTAAACGGGTCGGGTTTGGGTTAAACCCAAAACCCGAAACCCGTTTGGGTTTCTACCCAATTAGAGCAACGGCAGCAGCAGCCCGCGCTGCTGCCGCCGGCCGCGCACTCCGTTGGCCGCGCGCTCCGCGGCGCGGCCGCTCTGCCGGCGCCGGCACCACCCGGCGCCGCCGGGGGCCCACCCGCAAGAGTGAGAGGGAGAGAAAATAGTGGGGGCTGTTCCCCCCCCCCACCAGCGCCTGGCCGGCGTCGGGCCGGCCTCCCTCGCTGCCGGCTGGCATGGCCGGCCTCCGGCCTGGCCTTCCGGCCTCCGGCGTGCCGCCGGCTTCCATCTGAGAGAGGGAGGAGAGAGTACATGGGAGAGAGAGATGGGTTATTAGGAGAGAGAGAAGGGGTTATAGAGAGAGAGAGAAAGGGGGAGAGAGAAATTGGGGGAGAGAGAGAGAGGAGAGAGAGAGGAGAGAGTGAGATTATGTGAGAGAGAGAGAAAGAGAGAATTTATAGGGGAGAGAGTGTCGGTGCAAATGGGTTGGCGGTGGGGGAGAACTCGCTGGAAGGAAGAAGAAAGGAGAAGAAAAGGAGGGGAAAAAATAAAAGAATTAAATAAAAATAATATTTTATTATTATTATTATATTGGCTCAATATTCGACGATTTCCGAACGGTACCCAAAAATTATAAAAATAGAAAATAATATCCTGAGACGTAATATGAAAACGATTTGTCGAAACTCAATCCGGTTTGTAAATTAAAAATCCCGGAATGTCTCGCCGATACGGGCGACACCGGTTTAGCCGGATTTTCGATAAATTCAGAAAAATCTCCAAAAATACCCGAACGTAGAGAACACGATTCTAAGGCATACGGTGAAGGTCGATTCTCAAAATCCAACTCCGTTTGTGAGATAAAAATCGGAAGGCCGGTAATCGGTATCGGTCGACACCGACTACGGAGATTTTCCAAAATAATCCAGAAAAATTCCAAAAAATCCTGAAAAATCTAAAATATTAGAAAATAATTTTTGAAACTGAAATCAGCTCAATCGGACTACCACGGAGATCAAATCAATTTTTGTACACCGTATCGCGTACCAATACTGTGATACGTACACCGGGAATCAGGGGGTTACATTTCTCCCCACCTTACAAAAATTGCGTCCTCGCAATTTCAAATCAGGTGTGAGAACAATATTTTCAACCCAAAGCCGAAATGTTACGGGTCCACGACACTTCCGCTGCGCACTCTGCTGTCTATAAGGAACTCGGGATGGAGAAGTATGATAATGAACGAATCCTAACGGATGGAAAGCAAGACGTTGCAAGGAAAGTGAGAAGGAAATCGGATGTCTGGTTGACGATTGGAAGGAAGGAAGGAATACAAAGGAGTCAAGGACTGAATTGTCAAGGTCGTGGTATTCTTGTACTCGTTGCTGGAATCCCAAATTCAGATACAGATCCGTTAATCTGAACCTGATTGTACTATTGGTAAGAGCCCGAGGATTGACCCAGGTGGTTACCCACACCAGGTGTGAACCTAGGCTCTGATACCACTATGTAACGCCCCGATCCCGTAGGTACGGGGACGTTATGGCGACGTACATACGCGAGGTGAATACACGCTCACGCGTACGTTAAGCCTCAGTACAGTACATTACCTCTATATAGTCATGAGGTCCAGCATGAAATAAGTACAAGAATACCTGCAGAAAGAGGTCAGCGATCATAACAGATATGAAAAATAGGGACAGATAAGATAACTGAAATAAATCATAAAGATACCTATGAAGTGTCCTGATGAGGAATCTCCTATGTGACTCCACGGCACTATCTGATAATACGATAACTCCGATCTCCAATCTGGGCACGCAAACCCAGGGTCGTCAGAAAGCGACCTAGTGAGTGGTAAAATGAAGGAGGTAGTAATATATACTATAGTAATACAAGCACGATACTAATATATAATACATGCTGTGGTACTAGTGATATTATATAATAAATATAGAATAAGTAGTAGAAAAATATAATCATGTCATATTTTAATACCATTACTACCTAGCCGGTTATCATCGGGTCATGTCTATAGTCGTATCCAATTTATATCATAAATAATGTTGTCTAGTGGTGACGTGATAGAAGTGAACATGCAGGTGGGCATACAATATGAACATGCAGGTGGGCATATGCAAGATAACCACAATACTGTGTTGTGCATATACAGTAATGATGTCTGTAAGGTATACAGAAAACAGAATAGATGCAATGCAGAACATGCGTAGTATGCCATCACAGAAAGAGTAACATGTACCAGGTAAAGTAACAAATATACATGTAACATGATAGCGGATCAATTATCAGGACCAGTAACAAGATAGCATACATGTATCAGGCAAGGAACAATAACAAGTAGTCAACATGTATCATGCAAATCATGTTATTTATACAATAGTAGCAATCAGTACCACCTGGTATTTTAATCAGTCTCTTCCAGCGTCCCATACCACTGGCAGTTCATACTGGAGCCCGCACTCCAGTCGAACTCATCCGGACATGGCCTACGGGTACCATTATCCAAACGAGAGAGTGACCAAATAACAAGTGTTTCCGACGTCACTATTGTGTATACTGTTTTATTATGTTAATTGGAAACTCATGGTTAGAGTTCTTATCGGGTAGGTGTATCCCGTGCATACCCGGGATCACGGCCTTTATCAAACCCCTGGCTGCTAAGACCAGGGCCCTCCGCTAAGAGGGGAACAATAATCAAGTAACAATAGCTCATGGAGCAATTGTAGGTAGCACTACCATCCCCTGCAGTGGGAGAACAATATGGATCCAGTACATCACCCGATAAGATCTAATCAACCGTCAAGTCTCCCCCCATACCCCAGTTAGCTTTATGATCTGTTATATCCAGTATACAATGTATCAAGAACAACTACTGTACATGATACGGTGAACATGATATCTGGACCTGAGCTCTGTTGATAGCGTAGAACAATATAACGGGAATCAGGAACAATATAACATGAACAAGATAACATGAACAATATACTGGGAACGGGAACAATAGATGTGGGCTTCCCACATATCGCATATCAACAGTTCGCATGTCCAGTAACAGGAATATCCGTATCATTAACAGAAACGATCATATAACATGGATACAATAACATGGAACAATAATCTGTGTAACATGCACGGTGAGTCATATGATAATAAGTGAGAAACATTACATGCATGTGTATCTGTAATATGTAAGTATGACATAAATGTATATGATGATCATGCTAACATGAAATGCGATAGTCCGTGCAGTGATATGTCGAGAATCCATGTAACGAGGATAATAATACATGACATAACGGTATTTCGTGAAATGGTGCCGCTATGTATCGGGGCTATGCCTACGAAAGAACAAGTGTGTCGTGTCAATGTAACATGCACAGGTAATAACAATGGTCAGTGTCTACTATCATGTCCAGTGAACTACAGTATCCGTATAGTAGTGCTAACAATAAGATGAACATGCGGTACTTATCCGTGTACGAGTGGAAAATAGCTGTATAGCCCTCATCCGTGTAACATGTATGCATTGCACTAACACATGTCGTAAGAGTAGTCCGTGTCACGTGTAATACTATGTCCTATGCCAGAGTAGTGTCATAGCGATACGATACATGGTGGGCCGAATGTCAGTGGTACATGGACATGACATAATAGACATCACGTGTTACATTCTACGTCTATTAGGTACCAGGCATATTCTACGTACAATGGTGATGACAGTGTTTTATGATTGTCTACAGTTTGTTTTACCAGTCTCATGTTTTATTTCAATAACGTAACCAAGTGCAATCAATATGATAAAAAAATATTTATAAATTAAAAACACTCACAAATTAGCCATAGGAAGATAGCCCTCTTTTCCACGATCGCAACGGATCCAGAATCGTCCAAATCGGAGTCCGGATGCTCCCGATATCGCTCGAATACTAAATCATAACAAATAGGGTTAAATATGTAAATAAAATATTAATTGCAAATACGAAAATGTCCAGGGGGTTATTTGTAATTTTATAGGGGCCTAAAAGTAATTAATAATTTTACAGGGGTTAAAATGTAATTTTACCTTAACGGGTCGGGTTTGGGTGTAAACGGGTCGGGTTTGGGTTAAACCCCAAAACCCGAAACCCGTTTGGGTTTCTACCCAATTAGAGCAACGGCAGCAGCAGCCCGCGGCTGCTGCCGCCGGCCGCGCACTCCGTCGGCCGCGCGCTCCGCCGGCGCGGCCCGCTCTGCCGGCGCCGGCACCACCCCGGCGCCGCTCCGGCGCCACCACGGCGCCGCCGGGGGCCCACCCGCAAGAGTGAGAGGGAGAGAAAATAGTGGGGGCTGTTCCCCCCCCCACCAGCGCCTGGCCGGCGTCGGGCCGGCCTCCGGCCTGGCCTTCCGGCCTCCGGCGTGCCGCCGGCTTCCATCTGAGAGAGGGAGGAGAGAGTACATGGGAGAGAGAGATGGGTTATTAGGGAGAGAGAGAAGGGGTTATAGAGAGAGAAAAAGGGGGAGAGAGAAATTGGGAGAGAGAGAGGAGAGAGAGAGAGGAGAGAGTGAGATTATGTGAGAGAGAAAGAGAGAATTTATAGGGAGAGAGAGTGTCGGTGCAAATGGGTTGGCGGTGGGGGAGAACTCGCTGGAAGGAAGAAAAAGGAGAAGAAAAGGAGGGGAAAAAAATAAAGAATTAAATAAAAATAATATTTTATTATTATTATTATATTGGCTCAATATTCGACGATTTCCGAACGGTACCCAAAAATTACAGAAAATAGAAAATAATATCCTGAGACGTAATATGAAAATGATTTGTCGAAACTCAATCCGGTTTGCAAATTAAAAATCCCGGAATGTCTCGCCGATACGGGCGACACCGGTTTAGCCGGATTTTCGATAAATTCAGAAAAATCTCCAAAAATACCCAAACGTAGAGAACACGATTCTAAGGCATACGGTGAAGGTCGATTCTCTCAAATCCAACTCCGTTTGTGAGATAAAAATTGGAAGGCCGGTAATCGGTATCGGTCGACACCGACTACGGAGATTTTCCAAAATAATCCAGAAAATTTCAGAAAATCCTGAAAAATCTAAAATATTAGAAAATAATTTTTGAAACTGAAATCAGCTCAATCGGACTACCACGGAGATCAAATCAATTTTTGTACACCGTATCGCGTACCAATACTGTGATACGTACACCGGGAATCAGGGGTTACATTTCTCCCCACCTTACAAAAATTGCGTCCTCGCAATTTCAAATCAGGTGTGAGAACAATATTTTCAACCCCAAAGCCGAAATGTTACGGGTCCACGACACTTCCGCTGCGCACTCTGCTGTCTATAAGGAACTCGGGATGGAGAAGTATGATAATGAACGAATCCTAACGGATGGAAAGCAAGACGTTGCAAGGAAAGTGAGAAGGAAATCGGATGTCTGGTTGACGATTGGAAGGAAGGAAGGAATACAAAGGAGTCAAGGACTGAATTGTCAAGGTCGTGGTATTCTTGTACTCGTTGCTGGAATCCCAAATTCAGATACAGATCCGTTAATCTGAACCTGATTGTACTATTGGTAAGAGCCCGAGGATTGACCCAGGTGTTACCCACACCAGGTGTGAACCTAGGCTCTGATACCACTATGTAACGCCCCGATCCCGTAGGTACGGGGACGTTATGGCGACGTACATACGCGAGGTGAATACACGTTCACGCGTACGTTAAGCCTCAGTACAGTACATTACCTCTATATAGTCATGAGGTCCAGCATGAATAAGTACAAGAATACCTGCAGAAAGAGGTCAGCGATCATAACAGATATGAAAAATAGGGACAGATAAGATAACTGAAATAAATCATAAAGATACCTATGAAGTGTCCTGATGAGGAATCTCCTATGTGACTCCACGACACTATCTGATAATACGATAACTCCGATCTCCAATCTGGGCACGCAAACCTAGGGTCGTCAGAAAGCGACCTAGTGAGTGGTAAAATGAAGGAGGTAGTAATATATACTATAGTAATACAAGCACGATACTAATATATAATACATGCTGTGGTACTAGTGATATATATAATAAATATAGAATAAGTAGTAGAAAAATATAATCATGTCATATTTTAATACCATTACTACCTAGCCGGTTATCATCGGGTCATGTCTATAGTCGTATCCAATTTATATCATAAATAATGTTGTCTAGTGGTGACGTGATAGAAGTAAACATGCAGGTGGGCATACAATATGAACATGCAGGTGGGCATATGCAAGATAACCACAATACTGTGTTGTGCATATACAGTAATGATGTCTATAAGGTATACAGAAAACAGAATAGATGCAATGCAGAACATGCGTAGTATGCCATCACAGAAAGAGTAACATGTACCAGGCAAAGTAACAAATATACATGTAACATGATAGCGGATCAATTATCAGGACCAGTAACAAGATAGCATACATGTATCAGGCAAGGAACAGTAACAAGTAGTCAACATGTATCATGCAAATCATGTTATTTATACAATAGTAGCAATCAGTACCACCTGGTATTTTAATCAGTCTCTTCCAGCGTCCCATACCACTGGCAGTTCATACTGGAGCCCGCACTCCAGTCGAACTCATCCGGACATGGCCTACGGGTACCATTATCCAAACGAGAGAGTGACCAAATAACAAGTGTTTCCGACGTCACTATTGTGTATACTGTTTTATTATGTTAATTGGAAACTCATGGTTGAGGAGTTCTTATCGGGTAGGTGTATCCCGTGCATACCCGGGATCACGGCCTTTATCAAACCCCTGGCTGCTAAGACCAGGGCCCTCCGCTAAGAGGGGAACAATAATCAAGTAACAATAGCTCATAGAGCAATTGGTAGGTAGCACTACCATCCCCTGCAGTGGGAGAACAATATGGATCCAGTACATCACCCGATAAGATCTAATCAACCGTCAAGTCTCCCCCATACCCCAGTTAGCTTTATGATTTGTTATATCCAGTATACAATGTATCAAGAACAACTACTGTACATGATACGGTGAACATGATATCTGGACCTGAGCTCTGTTGATAGCGTAGAACAATATAACGGGAATCAGGAACAATATAACATGAACAAGATAACATGAACAATATACTGGGAACGGAACAATAGATGTGGGCTTCCCACATATCGCATATCAACAGCTCGCATGTCCAGTAACAGGAATATCCGTATCATTAACAGGAAACGATCATATAACATGGATACAATAACATGGAACAATAATCTGTGTAACATGCACGGTGAGTCATATGATAATAAGTGAGAAACATTACATGCATGTGTATCTGTAATATGTAAGTATGACATAAATGTATATGATGATCATGCTAACATGAAATGCGATAGTCCGTGCAGTGATATGTCGAGAATCCATGTAACGAGGATAATAATACATGACATAACGGTATTTCGTGAAATGGTGCCGCTATGTATCGGGGGCTATGCCTACGAAAGAACAAGTGTGTCGTGTCAATGTAACATGCACAGGTAATAACAGTGGTCAGTGTCTACTATCATGTCCAGTGAACTACAGTATCCGTATAGTAGTGCTAACAATAAGATGAACATGCGGTACTTATCCGTGTACGAGTGGAAATAGCTGTATAGCCCTCATCTGTGTAACTTGTATGCATTGCACTAACACATGTCGTAAGAGTAGTCCGTGTCACGTGTAATACTATGTCCTATGCCAGAGTAGTCATAGCGATACGATACATGGTGGGCCGAATGTCAGTGGTACATGGACATGACATAATAGACATCACGTGTTACATTCTACGTCTATTAGGTACCAGGCATATTCTACGTACAATGGTGATGACAGTGTTTTATGATTGTCTACAGTTTGTTTTACCAGTCTCATGTTTTATTTCAATAACGTAACCAAGTGCAATCAATATGATAAAAAAAAATTTATAAATTAAAAACACTCACAAACTAGCCATAGGAAGATAGCCCTCTTTTCCACGATCGCAACGGATCCAGAATCGTCCAAATCGGAGTCCGGATGCTCCCGATATCGCTCGAATACTAAATCATAACAAATAGGGTTAAATATGTAAATAAAATATTAATTGCAAATACGAAAATGTCCAGGGGGTTATTTGTTATTTTATAGGGGCCTAAAAGTAATTAATAATTTTACAGGGGTAAAATGTAATTTTACCTTAACGGGTCGGGTTTGGGTGTAAACGGGTCGGGTTTTGGGTTAAACCCAAAACCCGAAAACCGTTTGGGTTTCTACCCAATTAGAGCAACGGCAGCAGCAGCCCGCGGCTGCTGCCGCCGGCCGCGCACTCCGTCGGCCGCGCGCTCCGCCGGCGCGGCCGCTCTGCCGGCGCCGGCACCACCCCGGCGCCGCCGGGGCCTACCCGCAAGAGTGAGAGGGAGAGAAAATAGTGGGGGCTGTTCCCCCCCCCACCAGCGCCTGGCCGGCGTCGGGCCGGCCTCCCTCGCTGCCGGCTGGCATGGCCGGCCTCCGGCCTGGCCTTCCGGCCTCCGGCGTGCCGCCGGCTTCCATCTGAGAGAGGGAGGAGAGAGTACAGGGAGAGAGAGATGGGTTATTAGGGGGAGAGAGAAGGGGTTATAGAGAGAGAAAGGGGAGAGAGAAATTGGGGGAGAGAGATGAGAGAGAGAGGAGAGAGTGAGATTATGTGAGAGAGAGAAAGAGAGAATTTATAGGGAGAGAGAGTGTCGGTGCAAATGGGTTGGCGGTGGGGGAGAACTCGCTGGAAGGAAGAAGAAAGGAGAAGAAAAGGAGGGAAAAAAATAAAAGAATTAAATAAAAATAATATTTTATTATTATTATTATATTGGCTCAATATTCGACGATTTCCGAACGGTACCCAAAAATTACAGAAAATAGAAAATAATATCCTGAGACCTAATATGAAAATGATTTGTCGAAACTCAATCCGGTTTGCAAATTAAAAATCCCGGAATGTCTCGCCGATACGGGCGACACCGGTTTAGCCGGATTTTCGATAAATTCAGAAAAATCTCCAAAAATACCCGAACGTAGAGAACACGATTCTAAGGCATACGGTGAAGGCCGATTCTCAAAATCCAACTCCGTTTGTGAGATAAAAATCGGAAGGCCGGTAATCGGTATCGGTCGACACCGACTACGGAGATTTTCCAAAATAATCCAGAAAAATTCCAGAAAATCCTGAAAAATCTAAAATATTAGAAAATAATTTTTGAAACTGAAATCAGCTCAATCGGACTACCACGGAGATCAAATCAATTTTTATACACCGTATCGCGTACCAATACTGTGATACGTACACCGGAAATCAGGGGGTTACAATAGTCAAAATAAGTTTGTATAAGTCATGTAAGCATGTATGTATATAGAGCACATCTAATATACATAAAAACAAAGTAAACTTATTTTGATCAATCTATTCATGAAAGCCAAATTCAAAATATAAAACTTGTGTGTGTTGTGTGCACTTGAGCATATCAACTATTCATATCTTTACAAATGGATCTAAAACACACTAAACTAAACTGTGGATACCTAAGTCTTCTTGACGATCTCCATCTTCAAGTAGACTCGATCTCAAACGTGATCCACCGAGTGCAAAGGTATGATCTTGATGCTCGGGCACGGGAATCACCATGTGAAAGCTTCCAACTCCTCTTTTTGAAGCAATCACCAACTAATATCTTGACCAATGATCTGTAATAAAATCACATCACAAGATAATTAGTAAATATAACTACATGAGTTAATCATCATCAAAAATAGGGTGGAAGGCCTTTGGGCCAACAATCTCCCCCTTTTTGATGATGACAAAACTCATGGAGTTATATATGCATGGATTAAAGTTAAGCTTCAAAGAAGCTCCCCCTTAACTCATGCATAAACAAATAAACAATAGATATGCAATGAAAGCTCTTAAACATGAATGTATACATAGATATGCATAAACAATAAAAAGGTTCTAGATACCAATGAAATATTCAAAAACAAAACATGCTCTAGATACCAATTAAAATTAAACTAAATTAAACTTAATATATGCAAAACACAAATATGCATATATAAACCACAATCTTTCTCCCCCTTTTTGTCAATCATCAACAAAGGGGTAAAAACCAAAACAAACAAAATCTTCTCCCCCTTTTTATACAAAGAAACAATCATCAATAAGGGGTAAAAGCAAAACTAAAATAATAAATTTTTCTCCCCTTTTTATCTAAAACAAAAACAAAACCAATTAGGGGTGACAATCAATTAAGGTACCAATTGAAAATATGTCAAAGAATAGCATCTTGATACCAATTGAAAGGAAACAAAAAAAAAAATATTGATACCAATTTTAAGCAAAACACATGAAAATCTTGATACCAATTGAAATTAAACATAATAAATTTTGAATGTCTAAACAAAAATTTTGATACCGATTGTAAATATTTTTCATTTTGAACATATGATACCAAATTTAAATTTTCAATCATAAAGTATGGGAGTGGAAAACAAATACCAATTGAAAGATGAAATACGAGTTTTCCCCCCTTTATGAAATACCAACTAAAACAATGCGTAAGCTTGATACCAATTTAAAAGTAATCAATTGAAACAAAATTGAAGCTCAAGCTTAACATAAATACAAACATATATATGTATGGAAAATAGATACCAATTGAAATTGATATTCTTGAAATTGAAAGCATACATACATACAAACATATGAGTATACAAGAAAGGTCAAAATTGATACCAATTGAAAGAGTCCAATGATACCAATTGAAACAACAATAATTATCAAGTGTATATCTCATATAATCTACCACCCAACCATGCACAAGTTTTAAATGATTTTCATTTTAAAGCATACATGAACATGATCTCCCATCCAACCTTCCATAGAAGGTAGGGTTTTCAAAAATAGATTTGAAAATAAGCTTTGTTTGAAAAACTCTACCAAAATGAAGAATATCGCAACTAGTTATATGAAAAATTTGTAAACTAGTACGAAATCTTTCAAGTAAGGAATAAAACAAAATTAATTTTCATAATCATGAAATTCACAAAATAGTCAACACTCATAATCAATTAGGCATAAAAATGACTCATGAAAACAAACACATGAGTAACAATAAATGTAAGTGTACAAATATAATGAGAAGATCATAATCATGAAAGATAAGCACTTAAGCACGATATTCCTTGAAACATGAAAAACATGAAATAAGTCCAAAAATGGGAATACAAGTTTAAAATGTATGGATCATCAAAACTAGACTTATACGCACATCTAATGGGTTCAAATAAGTATTCAAGCTCAAACATATATAGATTTATTTGTGCCCACTATATGCACATATAAATCCTAGTCTTAATGAAAACTAACATTTAAACATATATTCAAAGCATGAAGCATAAACAAGACAAAAATCATCATGATAAACATAACCATGATTATTGTAAATTCACATGTTATTAAACCTGTGATAGACATGATAGCTAAACAAATGGTGAGACACAAAATAATAATCCATATTAAATATGGGTGTCTCAAAATGCTAAACATGTATGTCAAGGATTTAATAAACATGACATTATCATAATAATCTACAAACAATAAAACATGCTATATATGATAAACATGAAAAGCATGTAAATAAAAATTAGGAGTTAGGAATCGTTACCAAAACCTAGAAGGCAACTTTTCAAGTCTCCAAAACATGGTGGTCCTCTCCACCAAACATCCCTTGAAAGTGATGCATCCAAATAGTTTCCTTTAAGCACGGAACGCATCCACTCCAAGGTACGGCTACTCTCACGTCATGTGAGAGCCCACACCTATATCAAAAATACGAGGGGTGGTCTTTGGTACCCATTGTCTTTTGGGTCCATGAGGGTTAGTACCTTCTCTAACCCAAACAAATTTAGTTGCTAAATTTGAAACATGTATACGATCATAGCAAAATTTAGCAAGGTGGCCCTTACGTCCACAATGTGTACAAGTGTACACATGAGCATACATTATGTGATGGTGTCCGTGAGGAGCATGTGTATGCCGTGGAGGGTGTGCATGCATAGATGGAACTTGCTTCTTTCGAAACAGGTTTCCAAACGTGTATGACCCACTACACATTGGCTCAAAGTGGAGCCCAAATAATCTACACTCTTCTTAAGCATGAATATGTCATTATTAATCAAAGAAGAAGTGTGGCA
>JAVJIF010032550.1:0-187439 GCA_038442645.1 Agave tequilana
AGTCTCTCTCTCTCTCTCTCTCTCTCTCTCTCTCTCTCTCTCTCTCTCTCACATTTATGTGCAAAGCCCATAGCACGTTCATGAGCATTATCTATATAAACATGTAAACTTTAGTTACTCATTTATTTCTTACTCCATTTCCATTGCCGATCATCAGCATTAATTTCAATTTCCTTATTAATAATATTTAGCTCATCTTAATCATAATTTAAATTTTAGATTCTATGAGGTATTCAGCAAGTAATCAATAGTCAGACAATAACATAGGTATTCTCACAACTTCAGTTTTCCATCTCATAAATTTATTATGTTTTGCAAGAAACATTCAACCCTATAGTTATATGATACATCAATGCCATTCTACATAATTCATGCTATAGGGGGAAAACAAGCGACCTTAACGAGTCTAATAAGATTATATGATACATCAAAGTTATTCTATAAAGTTCATGCTACAGGCAGGAAACATGTGACCTTATCTAGTGTAATAAGATGTCCTTCGCATATGTATACCCATTGTATGAGACCAAACTTTCAGTTTTTTTTTTTTTATAGTTTTCACTGAACTTATTTAGCTGCATTCTACCAGGATAAACTCACAACATCAATCATATAATTCATGAGATAAGACAGAGTTCAAGAATCTATAAACTCTTATTCCATGATCTACAACAATGCACTTCTTTAGTAGTCTTTTCTTCTTGTTTAAATAATATCTTGACACTAGGGATGAACTTTGCAGAAGACTATCTAATAAGCAAATCTTCAGAAGACAGTATTATTAGCTGATTATACAATGGAAAACAACCATAATCATTTCATAAGCATATCAGATGTCCAGGCAGGCATAATGTACAACAGATGGAAGACCAACCTCAGGCCCAAGAAAGCGCTCATATCCAACATCACACGAGTATGGTGCTCCAGTTTTTGGTTTAATTCCACTCCATTGCTTGATGTACTTGGAGGGTTCCTTATCATGCTTATTGTACTCCTGAGATAATAAAAAATAAAATAATCAGCAAGTCCCAGTTGATGTGCCATAGAACTTTCAAAAGAATATAACCAACAAGGCTGAGCTGTAATAAAGTTAGTTTATGTGCACTGGTATGTGTTAACACTGAATATGCATTTATATTTAATGAGAAAATTTTCAAAGACAACAGAAGTGTGACGTCTTGAAACCAGCAAAACTAAAGACTACAATATGTACTATCAAATGCTAAATGTCTACACTTAAACATAAGTCTAGAACTGCACAAAGAAGTGATAAACATGCTGTTATTGGCAGAAGATATACTCCTGCACGCGTAAGTTTTACAAGTAACAAACATCACGTTCAATTTCCATTTGATCCAGCAAATAAACAACCAGGACCCCAGCCTACCATTTAGGAGATTATATGATGCAGAAAGAAAGTCAAAAACATGAGGGGCGTAAACCTGAACTAATGTCTCAAACACCCTAACAAGGAGAGCTACTCCTTGATACATTCAAAAATAAACCAAAGAACATTCATACAAAACAGTAAGATACTACCTCTTTCTAATTCTAGGCGATGGACATAGATCAGAATGAACCTGGCCCTTAAGCTTCTTGGATTACAATGACCTGTTTATTATCACAACACTGGGGTGTCAAAACAAATTTCAATCTGGATCAGTCAATTCTTAGGTCAGGAATATAGCACCTGATGAGAGGGTCGATGTCACACCCAACTGCTAGTTATAAAAGCATTAGCTTTTTAGCACGTGCAAATGCACAGGCAAAATGGAAAATGACTATGGATTTACATCAAAAAAGACAAATTGAAAGGAAATCTATGCGCAAATCGAGAAAATTAAACTCCTCGCTCTTCTTCATCCTTCTTTTTTATCCAACTTAATAGGTTCTTTCTAATCAATGACCTGGGACTTTGGTAAGGAGAAGCCATGTGTATGCATGCCTTCTGCATATATATGTGCAAGAAGCTCAAGGGACATACGTGCAACCGAAGCTCAAGAGAGAAGGAGATGACACTTATCAATCCTTAATTTTCTGCAATCATTTGTAACTGATTTTGATGACATGCAAATATTGCTTAAATGGATTAACAGTTAAAGCCAGTGTAGAGGCTGAATTGCAAAGATCTTATAAAGTTGGGTGACTAAATGGATGGCTAGATATGCAAATTGGATTTCTTATAGAAGTGGGAGGCTAGATAGAAAACAAAGAAAGCATATTTTACGTTTGGACATTTGTAAGAGACGAATGTGAAACACAAAATTGACATCAAAAAGGGTTTGCATCATATAATAGTAAAGATAGAGGTGTAGCCTTCTTAGCTTTGATCTATTGGCCAAAGCCAACCATAATTTGGCAAGAAAAGACTATGATGATGAAGCAATGTTCAAAAATTTTTATTAAATATTCTTCTCTTTTTAATTCATTTTTTCTATTCAGCACTCAGTAAATCTCGAATAAAGAAGAAAAAGAACTTGTCATATTAGCATTAGGCCTTTGTTTGGATGCTTTTCCTATAAGCTTTTTCTTTTGAGTTCCTAGTCATGTTTAAAGCTTATATAAGAGCCAGATTTATACCATAAATCATTTTATTTCTTTGACTATATTCTTTGCTCCGTTTAGGGTACAATCACCTTGGGAACCCAAGGTTTCTATGTGGATTCTCAAGTTTAACACAACATTCCCGAGAATATTGGATTCTATCAACATCACTTTCCCTCATTTTAGGGGAATGATACCCTTCGTGATAGTTAGTTATGTTGCATTCACACCTAGTGATAATTCATTAAAAAAAACTTATTTCCCAAAGTACCTCAACTTTTTCTTCTAATCTTTTCTTTCTTTGTTTCTCATTACTACAATTGTCGCAGCCTTCACCACCATTGTCGTTGTTACGATCAATCACTTTCTTTGTCGCCATTATCGTGCCCAATGCACCAATCCTGTTGTTGTGTCTACAATGGGCCACTACCACCAATGCAAAACTATTAGCCGCTCCAATCAGTACTAGTCATTGGCTCCATTGCCTCCACAATTGTTGTTGAGTCATTGCCTAGTCATTGCCTCCACAATTGACCATCCCGTCACCACCATAAGTAACCTGCCACTCCCACCAACACCATCAATGATCATTATCCATGTTGCTGTTGTTGCCATCACAACCAACACAATAGTCAACGCATATAGCCGGACCAGTGCACACCAAAACAACTCCTGCACCGCCGCCACACAGCAATGCCTACCACCGTTATTCTCCAACCTGCCATCACCATTGTTTTCCGTACAAACATTGTTTCTTGTCGTCCCAATGACCCCATTGGGACTGTCCAGAACTATTGCCGCACTGGTAGTGTCACTACTATTCTCACCGTGGTGCTAGTTTGGAAAAATATGCTCAGGAATTACAACTTCCTAGAAATCCTTTAAGCTAGCAAACATCACAATTAGCTAGAATTTTCAAATTATATTAGCTAGAATTTTCAAATTATATTAAACATGGTAATGTAACATTGCGAGGAATTTAATGCATGGAATCAGATTCCTGATAGATAGGAATGTTGCATCCCGCATTACCAAACACAAGATTATTTTACTTAGAAATATGCATCATTTAGCAGTGAATTCAATCCTATAGTCTTATCTTACGTATTGATCCTTCGATATACTCTAGTCCATATGGTTAGCATCAATGGCTATTATTTCTTGTTGATGAGGGACCTGTAGTTAATATCGAAAAAAATTTGATACTCTATCTCTACAAATTTCATTCCTTATCTAACTTAAATGAATAGTATAATCGTATCTTTGGTTTATGCACAACATTACCTCATCAACAACAGTACAAAGCAAGAGCATCACAATTCAAAAGACACTCTGAGATAAGTACATTGATCAGCTTATAGGCATGTCCGAGATTTCCCAATAGTTAAGATGCCTCTAGTGCATTCTTTCTATCTGAAGATTCATCTTTTAGAAGTTCATGGCTCTCTATTTGATCCATTACGTTGAAAGAAAAAAGGGTCAGATTTCCATCACTGTGCACAAAATGCAAGTTTTTTCCAATATTCGATGCTTCCAAGCTCCAGGTATTAGCTACAAGCCTACAAGTCTGCCACATTTATACATGGTTGATAGATGTTTACATATGGCTAAATTATTCATTTTGAAGTCAATGTGTCTCCACAGAATTGGATAAGATGCTACTTACAGCAAGTATAGAACAATTTCAGGAGAAAATCCAGCCACCCAAAAAAGAAAAGACAAAAAAAGGAATTGCATGTGCAAGAGATTGAGAATTAAGTAGAAATAGAAGACGGTTGAAGGTATATGCATATGCAATATGTTTCAATGATGCAGTGAATACGCTATCTGTAATTTTAGGATGAAGTACGAAAGTTAGACCATTGCCTATGGGCATATGGTTAGACAAATGTTCTGTAATGGGACCAGTCTCCTAGCAAAATAGGGAGAACACCACTAAATAGCTAGAGAAATACCTATTCTGTTAATAACTAGTAATGAAGGAACAACAAGAGAGAAACTTTCCATTAAATTGCTTGTATGATTAAACATCACACGGGAAATCTCTTTTTTATTGTAATGTGAATTCAAGATTAAATATCACATGAGGAATCTCTTCTTTCAATTGTAATGTGATTTACAACATTTAGTCATTAAAAGTAACTAGAGATAGAACATGCACTTCATATGTATCCGTACGTCCCAATGAAATGAGTGAGCTACAGAGCACAAGGCTCCTCACACGACTTAAAAAGTTTCATAATTAGTGTCAAATTCATTTCATGATCCTAAAAAAACCAGTTAGTATCCTCCAAATCCTTCTTGACTGATGAAAAAAGACTTGAAGGGGACGATTATAGATTTGCTATAGGGAATTATATTTAACTGCGAAGCACAAATAAAGCCAAGAGCCAAACACAACACTCCCAGCACAAAGTACTTTCATACTCAGGTTAAAAAATTTCCCATTATGTGTTAATGACTTCTTAAAAATGATCTTTCAAAAATATATAACATAATTTCTATTTTTACGTTCTTTGTGAAAGCACTAAGTATTCCTTACTATAACATCATAGATGTCCAAATATCACCCTTCAGGGTAATTAACATACATGATATACAATAAGGTGCACTAATTCTAACAATTATGACAAAAACCCGTTAGGGAACACCATTTCTTTCAGCTTGTACTAATTAAATGTCAGAAAGTGCTTTTTACTGAGCAATTTTATACTATGAATTACCTTGACAATGTCTGAACAAGTGTAACAATACGCTTCTTTCACCTTCCGAGCCACTTCAAAAGAGTCATCCGGAGGTATATGCTCTCCCCTCTCCTATATAAAAATGTCAAATTATAAGCAAACCATAAAAGATAGATCTTAAAGCAAATAGACTGGTTTTGACCAAGGCAGCTTATAATTTAAAAAATACTTCCTCGACATAATCATAATAAATTTGATCAAGTCGTATCTGACACTTGCATAGTTACCACTTACCAGAAGGGATCCAAGAGTGGGTTACGACACATGAACAGATATGGGATATGTAGTCCTCAAAAAACATGGGAACATATATATAGGTATACATATATCTATGTGCGCGTAGGTGCTATAATATTTTCAGTTCCATATATGTCAAAATAAATTACAGTCACGTGTAACTTGAAAAGCATAAACAAACTTTATTGAATGCAACTCATATTTACATATAATTCTTAATACACATACACATGCTCAACACGTGTTCTTTATTCAAAACAATTATTTTCATAAAATCTCTGTATTTCTACTCAGCGTAAACAACTCTTGTCAAGAATATTCTTACATATAAATAGTCCTTTATAAGTTCTCCTATTAACATTGACAAATTCTCTATATTAGTTTCTAAAATAATAAAAGAGATGAGCTTTCCATACGAGTTGAAGAAGTACTGGGAAAGTATAGGGAAAATGTCCTAATATATAAATGAGGTCCTTAAAGTTGCCAGATGTTTTCACCTTTTTTTGTGGACATGGTATGGTGTTGGACACCAATTTTCCTACACACTGTCCCACCTACAAAGAGTCTCTACTAAATAGTTTATACTAGCTTAAATCATTGACATATAATTTGAAACAAACAAAAACATGCTAGAACTTGTATTCTGCCATTCTAATGTAGGGAGGAGCCAATTACAATATTTCAAGAATGATGCAGGGACCACAAGAGACGTTTCGACAAACTTTTGTGAAGCTAACGAATAATTAAGGTGTGCTTCCGAATGAAAGATATATCTGATTGTATTTTGTAGAAAATTTTCATACGTAACTAGTGGAATATGTCAATTCTATTGGTTTAATATAGGGGTAGACAACATAAGGTATCTCTAGAGAAGCCAGAGTCAAGGTATATGTTATCTTTGTGCTGGGTAACTAACTGCATTGACATATAACTTTTTCTCGTCTTTGAACCCCTTGCTACCACTGATCTTGATGACCCTTGCACCAATCATTCATTTGGGCACCTCACTACAAAAATCATGTTGCATCGTCAGCAACCACCGTTACTGTCAGGGCCCCACCAACATCAGCAGTGATCTCGCCACTGTCGAGGACTCTTGCTGTCAGCGGTGAACCCCATCGTCACTGGGATGCCATCATAGGCAAGCTTCCTTGCCCTTTGCTCAATAGCCCTAAAGAGTTGGTGATGCTCAAATGTCATCAGGATTTAGAATTCAAATGGGAGTCCTTTTGAATTGAAAAGAATTCTATGCAAATGATAGTCATTTGGATTCTAAAAAGGCAGATTCTGAAATTCCAAGGAACCACCTCCCGAGGGACATGGATGACGAACTCAAAGGATAAAAGAAAAAGGAGGGTGGAAGAACACATGCTGCAATAGAAGATGTTCCAAGCTCTGATACCAGAGGATGAAACCTTCATGTTGTTGATTTTTTTAATTCCTTTTTCCAATTTGATGTGAGACTTATGTGTGTGACAATTTCGTTCTACATTTTAGGCAATTTGTTCTCACACGTGGTTTGCTTATATTTGGAAAGTTAGAAATTGTTTCATAAAATGGCCTTTGATAGTTTTTTATTATTGTATATTGACAGGTACATGGTTCTCCAGATATGGATTGTATTGCCTGCTATATCTACTATTATAATGCAAACCCTTGAGTCCTTAATAGTTGTCTCACGGTCCGCTCTCATATCTCTCATACATCTTTGAATAAATAAATAAAATTAAAAGTTACTTTAAAACTATCATTATACTTATTACTCTCTATTTAAATGTTATTATTTTATGAGTCCAACTTTTTAATAACTTTCAATTGTTTTCATGGCACATTTATTATTTCATTCAAATTAAAAATTAATTAATTAAAATTTTTACTCAATTAATGACTATTATTTTCTTTTGAGAATAAGTCAAGTATTTAACATCTTAAATTCATCTAAATAGTTTTTTCATCTAAATTTCTTTCTATCAAGGTATTGATTGTTCTTTTTAATACGTGCATCGCACATGCCAATAATCTAGTACATACTAACTAATATCTAATATGTACTATCTAGCATCGCACGTCTATCAAGGTATTTATTCTCTGCTATATACTAACTAGCATAAACACCCTCAGGCATCAACACAACGGAGTTGCTACATACTATCTAGAACATTGCCTACAACTGATCTAAACTGATAAGAATACCTCCACACCAGCATTCCTCGGGTATTGCAAACTCAACCTCACAACATGCACACTCTATCACAGAGCACATTTCCACATTTCCAAGATTTAATATACAACCAGTCTTATTCATCCCTCATACATAGTAAATCAGAACAGGAAAATGAAACACCAAGTAGTTAAAAATAATATCAATATTTAATATATAGAGGTATCCTGGAGATTTGTACCTCCTGAGGGACATGGATGAGGAACTCAAAGCATAGAAGTCAAAGGAGGAGGGCAGAACACATGTTGCGATGGAAGATGTTCAAAGCTCTGATTCCACAGGATGAAAACCTTCATGTTGATGATTTTTTTATTCCTTGTTTTACTTTGATGTGAGACTTATGTATGTGGCAATTTGTTAATAGATGGGGCTTGCTTGTACTGGAAAGATAGAATTTGTTTCATTATATGGCCTATAATGGTTTTTTTCATCGTACATTGACAGATACATGGTTCTCCAGCAATCCTTCTCGGCGATAATGACCGTCATCAAAAAGATTGTTCTGTTCCATATGTTGGATCTACTGGAAGTCCACCGTTCAGGAAGTAGTCTCTCACACTCTTTAATATGCACCAGGTATCTAATACGGTTCGTCAGTCCTGTTGGTACAATTAATCTTCACATCACTTGCGGTTCCTTACTTTGAGTTCATCAATTGCAGGTCATAGGTGTCGGTACCTCAACTCGCATCCTTTTGGGTTGACTTGGCTTCATCGACATAAAGTCGTTCCATCAACGTATAATCGATTTCTCTAGTACTATCCGACAGAATGGCATCAGCACGATGATTGTAGGGCTTCGCATACCATTCAATCGTCTGCTATATAATAACTAGTATAAACACCCGCAGGCATCGACACAGCAAAGTTGCTACATACTATCTGGTTCACTGCCTACGACTGACTCTAAACTGATGAGAAATGCATTGCACATATATCTACAAGAGTTTCACACCAACATTCCTTCGATATTGCGGACTTAACCTGGCAACATAAACACTCTATCCAAGATCACATTTCCACATTTTCATTATGATAGACAAGATTTAATATACAACCAGTCTTATTCATCTCCCTCGTACATGGTAAATCAGAACAGGAAATCTCCCTCGTACATGGTAAATCCGAACAGGAACTTGAACCAGCAACAAGTTACAAATAATATCAATATTCAATATATAAAGGTACCCTGGAGATTTGTACCAATAGATTGCAAAAAATAACTCAATAAATATTTCATGATATTTTAGAAATCTCAAACACAGAACTTGAGACCAAGCTTATCATTTAATAGATGTTCCATTTTGAGAGCCTCCGTACATAAATGTGAGTCCATGTCCATCACATCTTCTAAGTGTGATGCAGAACTAATTTAAGACTGAAAATATAGATAAATTTGTTTAATTCAAAAATCGGCACCCAGGTGATCTCTCACCCACTCTCACAAATCAGCATGCAAGAGATTCGTTTTGAAAGCACATCAGTATGCTTCAACAAAAAGGGTATAATTCAAATCATCATAGTCTACCTAAATAACTATAGCACTTGGTCTTAAATAGGCCCATACAAAGAGTACTCTCCCACCACAACCAATGTGGGACTAAAATACTACTAAAGCAAGTAACACAAATAAAGAACTAAAGAAACTAAAACTAGAGCGATCCTCATCATTCTCCTCAGCTTAAAAGCATTCATCTGTGGTGAATACAGTGGTAACAGGTAGCAGGCACGACCAAGTAGAACTGAACCACATCTCGCATCAATCAAGCCATGGTGGAGGTCGTGTAACTAGCATCAGTGTATCATATTTGAACCACAGTGGTGGAGGTGGAACTGGCTTCCATGACAAATCGACTGCAGTCAATGATAACTCGAGTAAGATACATGCAGCATGCCGAGGCAAGTCATCTCTGCTGAAGACTGAACCGATTGTGCCATGCACTATAAGAAGCTTGATCTCCTGTGAGCCTGTCTGCTGTAGAGAAATCTGCAGAGGGTTGTATATGTCATGCAATCTCAAGGACAATGAAACCCTCATTGCTGGTGAAGATGGCAATAGCTCCACGATAGGCTCCACTGAGAGATCTACAAAAACCTCAATAAGAGGCTCTTCCATCTCTGTGGGTCGAGAAAGAGTTTCTTCTTACAATGGCACTAACTCAGCAGCAACATCTGACTCTGAATCATCAAGAAAGTCAAGTTTGACAATGACTGAAAGCTCTGGATCTGGCTCGACCTTTGTAGTGAAAGGATCAGTGATTGATTGGCTCTCACGCTCGACCTCTTGCTCAACATTGGGCTCTCTGCAATCCAGTTCAGATAAAAAAATGGGTGGAGCATACCGAGCACGAAGAAGGCCTTGCAAGACAAACCGACATAATCTATGATTTTCTCTCCAATAATAAGCTTCTCCAGCCAACTTAAGTCTAGCATAGCGGCATTTTTCCTTAGTTGTCAGGGAGAAATAACCAAAAAAAAAATCTCCAAGATCCCTTTACCGAGCTTCATATCCATAACGATCATTAAAACCCGAAAAATGGGACAACCTCAAACATAGCCCATTCAACATACTTGTCTTCACGGACAATATTTATATTTTACCACAAAAGTAAAAGCTCATGAAGAGAATTTATTGCATAAGCTCAGAAATTATCCAAGAATCTTTGCTCTCCTGTTGCAGAAACACTAACGGTACCAAATAGAGCCTTGTGGTGGTCAGATATGTTGCCCAAAAGTTACGAAACTCTCCCAGTATTTCTGGGACTCAGTTGCGGATCCAACATTTTAGACGGAACTCGAATCGGACTCCAAACGAGCCTGAAACGGGCTCTAAAAGTGTCTGGACCGCACTGTGTACAGTGGCGGCTTAGAGAAGCCGATGACATCAGCAGAATCGACTCATGAGGCTTGGCGGGTCGAGTTTGATCTTGAAGATCCAAACCTGAAATCCTCTGATCGGGTTGGGTCGTTTGCGGGCTTAACAACTTAAACCTGATAGCAAATGAATTCAGGTTTGATTGTTTAAAAGCCACAACCCATTAATCTTTCTCCTTTACGCGATCTTCACAATTGGGCTTGTTGTCAAGCGGCAGCTTTTCGGCGACGAACAACAGTGGCGGTGCGGTGGCTAGATCTGATGATGGCGATGCGATCTCGAGGCGGCGGTGGCAAGTTTGAGACGACGGTGATTGATCTGAGGCTCCGATCTTCGATCTGGTGATGATCTGGCTATCGGCGGGAGGGAGATTAAGAGGAGGCGACGACTGCGACGTTGGCGAGAGGGCGAAGATGAGAACGCTGATAGGGTGAAGACGGCGGGGATGAAATCTCTCTGGCGACGAGAGAAAGGGTTGCGGTGCCGTCGAGGAAGTCTGAGGAAGCGAAGACGACGATGCTGGTGACGAAGGGGGTAAAGTTGTGGCATCGGTGGTGTATGGCCAAAGTCGAAGAAAAGGCCTAATGGTTGGAGATCTGAAGAGGAGGCGATGGGGAGAGAGATGAAGAAGAGGCGGTGACTGAAGCGGATGGTGGTTGTGTTGTCAGCGTCGGTCGAGGCGCAGTGGTCGACGAGGTTGGTTGACAGCGAGGATCATAGCAGTGGTGTCAACGAGGTTGCGCAACAGGAGGAGATGGCAGGGTAGAGGCGGAGGTGGAACAGTGGCGGGATTAAGGTTGTTGCTCGATGAAGACGAACAGTAACCCAAAGAAATTTTGAGTTTTTTTATTTTTTTTCTTTTTCTCTTTCTTTTCTCTTTTTTTTTCGTTTTCGGTTTTTTTTCTTTTTTTCTTTTGACAAATAAAGAAAAGAAAGGAGGGGAGAGATCTAGGGTTTTTTTAGGAAGAGGCTAAAGTTTGGGAATTTTTGTGGAGGGAAAAAGTGATAGATCAGGAATTTAGCTCTGATACTAAATTGATGCAGAACTAATATAAAAATGATAATAAAAATAAATTTAATTAATTCGCGAATCGGCACCCAGGTGATCTCTCACCCACTCTCACAAATCAGCGTGCAAGAGATTCATTTTGAAAGCACATCAGCATACTTCAACAAAAGGGATTAATTCAAATCATCGTAGTCTACCTAAACAAATACATCACTTGGCCTTAAATAAGCTCATATAATCCCACCACAACCAATGTGGGACTAAAATACTACTAAAACAAATAACACAAATAAAGAACTAAAGAAACTAAAACTAGAGCAATCCCCATCAAAGTGTCAAAAGTAAAACTAAAAAAATAGATCTCATATCTCATGGACACTCGTGGATGGCAACCATCATTTAGTACATATTTAAGGCGGATCCCATTATGTTTGTATAGTCTGGAGACCATAAGTCAATTCTGAATGAAGATCAGTACCCACTTATCTTCTCAACCTGCTAAATGATATGGGTGCTAGTTGATGGTAAATCATGGTAAAGCCTTTATGAAACCAAGTAAATCTCTATAGTCTACAAATTTAGTCACAATCACGGATGTGTTTATATTCATGAGCATCGGGAAATTTTGGGCAAAAGAGAATAATAATTCAAGCAGCAAATTGCACTTAAACATGATATCCAGTTCTGTTTTAGAAGATAATTGACGTGTAAGAGTTCAAAAAAAAAATGATATAATGTACTTCACTACACAACTTGCTCGGTCGCAAGAAATTGTGAAAGATAACAAGAAATTGCATGCATGTCCATGAAATTCCATACAAAATCCCAGTAAGTTTACCCAATGAAACTGGGCAATGGGAGTAAATAATTTACCTTCATAAGCTGCTGAACAAATTGAGTGACATCCTTGCCTGAAATAGGAATAGATTTGATACTACTCCCAATAACGTAACCATCTGCAACTGGTACGATATGTGTAGCCCCATCACCAACATCAACTACGACCCCTGTCATTTCACACTGAGAAGAGAAATGAAAATACCTGGTCAAACCTCATGAGAAAGTTATGCTTGTACTACATGATTTTAAGAACTTGTCGTGAACCATGGTATTAGCATAAGCAAGGGGTAAATGAACTGAAAGAACAATAATGACAGAATGCACATATTAAGAGTTGCAAAAAAGCTAAATGACCAGTCAAACTTGTCGTTGCAAGGGAATGGTCTTTTCACTTTTGTTCTTCAGCTTATACTGTGCCTGATAGTGTTATTCCCTGTAAGAATCTATCATTTCCCCTTCGTCTAGACACCGTCTTTGTTTGATACTTGGAGGCTTGCCCATTTATTGAAAGAATTTAAAGCCTGCGGCCACCATGGTACTCAACCCGCAGGAAGCCTTCCAGCAAGACTGACTTTTTGCCCTTATTGACTATTGCAAATGTGTAAGCATCAGGTTCTTCTTTAAAAATCCGATCCAGTTACTGAAGAATGGATTTTTTTTGTTTTGTTTTGTTTTGTTTTTGGTTGTGGGGGGGGGGGGGGGGGGGGGGGATCGATTGTTTTAAAGGGAGAAGATTGACTAGGATACTTTGTCTGAGTCTCTACTCAAACCCTACTCAAGCTATAACCCATTGCAGCCCTACTTTCATGCATCCACCAGATGAAGTCATTCAGTATCCTCGTTGAGTCTTGGTCACTTCCATGTGCATGAATTAGGAAGAAGATCAGAAATTAAAATACATGTGGCCTCCTGAGCTGTATTTTATGGAAATGACAGTACCAAGTGATTGATGCATTTATAAAGGGTGACCTAACTATCCAAATGCCTCAGGACAGTCCTAACATGTCTGCCAACAGAAAGCATTCTTTATCTATATTTTTCAATATTAGGAGTTAGGATCTGCATGTAATGGTTTCTACATCTCACTATATGAGGAGCTTTATTTAAGGCTTTCTTATTTAAAGAGAATGTAAAGAGTCATCAATCACATGCAAAATTCTAAGTTTTTTTCAGTTTTATCACTTTATGGATACAATCACCCGGTTCATTTTAAATCACTTGTAACTAGTTGATGATACAATAGATTATTAGCATCTGATGTGACAATAACATGGACTCCATTCAACAGCAAGAGAAGATATAGCGTTTAATGCCCTATAATTTCAGTTACTTTTTTAATTCTCGCTTCCACTTTCTCATTAGCGAATAAAATAATTATAAATAAGAGAGGAGAAGAGGATCATATACTTGAAAAAGAGCTTTATGTGTTGCTTAATTGTTGCAGAAGGGAAGCCACAAAGCTCTCACACGATTTTTTTTGAAGAATTCACCAGATATAAATAAGGCATGTAATCCTAAACTGATGCCGCTTTCAAGAGGAGGAAAAAGGGAAAAAAAACAGAAGAAGAAGTAGAAAATGACCAAGAAGAAGAAGCATCAAATCTAAACAAAGTCAAGTATTACATATCTGACAATAAATTAAAAAAGTCACAGTTCTGGAAACAATATGATTCATCCATCTAGACACCTATAGGTATACTTTAAACTATGCGAAGTAAACTATCAAGAATAAACAATAAATAAAAAATATACACTTCACATAAGCAATATACTTCATCCAACTAGACACCTGTACGTATAATTTAAACATGTCGTGCCAAAATTTGCAAAGTTATATACACAAGAAAGTAGTGTTACTTGTTGACATTATAAAGGTTATAGGGTCAGCATTATATGATAAAGCAAAATATACAGCTTAGCAACCAGGTATCTATAAATAATATGCAATTCTGGAAGGTTAAATTAGGTTGGTATGAACGATTGGTGGGAAGAAGCAAGAAAATCATCTCAGCTTAACAGTTGTAAACTCCATTACTTGCTGAGAAATAAACATTTAAGAATGCGGTACTTCCAAGTAGCTGCACAATACGACAAAAAATCTCATGACCTTTTCAAAACTTAAAAACTCTACCAAAATGTCATGAAGTATGATTTTAGTTATGAAAATGGATAATATAAGAAAAAAAATCAGCTATACTATATGTACTAACCTTGGAAGTAGTGTATCCCGCAGCAAGGGCGAGGACAGGCTGGACTGCTATATATAGTCCGGGGACATTAAATGTCTCAAACATGATTTCTCCAGTGTATTCACGACTTTCAGGAGGAGTAAGTGGACTCTCAGTTAGAAGAAAATAATGGTCTTCAGGGTCGCAGCGTAGGTAATTATAAATACACTGCTGCCAAAATCTTTCCATTGTATCCCAATTCTCCACCTGCAAATAAACAGTAAATATTCATCGTGCTACATTCATCGTGTTTCAAACACTCTTTACACATTTATCAGATTTAAGGAATCTTTTCTTTCCATATCACATATGTGCTATTTACCTGGCCATGTTGAATGGGGTAACTAAGATTGTAGGTGCTGCTTGATCGAGACCGTGATATCGCCTCATCGCCAATGAAGAAGTCAAGATCAGCCATCACACCGGCACTATATTGTGCTGACCAATTTCCCTTACTTGTACTCCTTGACTGATTCACAAAAGAGTCATTAACAGCAACTACTGTAGGAAGAATGAAGCAAGGCTCAACATTGCCAGCAAATCCCACTTTGGAATACCTAATAAAAGGTCAGGATAGAAATCATATTTTGCATTACACAATTCCGTATGAAACCAGGCAATATGAAAGCATATGCACAAATTAACTTGAGACTACACAAAGGAATGGAATTTTGCATTAAGTACAATACATGATACTTCAATTAACAATTATGGGCAGTTAACACGATTTTATAATTTGAATTAGTATGAATATAACTGAACATGCTGGTCTCGCATACTTACAACACTCCTGAAAGACATCCACCATAATTGCATAAGTTAACAGACTGCATTATTAGGTGAAAATAGATAGGACCAGACTGCATCATGATGTGAAAATAGATAGGATGATTCATACAATACAACAACATTGTTGTATGATCATAAAAAAAGAATGGTGCAAATTAGATGCATGTTTCCAGATTATAGCTTCCCTTGCAGGTACCAATCAAAAACAACTGTGAGCCATGTCCAATTTGAAGGTATACAGCCGGACATACAAAAGAAAATTAAAACCTTTCTGGAAAGACGCAATAAATGGGGATACTCTATGGAAAACTCACTCCACACAGAAAACAAAAGTAAATTTATATCCATATTTTGTCAGCAAACCATTCCTTACATGATCCAACCAAAGATTTCTAAATTTCTTCTTTTTTTTCCTCCTGATTGCCAAAACATCAGTCTGTCCTTTATTTTGGAAGTTCCAGGATATATTACATGGGAAAAAGGTATCTTTTGAGTTTTTGATAATTCCACAATCTCATCCATTCTGCATAACTGAGAGTTAAAAGATCATTAAATCATCTTCATTGATCACAACACCTCGGTCATTTGGTAATTGGTGGGGTTAGGTTACGGGAGGTCCCAGGTTGGTTTTCGGAACATCTCAAGTTCAAGACCTCCCGTAACCCATGTGTGGTTATCTTCGTAGTTCTGGCTAATTCCAAAGAATGCAATCATTCTACACAGCTAAGTAAAATCTAAAATTATCTTCAATGATCACTGAGGCCTGGCTCAAATGCAAAGGGTTGGGTTAGGTTATGGGGACCCAAATTCAAGACCCGGTATGGCCTTTGTTCAAAAAAAGAGAGGAAAATAAGTCCATTCAAAAAGAAAGAAAGAAAGAAAAGAAATCATCTTCATAGATAATGGTAAAAACATGCTTCGGAATCCACTTTAGAACTCATGGCACTCAAGGAAAGTTCACCCATGGATATAATAAAAAGAAAAACAAGAAATCCAACACAATTTTCACCTGTCCATGGCGATATTAGTTACATTCAACATTATGGACAAACTTAGCCAATCTCACTCTCTCTCCTGATTCCCCTTCTTTAACCTATGATCAATATTATTATTGGAGAAGATGAACAAAAGGAGTTACTCCATTGCATTATCTATCTCAAATCTAATTTCTATCCTAACAGATAAAGAAAAAGGTATGCCTGGAAAAAGAATCAACTATGACCTGATATCCTTCAACTATTATAGGATTGATGCATCACTTTCAATGCTCCAATTGGTGAAGGGTTGGCACACACCGACAATCTACCAAAAGAATTTATATACCCATTAACTCTTCATGTTGGTCAAGGGTAAAGTTGTTAAATGCATTATGCTTTTCTGGAATTTGATGCATGTCAGCATTCAAAAAAGAAAATGATACTACTAAAAACATATCAGACGCCCGAAGTACAAAGAAGAGCACTTTATTAGTTGGGCTATTTTTAATGATAGGGAATTCTTCAGCAAGCATGTTGACTCTCTCCAAACCTTTTAAGAATAAAAGCAAACAGATGGGGGTCTGCATAAGAAGCCTTAATAAAGGCAACATCACAATAACGGATGCGGCCCACTATTCGAGATTAATCCCGTCAGACATAATAGATAACTTTGGTTATAGATTCCTAACGATATTTAGAGTCTTACAAAGTCCTCATGATATTACGAGTCACAGTTCAAGCAGGATTTGGTCTTGTGTGGAGCATAATTTATGTATTTATATTTTGTAATTTTTATGAATATCAATAAAGATGTAATCTTTTGTAGTTTAACATGGTACCAGAGCCCAAGGGTTTTTTACTCAAGTCTTCAATCACCACCCAACGCGCTCTCATCATCTTTCTTCTTCTTTCTTCTTCTTCTTCTTCAAATCTGTCAATCTTCTTCCTTTCTTTTTTCTTTTTCTTTCTTTCTTCCTCAAGCCCTTCTTAAAAAAAACAGTTCTTCATTGGTACTATTAATCTCTTTCTCTCTTTCTTTTTTTCTCTTTTTTTACCTAAATAGAAAACAACAAAAGATAAAGACAGGCTGAAATTCTAGTGCTCCAACAGCTGAAATTGTTATGATTGTGTATCAGTGTATCAACAATTGATTTTGGTGATCTAAGAGTCAATTTCAACCTTTTTAACATTCCAAACACATTGATCAATTGTGTTAAGTCTCATTCTACTGGGAGATGGTAATTTTTTTTAGTTAGTTTGAGTATTTTAAAAGACTTCTCTTGCACCGAGTTTTGAGAATCTCTAAAATTTTAACATTATCCTAGAAGATGAATATTTGACCTTCTTGCAGTTCTCGCATAAGTGTACGTTTCTGATGTGAAACAAGTTGTGCGAGTGAATCAGAAATTAGTGATATGATAAATTTTCTACGTTTCACCAACCATTACGATCTTGAGTAGGAAAATAATTAAAACAAATAATGAAGGATGAAAGATTTAACAAAATACGCAATAATGGTGGTACCTTCGAAATCCAAAATATACCGATGCAACTACTCAGCTACGATGACAAATCTTGTATAATCAATATTATGATCAGCAGATACAAAGTAGCAGATGCACACGAACTCACAATATCATGGCATCAGATTAACTTGATAAAATATTAGAGGCGGTTGTCAACCCACAAATAAATAGACCGTGTTAAAAAAAATTACCTACTGATGATTACAGATTTTTGACCTGTAGTTGGTGCTAATGCGTAGAACTCGTCGTCGTGATCGTAATGGTACCAAGATCACCCGAATCGGAGCCCGGATGCGAAAGTTACGGCCCAAAAATGAAGTAAAGTCGCTTAACGGGTCTGTTTTTTTATAACGG
Source organism: Agave tequilana (assembly GCA_038442645.1). Classification (NCBI taxonomy): domain Eukaryota; kingdom Viridiplantae; phylum Streptophyta; class Magnoliopsida; order Asparagales; family Asparagaceae; genus Agave; species Agave tequilana. Next base: position 18,344 of record JAVJIF010032550.1, read on the forward strand.
GTCTAGATCTGAAAATTGAACCCAAATTTAACTTCTTTATGTTTGCAGGTGCTTCTCTCTTGCTTATGCTTGCGGGTCTTTGATTAGGATTTGAATCCCAATATGAACTTAACTTGAAACCTAATGTTACTTGTGTTTTCTTCTTCTTTTTTGCAGGTGGCTATACACGGTGGAAAGCGGTGATGGCAAGCGATGTTCGCAGCGCGCGTGGGCACGCGAGGAGGACCACGGCTCTGGGCTCAGGTGACGGGGTTAAGGTCTTGGACGACGTATGTCAGAGTGGAAGGAGGGAGGCAGAGCCGGAGGCGAAGCGAGGCAGCGATCGTGGTGATGCTCGCAGGTGAGGGTGGAGATGGAATTGAATGAGTGGGTTCCTCTGAGAAGTTTCAGGAAGCGAAATAGAGAGAGGAGATTAGAGAAGAGAAATTGGGTTGTTGGGTTTGTTACTGTGAAGGAGGAGAAAAGAGATGGTTGCAGGCTTGGGAAATAGGAGAGAGAATAGAGTAAAAGAAATTAGGGTTTAGAAAATTGGGAGTTAATCCCAAACACAAATTGAGAGAACAAATCTCACACATATTTTTTTTATCAAAATTTCTTCATTGCTCATTGTTGGTACAATAGGGCCTTTATATATAGGTTTTTATAAATTTGAGTCCAACTCAAACTCAAACTCCTAATCTAAATAGAATTATAATTCCAAAATTTAGAAACTCAAAATAACAAAATAAAGAAACTAAAAAAAACATAAAGAAAGAGAAAAAATCTCAAATCTTACTATGACTTCAACTTGGACTGGAACTTCTTGGATTCATCTCTTCGGCTCTTTCATCTTGAATAGATGTCTGCATCAGTTTCAATTTTTGGCTTTGCTCAAATTTAGTTTTTAGTTCATCTCAAATTCAGTTTGGTTTGGCATGCAAGTTAGGCATCAGTATCGATGAGCAATCCAGCAGTTTGACATCAGTGTAAGCACTTTGAAATTTGTTTTAGTACTTTAGCAGTTTTAATATTTGTTCTTCAGTTTTTTGTTAGACAAACTCTCAATTTCACACCATCTTCTGTTATTTTGGATATAGATTCTTAATAACATTTGGAGTCTTACAAAGTCGTAGTAATATTACAATCATAGTTTGAGTTAGATTTGGTCATGTGTGGCTAAGAAGGGATTTCCTCACGATTTTATGGAATTATATTTTGTAATTCCTCTGAATATCAATAAAGATGCAGTCATTCGTAGTTTAATAAATACAATTTGCTCTATGGGTTGAAACAATCTCCAAGACACTGGTACAAGCGATTTGATACTTTCAAGTTGAGACGTGGATATGTTAGATGCATGCATGATCATTGTGTTCATTACAAGGCTCTTAGAGATGGTTCTTTGATTTATCTATTGCTTTATGTTGACAACATATTGGCTGCTGTGAAGGACATGTCAGAGGTCAAGAAGCTAAAACTTCAGCCGAGTGGAGTTTGAGATGAACTATTTAGGGGTTGCGAAGAAAACTCTTGGCATGGAAATTTTTAGAGACAAAGAAAAAGAATTGTTGATGTCGCAAAGGTGTTACACTAAGAAGGTTCTCACTAGATCAGCATGGAGAGTACGAAACAGTAGCTACTCCTCTTATAGCACACTTCAGACTATCGACATTATTGTCACCCAACACAGATGCAGAGTGTGACTGCATGTCTCAAGTTCCTTATACGAGTGTAGTTGGAACACTATGTATGTGATGGTATGTACTCGACCTCATCTTTCACAGGCATTCAGTGTTGTTAGCAAGTACATGACTAATCCAGAAAAGGAACATTGGAGTGGATTCTTAGATACTGGAGTGGATGTGGTGAAGTGGATTCTTAGATACTTGAGGGGAACTTTAGGTGTTGGTTTGATATTTGATGGAGACAGTAACACAGATTGCATTGTGATAGAATATGTCGATTCAAATTTTACTCGTGATTTGGATAGGTGTAGATCAACGACAGGTTATGCTTTTGCTCTTGTAGGAGGTCCTATTAGTTTGAGATTGATGCTACAGTTTACTCTTGCTTTGTCGACTGCAGAGGCAGAATTCATGATGCTACAAAAGCAGTGGAAAAAAGCATCATGGTTGAGGGGTATTCTTGGTGGGTTGGGTATTGAACAAGATGTTACTCTTGTCATTGTGATAGCCAAAATGTGATTCATTTGACTATGAATCAGACCTATTATTCAAAGATGAAACATATAGATGTTCGTTACAACTTCATCAAAGATATTGTTGACGACGGTGACGTAGTCTTGGAGAAGATTTTGACACCAAAGGAACCCAGCTGAAATAATGACAAAGTCATTGCCGATAGTGAAGTTCAAGCTTTGCTCGGACTTGCTCAATGTTCGAGAGCATTAAGCGGGGCGCATTTGTGAAGGTGTCGCTGAAGATTACATACGTATGTAAGAGAGAGCAAAAAAATTTGAATGGGTTTTGAATCAAGGCGGAGATTTATGGTTCTATGCATCAAATCCCATTAACTCTAGTTTATCATATCGTATTAACCCATGAACAACAGCACATTCAGGGTTCGGCTTTATTCCTATTGGTGTTTGGAGAGTGGGGCCAATTGGACAAAGTGCAGCACATGTGCACGCTCATTTGGATTCCTATTTGAATTCCTACTCAATGGTTAGCTCATATTATTCTTCATATGGATGGTGAAGATTAGAACCCTTTATTAAGGAATTGTAAGTTCTTGATGCTTTGGTCAAGAGCTTCTTCGCAAAGGTGTTATGTTCAATTTTTGAAAATTTGGTCGTCATCTCTATTTGTGCTGCTGAGTTTGTGTAGAGAGTTTGGTGAGGAAAAAGAGACCGAGCCTCGTTATTATTGTAATTCTTTCTCTTTTGATTAGTGAAATCTCTTTGACGCCTTCCCCGTGGACGTAACCCGGTTTTGGGTGAACCATATTAAATCCTTGTGTCTATTTTCTTTTCTTGCTAAATTCTCTGTGTGAACTCATGAGCACGATCACAATCGGGTTTATTCCGGTCTGGCAGCAAGGACACGTAACCATGTCCCTTCCCCCCACCTACCAATGGGAATGGAACTTCAGCAACCGATAACCCAAACTTAACAGCCCAAGTTTCCAGGCTTTGGTACTTAAAATTATATTTGATATCTCATAGTGCAAGGTATTCACCTGAAAATAGACTCAACTCTTTTTGAATTTGGATAAGGATCTTTAAATTTTAAAGATACTGAAACCAACAACCCAATATGTAGATATGTTTAGTCCACCAACTTCTAGCTAAATCATACTTTCTTTTTAGAACAATTTAAAGAAGGCAATCAGCTCGACAAGTCTGATATTAAATATAAAAGCAAATAAACATGTACAAGCAAGAGAATCTTGACAATTTCGAGTATTGGATTTGAATAATCCAAAATCTGAATCCAATAGATCATTAGTCTGATCACCAAATGTGTCATGAAAGAGGATCCTACAAATTCATAATGGATTAACAATGAGCCTTGTAGGAATTGAGTGAAGTCCTATCCGCTGCCTAATAAGAAGAAAAGGAAAGGTCATCTAAACCATTCAACTTTTCCCACACAAAGAACAGCGAATGAAAAGGTTCATCATCATCAAATGGCAGCCATAGCAGGGGACATGGAACCCACCTTAAACCAAACCCCCTATTTCAGGCTCCAGGGGCTGCTGGTTCTGCAAGAGTTATGGTGTGGAAGACGTGTGCCAAAACCTCCATGTCTGCCAGTGGTTATAGAAACTGCCATTTTGAAGAGTTTTGAGCATATACCATCTGTTATCTCTTTGATGCGTCTCTCTCTCTCTCAGCAAGATTTGTATCGATTCATTCCAGGTCAATTGCATCATATTCGTACTCCAGTTAGCACCAAAACTCATCAATCCTCTCAGTGAGGCCATTATATCATATATTTATTCTAATTCAAATGGTAACTAGCAATAAAAGCAACCTACTTTGCAAGCGTTAAACCACAACTCTCCCACTCAAAGTGGCATTTTGAATTCAACCAAATCTACCCAACAAAACAAACCAGCTCTAAGGATCAAAAATTCAAATTTAGATGCATCTATACAGTACAAGCCTAAATCAATCTGATCGAGAAATTACCCGGTCCGTTGTCGATGACCACGGCGGGTCGAGAAGTGGCGTCCATTAGAGCGTGAGCAGAGGAGGAATCGTCGAGCGACGGCGGCGGATCTGCGATCGAGATCCGAGAGGGCCCTAGGGCATCCGCTCATGGTAGTGCTGGTGCAGTGGAGAAAGATCCGAGGAGATCGACCGATCGCCTCCCCCTCGATCTCAGCGGCAACAGCGTCGGTCCTAAGCGAAAGCGGCCGCTCAACTTCAACATCAACAAACTTGAAGCGCACGACGACAGTGAGGGACAGAGAGAGAGATCAATGGCGGATCCCCAAATTCTACTCGGTTTTTTCCTTTTTTTTAAAAAAAAAATACTCGATTAGATTTGAGTAAAAGAGGTGACTTTTGCTTTTGTTTGAGCTTTCGTAGCTCGTCTCTCTAGATGAGACACGGTTCCGGCACGTCGCTACTCACCCTAGGCTCGGTCGGTGGCGTCTCCTTTCTCTCTCTCCCCCATCTCTCCTCTCCTGGCTTGCGGGGCCCACCAACAAAAAAAATAAATAAATAACCCATGCCCTTTTGGATGGAATAGAACCGATACCGTTTGGGAAACGGGCCGAGAAACTTGCTTTTGATAGAAGGAAGGAACCGCTATTAAGAAAAATATATAAATAGAAAAATATATTGGGAAAATTACAGTAAATACCTTTAGTTTGAGGGGCCTTTCTGAAATAAGAAAAATCTCATGCAACTTTTTTGCTTTCAAAATGTGACACCGAACTCGATTGTTCTGTTAACTGTGGTAATATCATCACCGAATGACAAAAATAATCTTTAGAGGGATCACATTTTGCCTGGATTTATTATTAGAAGCTTCTAATAATGGAGAGAGCTTGAAGAATTCTCATGTGATTTTTTGAAGATGATATAGCTTTTGGATTTGGAGAAAGTATGAGATGATTGATTGATTTGAACTAGAGGATAAAATTCCACAGAAAAAGAGGGGACAGAGGAGGAGAATATACATGATGAGGAAGTTGGGATAGAAGAGACATGATGTAATTCTCTTATATTTTTAATCAATGAATTACACTGATTAATTTCATAATTTTAATAATTATTTTTTAATTTATCAAAAATTTTTACAGAATTTTTTATAATTAGGAATATGTCCTAATATATTTAATAATTTTTCGGCTAACATGAGTCTACTTATTAACTTCAAAATTAAATTTAAACAACTCCGCTCATATACAAAATATGTGTCTACAAAAACATAATTCTCAACAAAATCTATACATTCATTGCTTACCTCAAGAACCAAGGTCCAACATCAAGTTCCTAATCAACATAAACACATACATCCCAAATCCATCTTTTAGTTGAAAGTACACCTAGAGGGGTAGATAGGTGTAGTGCTAATCTAAGAGAAATAATATGGAATTAAAAATTAATTGCTAATACACAAAGTGTAATAAAGAGTGAGTCTGAATTCCACGTGAAGGGTTCTAGAACTATTCCTCAGGATTCCTTTAAATTAAGAGTTGAGGTGCTTCAATAGCTCTCTTGATTAAACACAAATGTGAGCACACAAACAATATCAAGCGTGTATATATATATATGAGAAAGAATAACAATGCAAGATATGAAGAGTAGAGAGTTGAGAGATAGAAGATCAAACACATACACAAGGATATGTTTTGAGGTTCGAGTCATCGCTTTACGTCCCCGCCTTCACACAGAAAGATTTCCACTATTCACAAAGGATCTTCCACAAAGGGACGTCCACCGCGGAATCACAACTTACACACTGGGAGTACACAACTCCAGCTCTCTCTCACACCTCTACACAAGAGGTAGCACAAAGCAAAAAAAAGATTACAACTTGGTGATCGCAGGGATCACAAACAACACTTGGTGATCACAAAGGATCACAAACAAATTTTCTCACAAAGTAATGATCCTAAATGATAGATTTTGAATTGAGTAGCTCAAGTATGTGAGAAATCAAAGTGTTTCGAAAAGAAACCACAAAGAAAATACTTGGAAATTTTTTTTGATAGATATGAAAAATGAAGAACAAAATAGAATTCCCAAAGACTTGTTTCTTTTGATTTTTCCAAAAACTTTGAAATAATAAAAGATAAGAGTTTTGGTACAAAAACTTCTTTTGAAAACTTACTGAAAATACTTAAGAAGAAGGAAAAAATTGCTCTTATAAATCTTGACAAAAATAGGCCTCGAGGACCCCAATTTATAGGGGATTCAAAATATAGCCGTTGAGGTACATAACAGGTCAAAATTGACCTGTCGGTCGACCGGCCAACGATCATAAAAATGACCGTTGGGGTTAGCGGTCGACCGCTCAGTCGACCGTCCCCAAGGCAAAAAGCCTACCGGTCGACCGGGCCAACCCGAGACATAAGTTGAGCCAGTCGGTCGACCGCCCCTTGCTATGGTTAACCGATCGGTCGACCGTCCCAAGGACTTGGGCTTGTGCACATCAGTCGACCGTCCGGTAGACCGAGTTAGGCGTCAGCCGACCGGTCGGTCGGCTGACAGCAGCCCAAAACTGGGTGTTATAGGGTTGAATATTTGGTCTTTTAAATACCTATAAATTCTCATAAAATCTCATAAAATCCACAAAAATAAGTTCGTGTAAGCACTTAAAATACAAATATGTTTGATCAAAGATCAAGGCATATTACAAACAATTTGAACTATTTTTGAGGCATAAAATGTTAAGCTTAAACTGAAAACCGTATTTTCTAAAAATCAATTTTGAAATGGAAAACTGATATTTCTCAAACTTATATAAATACAAAAATAAGATATTTGAAACACGTTTGAAGTATAGTGTGTATAAATAGAATGCAGTACACATATAAATGATATATCTTTATTTTTGACAATAAATCTTAAAATAAGTTTTGATAAAAACAAAACTTGAAACCATGAACTGAATACATCAAAATAAGTTTTTCTAAACATATGAAGTATAGATGCGTATGAATGAAATCCAACAAATATATAAACCATGTAAACTTGTTTTGATTCTATCTATTCATGAAACCAAAAGATATATTCTTGAAACTCAATAAACTCAAAAACAAAGCGGTTAAACAGAAACCAAAACTTTTGAACTTGTGTGTATGTGTATACTTGAGCATATCAAAACTAAATTATCATTAACAAGATCTAAACTAAAAATAAACCTAAACCGAAGTCTTCTTGTCGATCTTCATCTCCAAGATGAATCGATCCAAACACGATCCATAGAGCTTGACTCCTCTTGAGTACTTGATGCGATCTTGAAGCGCGAGCTCTTGAATCAACACATGATAGCTTCAAAACTTGATTTTAAATCTTTTATTAAAGCAAACACCTACTAAGATCTTGATCAATAATTAAAACTATATAAAAACAAGATCATTAGTAACTTAACTTCATAAGTTAGTCATCATCAAAACTAAGGTGAAGGGCCTTTGGGCTAACACTAGTCTTATCATTTAATATTACACAATTATATACATAAAGAGTACTATCAGTTATATATAACATATAAAAAAGAAGTGTTTCAGAAAGTTTATAAACTCTAAGATAGGTAACTCTTATGTCAGTCCATCACGACATTCCAGGACTTCAAGCAAGACCCTTAGCTTTGTTTGGACCTGAAAGGGAATTCATATAAAGGAATGAGCCGATGGATTAGAGAGTAAACTATTACTTCACTAAAACAATATGAAGTGTGCAAGATGAAATTTAAAAGTTATTACATCCAGTTTCTAACTCAAGTGTTGCTATATAAAACTAGGTTGATTAGATACATCTTTAGTTATCTCATTCTTTATTTATACTCTTCTTAATTTTGAACATAGATGCCTCAATTACCAGATACAATTCTGTATCTTAACAATTTCATACCATACTATTATGACACACAACCACTATAGTACATATATGTGATTCAGGTGTCACGGTGTCACCTCATATGGCTGCACTGATCACATATCTCAATTTTAAATTCACACCAGCACAACAATTCAATCATCACACCTAGTGACACCTAATGAGTAGACCACACACACACCATTTTCTTTCCCATCGGGTCCCTCCAAGCCTTTCTTTCACACCGTCTTCGATTCCTATCGGATCCCTCCGGCTCCTTCCTTTATTTTCAAATACACAAGTCTTCAACTCCTACCGGACCCTCCGATCCATTCATTCATTTTCAAATACATCGTCTTCAACTCCTACCGGATCCCTCTGACCCCTTCTTTCATTTTCAAATATATTGTTCTCAATATACATACGTATGCACATTCAATACCACAAACACATTCAAGTCATACCGATATTCGAATTTATATAATTGCAAGTGCATGCACAACATGGGAGTCAAGGCATCGGAAAGACACAAAATTGATTCACTTACTTATTCACTTACTCATAGGCAATTATAGTTATCAATGTAGGTGTCCACTTTCTGATTTATAATTCACATTTTGATTTTCGATTTGGGTTCTTAGCAAGTCTTCTTGAATGCTACAAGTTTGGTATGCAATATGATCTGTGAATAATCACCACCCTTACTTAACCCTTGTTACATGGTCTCATATATACAATCATGCATTATTTATCATCACTTGGGTTTATCTACAAGTATGAATTATGTAACGCCCCGATCCCAATGATACGGGAACGTCACTGCAACGCATATACGTAGGTCAGATGGTGCCCCCACGTATATACGCTAAGCATTAAGTACAACAAGTATCAGAGTACAACACACAGCGTGGTATATTCATATGCCAACTTACAAAAGATAAATACAAAGTTATACAAGTTATGATAAGCAAAATCACTTTACAGGTGTCTTTTATCACAACCCAAGTCCAAAGATGAATCCTATACAACCAAAAATACAAAAATGCTCACGAAATGGGTGGAGATCCCGTGAACCAAAAGGAAGAGTCTGGCACGAGGACCGGAGCTAATCTGCCTGCTCACTAAAGAAAGCCTGATCTTCGGTGGATGGCTCCACTTCGACCCAGGCCTCGGAATCTGAATATGCAAATCCAAAGGGTCAAGACATATAATAACAAATAAAAGATAGTCAAGTGACATAAGGATCATGAATAAAAGTAATGAAGTTACAATAAATAGCAATGAATAACAAGTGATGTAAACTCAATAGGATAAGGTCATATGCAATGAATCTATAGTTAATGTCTTATTATTATTACTCGTCTTACTGTGATATCTAGCTATGTGACCCAGCGTCCCAGAGCACATAGATCCATATCCTAGTAAAACAAGGTTGTTATTGGAAACAGCGGTTGTATCGACGAACTATGTTTACAGTGGGTCCCGTGCATACCCGGGACCACGGCCCAGGATTGTTCCGTTGCTTGAAGACAGAACCTGCCGCAAGGCTAAACAGGAGGGACTTATGTATGCCCTTGTCATGACAGTAAACAGGAAAGGGAGAAAGCACTCCCCTCGGTCCCCTGGAGTACCACAGGTAAGACCGGAACAGTAATTGTACAATATACCTAAAAGCCACTGTAAACACGAACACGTATCGATATCCGCATATTTCCCCCGACCCATATGTAAGTTGGTACTTTTTATGTAAAAGTCAAGTGTATCATGCTTAGTTTAAGAGATGGCATGATAAGTGGTGATATTACTGTTTAACATGTCATGAAACGAGTATATGCAATAATAAGTCATGAGGTAACAAGAGATACATCCATTCAGTAATAAGTCATGTTGTGCCCGTATTGAAGCATGAATAAGCAAGGTATAATACATATGTAACAAGTATAAAAACCAAATTCAGAACAGAAATTAACTATGACACACAGTCAGGATTAGTCGACTAGGGGTAAGGGTTAGTCGACTAATACTGGGATACAGAGAGTTAGGATTCTGTTTCAGGGAAAGTTAGTCGACTAGGGTAGGAAGGTTAGTCGACTAATAGGGAGTTCTAGTCGACTAATGGACACTAAGTCGACTAAGTCTGCTGATACAGAAAGTTGGGTTTTCTGGTCCAAGATGGATTAGTCGACTAGGTAAATTCAGGAGTCGACTAATAGGGAGTTCTAGAGAGTTGATTAGTCGACTAATGTTTGGGTAAGTCGACTAATACTGGGTTTTTCCAGAAAACTAAGTTTCAGCTAAGTGTTCTAGTCGACTAGTTCCTATGATGAGTCGACTAATACTGTGAAGAACAGTGAGCAGATCAGAATTCTCACATGGGTTGGTTCTAACAGTTTAAAGGTAGATTTTTGTGGCATTAGAGGACCTGATCTACTACTACAAGTACACCAGAACAGGGTCTAGCTTTGGTGTGTGATATATTGACATGAGAGGTTGGGTTTGAGCTTAGATGACCTAAAAATGGATTTTTTATGTTATAAGTGTACATGGATCTCTACCCTAAGCAGGTGGAGTGTTAACTAGGTCTTGGTGAGTAAGAAACTCACCAGGATAGGTTGGACTTGAGTCTAGATCCAAGGATGGAGATGATTGCTTCACTCCACACTTGTTGTTGAAGCTTGAGGTTGAAGAACTTGTTCTTGGAGTTGCCTTGGGAAGAGATGGTTGAAATTGAGCTCCCTTGATGAAGCCCTAGTGATCTTGAGGTGGAGATGAAGAGGTTGGGTGTTCACTTGGAGCTAGGGTTTGTGAGGAAGAAGGAGATCTTGGAGAGTTTCTTCTCTTGTGAAGAAATGAAGGAGAAAGGAGAAATTTGCAAATGGATTGAATTTATAGTTTTGGGATCTTTGCAAAGAGGTTGGGATTATGATGGAAGTGGAGGGTTTTCTTGCAAAAATGTGGGGGTGAGGTGTCCCCTCTTGGACACATGGCCGGCCATGGGGAGGAGAGAGAGTTAGTGGGGTTAGGTGAAGTGTGAGTGGGAAATGAGGTGGCACATGAGGTGGAAAAGGAATTTTGCAAATTTTGGAAAAATGTCCGAAATTCAAGTATCTCAGATTGGTCTGAAAATTTTACCCAAAATCAAGAAAAATATTTGAAGACTCATGGTGAAATCCGTTTGAAGAAATACTGTATAGATTTTTAATTAAAAATCCCGGAATCAGTTATTTACCGACTCCGAAAGAATTTTCATAAATTTATAAAATTCTCAGAAAAAGTGTATAAGTAAGAAATATGATTCTAAGCAATAAAGTCTAAAGGACTTTCTAAAAATTCCTAACAGTTTGGAAGATAAAAATTCGGGAATCGGTCAGCGGCACTGGCCGACACCGTTTTCGGAGAAATTCATTTTAATTCCAGAAAATTCCAGAAAATCACATAAAATCTAAAATATTGGAAAATGATATTTGGAATTGAAATTGGTCAAATACGGATGGTAAATCAGAAAATACGATCGAAAGACTGAATACGTAACTAAGTACGTATTCCGGGAGAGGGGTATTACAATCTACCCACCTTACAAAAATTTCGTCCTCGAAATTTCATAAGGTGAAAGATAACAGGAAAAGCAACAGATAGATATGGATACAAGGAAAGATAACGGTAAAGAAGAGTAGAAGAAAAGAGTCTTACCCAATCAAGATGTGAAAAGTTGAGGATAACGCTCCCGGATAACGTCCTCACGCTCCCAAGTGGCCTCTCCTGGCGCATGCCTGTTCCATGACACCAATACCAATGGAATAGCTCTGTTCTTCAGTGTCTTGACACTCCTATCCAGAATGGCCAACGGCTGTTCTTGGTATGATAAATCCGGTTGTAGCTCCAGCTCGGAATGATCCAGAATATGGCTGTCATCCCTGACATACTTCCTCAACTGAGACACGTGGAAGACATTATGCACCCCGTCCAAAGATGGCGGTAATGCCAATCTATAGGACACATCTCCCACACGATCCAGGATCTCGAATGGGCCAATATACCTTGGACTTAGCTTCCCACGAGCACCGAACCGGATCACTCCCTTGGTAGGTGATATCCTCAAGAATACATGACCTCCAACCTGGAACTCCAATGGCCTTCTCCGAGTGTCTGCCCAACTCTTCTGCCTACTCTGAGCTGCTCTGAGATGATCTCTGATGACTCTAACTTTCTCTGTAGTCTGCATCAGAATCTCTGGTCCCAAAAGACTCCTCTCACCGACTTCATCCCAACAAATCGGTGATCGGCACTTCCTACCATACAATGCCTCAAAGGGTGCCATCTTAATACTTGCCTGGTAGCTGTTGTTATATGAAAACTCAGCCAAGTGAAGATGGTCTTCCCAAGATCCCCAAAGTCAATCATGCAAGCCCTCAACATATCTTCAAGGATCTGGATAGTCCTCTCAGATTGTCCGTCTGTCTGAGGATGATAAGAAGTACTGAATTTCAGACGAGTTCCCAGACTTTCTTGGAGACTCTCCCAGAAATGAGATCTGAATCTGGTGTCTCTATCTGACACAATACTAACTGGAACTCCATGCAGACGAACCACCTCCTTCATATACTTATCTGCCAGAACCTCTGTCGACTGGCCTACCCTGAATGGTATGAAGTGAGCTGACTTGGTGAGGCGATCAACTATAACCCACACAGCATTATTACCCCTGGGACTCCGAGGTAATGCCGTCACAAAATCCATGGTGATGTGCTCCCACTTCCATTCGGGTATCGGCAAAGGTTGAAGAAGTCCAGCTGGTCTCTGATGCTCGATCTTTATTTGCTGGCAAACCAAGCACTTGGCAACAAACTGGGCTATCTCCCTCTTCATAGCATTCCACCAAAAGTGCTTCTTCAGGTCCTGGTACATCTTGTTTCCCCCAGGGTGTATAGAATAAGCTGAACTGTGTGCTTCCTCCAAAATCTTCTGTCTGACTTCTCCTCGGGGAACACAAAGTCTATCTCCAAAATACAATGCACCATCAGGGTGAATGCAGATATCCGACCTCAATCCAACCTCCACCTGAGCTCTGAATGTCTGCAATCTGGGGTCCTCCTTCTGAGCTTCCTTGATCTCCTCTATCAATGATGACTGGATCTGTAAAGCCATGAACTGCCCGGCCTTATCACCTCCTTGCACTAACATCAAATCCAATCTGATGAACTCCTGAATCAACTCCCTCTGCTGCGAGAGGTGGACTAGCACTCTGTTCTCTGGCATCCTGCTCAGTGCATCAGGAACGGTATTGACTTTGCCTGGATGATACTGCAAGTCAATATCATAGTCCGCCATAAGCTCCAACCACCTCCTCTGCCTCATATTCAACTCCTTCTGTGAGAAAATATACTTGAGGCTCTTGTGATCTGTGTATATCAACACTTTGTCTCCCAGAAGGTAGTGTCTCCAGATCTTCAAAGCAAATATCACAGCTGCCAACTCCAAGTCATGAGTTGGGTAATTCCTCTCATGAGGCTTCAACTGCCTAGATGCATATGCTATAACATGATCATGTTGCATAAGCACACACCCCAGGCCTTTACCTGATGCATCACAGAAAATGACCATCCCTCCTCTTCCTGAAGGAGTCCTCAAGATTGGAGCTGTGATAAGCCTCTGCTTCAACTGCTCAAATGCTGCATCACAATCTTCTGTCCATATGTATCTCTCCCCTTTTCTGGTGAGCCTGGTCAACGGAGCTGCAATCCTAGAGAAATCCTGGACAAAGCGCCTGTAATATCCGGCTAGCCCAAGAAAGCTCTTAATCTCAGTCACCGTCTTCGGAATAGGCCAATCCTGCACTGCCTGGACTTTACTAGGATCAACTGAAATTCCTTCTGCTGAAACTATGTGTCCAAGGAAAGCTATGCTGTCCAACCAGAATTCACACTTGCTCCTCTTGGCATGAAGCTGCTCCTGCTGGAGGGTCTGCAACACGATCCTCAAGTGTTCTGCATGCTCCTTGTTGTTCCTGGAATAGATCAAGATGTCATCAATGAAAACAACAACGAACTGATCCAAGTAGGGCGAGAACACTCGGTTCATCAAATCCATGAAAACCGCAGGGGCATTGGTGACTCCGAAAGGCATAACTAGAAATTCATAGTGGCCATAACGGGTCCTGAATGCCGTCTTCGGAACATCCTCCTTCTTCACCCTCAGCTGATGGTAACCCGACTGCAAATCTAACTTAGAAAATACACGGGCTCCATGAAGCTGATCAAACAAATCATCAATCCGGGGCAAGGGATACTTGTTCTTGATGGTGACCTTGTTCAACTCCCTATAATCAATACAAAGCCTCTTACCACCATCCTTCTTATTCGCCAAGAGCACTGGAGCTCCCCATGGTGAAGTGCTTGGCCGAATCAATCCCTTGTTCGAATACTCCTGCAGTTGCTTCTTCAAGATCTCCAACTCTGTCGGTGCCATCCTGTACGGAGCCTTGGATATAGGAGCTGCTCCTGGAATTGTATCAATGGAGAACTCAATTATCCTCTCCGGTGGAAACCCTGAGACCTCAGCAAAGACTTCTGGAAACTCATCCCACACTGGCACTCCCTTCAGAACCTCCGAAGTGGTCATCTGAATCTCCTTCTTAGCAGGCTTCACCTCTCCACTAAACTGGAACTCCGGCTGATGCGGGATTCTGAAATTGATCCTCCTCCCTCTACAGTCGATCACCGCATAGTACTGACTGAGCCAAGTCATGCCTAAGATTACGTCGTACCCTTTGGTGTCTAGTACGAGCATATCTATGGCCAAGATCTTCCCACAAAGTTCCACTGGACAGTCAGCACAAACTCTAGAAGATATAACTACCCCATTCCCGGTACTTATCTCCCACTTGTGGTCTAAAGCCTTAACAGGTATGGAATGAACAGCCACAAAATGGTCGGAGATATAACAGTGGGATGCACCCGAATCGAAGAGAGCGAGAACAGGTATAGAATGAACTCTGATGTTACCTGTAATCACCTCCTCTGAAGCCTCAGCCTCCTCTGCTGTCAGGTTGTAGGCCTGACCTCTGCCACGCCCTGCTGCTGTCCGGGCTCCTCTCTGCACTGGGCGAGCAACATGCGGTGGAGGAAGGGGAAGAGCTCTCCTCATCACTGGTCCCTGGTGCCTCTGCCCAACTGGCCCTGGTAGTGCCCTCTGTCCATTCTGCCCTTGAGGTGCCGGCAAGGTTTGGTTAGCAAACCCCATTCTCCTGTGAGGACAGGTCTCTACGGCATGGTCTCGTGCTCCACACACCAAACACAATCCATTTGCCCTCCGGCAATCCTGCTGAGAGTGTCCTGGTTTCTGGCAAAAGTTGCAGATAAGACCTGGTCGAGCCATCTGGTAAGGAACTGCTCTGAATGGTTGCTTGGCCTGAACCTTCGCTGCCCTGGACGGTCCTCCTCTACCCACCGGTACAAACGGCCTCTTCATGGCCTGGTCCTTCCTCTGATCTCCTTGCTTCTTCTCAAACCCACGCTCCACCTCTCGAGCGCTGGTGAGAACTTCTGCATAGGTCTTCAGATGATGGGGCATTAGGAACATCTGAATGTCCATTTGCAGACCTTGCTGGAACCGGCTTGCCCTCTTCTCCTCATCTGCTATCATGTACGGGGCGAAGCGACTCAACCTGAGAAATTCTGCAGCATACTCATCCACGGATCTATCCCCCTGTTGAAGCCTGATGAACTGCTCCTCCATGTCCTTCTGAGCAGTGGCGGGAAAGAACCTGCTATAAAAGCTCTTGGAGAACGTATCCCAAGAGATAGGCTTCTCCAAGCGAGCCTCCTCTGCAAGCCACCAAGTCCTGGCTATGTCCTTCAGCTGGATCTTTGCAACCTCCACTTGGTTCTCCTTAGGCACCCTGGCGGCGTTCAGCAGATCGGTGGTGTCTGTTAACCACTGTTCAGCCTCCAATGGCCTCTCGACTCCCGTGAATACGGCCGGCTGTAGCCGTCGGAAGTCTGAGATGTTCCCCGGCTTCTGCTCCTTCGGGGCTGCCAACTCCTGCCTGAGGAGCTCAGTCTGCTGATGCTGATTCTCCATCTGCTGTTGCTGGTTTCCCAGCATAGTCTGAATGATCCTCAGGATATCAGCACCCTCTCCTCCTACGGGTCCATTCGGTACTTGCCCGACATTGTTGCGACCCGAACGTCTCTCCATACCGAAAGGGATAAGATCTGGAATTGGAAACAAAGGGAAGGAGTTTAGGATACGAGGATCGAATC
The DNA here is from genome assembly GCA_038442645.1 of Agave tequilana. Lineage (NCBI taxonomy): Eukaryota > Viridiplantae > Streptophyta > Magnoliopsida > Asparagales > Asparagaceae > Agave > Agave tequilana. The sequence continues at coordinate 34,598 of JAVJIF010032550.1, forward strand.
AAGGACGAAGTCAAGAAGGACTATATAACTTTGTACATTGTAGTTGGCATTAGCAAATCACTAGAATTTGCCACTTGGTTGTACTTTTAGGTTTGAGAGCCTAGGCTCTGATACCAACCTGTAACGCCCCGATCCCAATGATACGGGAACGTCACTGCAACGCATATACGTAGGTCAGATGGTGCCCCCACGTATATACGCTAAGCATTAAGTACAACAAGTATCAGAGTACAACACACAGCGTGGTATATTCATATGCCAACTTACAAAAGATAAATACAAAGTTATACAAGTTATGATAAGCAAAATCACTTTACAGGTGTCTTTTATCACAACCCAAGTCCAAAGATGAATCCTATACAACCAAAAATACAAAAATGCTCACGAAATGGGTGGAGATCCCGTGAACCAAAAGGAAGAGTCTGGCACGAGGACCGGAGCTAATCTGCCTGCTCACTAAAGAAAGCCTGATCTTCGGTGGATGGCTCCACTTCGACCCAGGCCTCGGAATCTGAATATGCAAATCCAAAGGGTCAAGACATATAATAACAAATAAAAGATAGTCAAGTGACATAAGGATCATGAATAAAGGTAATGAAGTTACAATAAATAGCAATGAATAACAAGTGATGTAAACTCAATAGGATAAGGTCATATGCAATGAATCTATAGTTAATGTCTTATTATTATTACTCGTCTTACTGTGATATCTAGCTATGTGACCCAGCGTCCCAGAGCACATAGATCCATATCCTAGTAAAACAAGGTTGTTATTGGAAACAGCGGTTGTATCGACGAACTATGTTTACAGTGGGTCCCGTGCATACCCGGGACCACGGCCCAGGATTGTTCCGTTGCTTGAAGACGGAACCTGCCGCAAGGCTAAACAGGAGGGACTTATGTATGCCCTTGTCATGACAGTAAACAGGAAAGGGAGAAAGCACTCCCCTCGGTCCCCTGGAGTACCACAGGTAAGACCGGAACAGTAATTGTACAATATACCTAAAAGCCACTGTAAACACGAACACGTATCGATATCCGCATATTTCCCCCGACCCATATGTAAGTTGGTGCTTTTTATGTAAAAGTCAAGTGTATCATGCTTAGTTTTAAGAGATGGCATGATAAGTGGTGATATTACTGTTTAACATGTCATGAAACGAGTATATGCAATAATAAGTCATGAGGTAATAAGAGATACATCCATTCAGTAATAAGTCATGTTGTGCCCGTATTGAAGCATGAATAAGCAAGGTATAATACATATGTAACAAGTATAAAAACCAAATTCAGAACAGAAATTAACTATGACACACAGTCAGGATTAGTCGACTAGGGGTAAGGGTTAGTCGACTAATACTGGGATACAGAGAGTTAGGATTCTGTTTCAGGGAAAGTTAGTCGACTAGGGTAGGAAGGTTAGTCGACTAATAGGGAGTTCTAGTCGACTAATGGACACTTAAGTCGACTAAGTCTGCTGATACAGAAAGTTGGGTTTTCTGGTCCAAGATGGATTAGTCGACTAGGTAAATTCAGGAGTCGACTAATAGGGAGTTCTAGAGAGTTGATTAGTCGACTAATGTTTGGGGTAAGTCGACTAATACTGGGTTTTTCCAGAAAACTAAGTTTCAGCTAAGTGTTCTAGTCGACTAGTTCCTATGATGAGTCGACTAATACTGTGAAGAACAGTGAGCAGATCAGAATTCTCACATGGGTTGGTTCTAACAGTTTAAAGGTAAGATTTTTGTGGCATTAGAGGACCTGATCTACTACTACAAGTACACCAGAACAGGGTCTAGCTTTGGTGTGTGATATATTGACATGAGAGGTTGGGTTTGAGCTTAGATGACCTAAAATTGGATTTTTTATGTTATAAGTGTACATGGATCTCTACCCTAAGCAGGTGGAGTGTTAACTAGGTCTTGGTGAGTAAGAAACTCACCAGGATAGGTTGGACTTGAGTCTAGATCCAAGGATGGAGATGATTGCTTCACTCCACACTTGTTGTTGAAGCTTGAGGTTGAAGAACTTGTTCTTGGAGTTGCCTTGGGAAGAGATGGTTGAAATTGAGCTCCCTTGATGAAGCCCTAGTGATCTTGAGGTGGAGATGAAGAGGTTGGGTGTTCACTTGGAGCTAGGGTTTGTGAGGAAGAAGGAGATCTTGGAGAGTTTCTTCTCTTGTGAAGAAATGAAGGAGAAAGGGGAAATTTGCAAATGGATTGAATTTATAGTTTTGGGATCTTTGCAAAGAGGTTGGGATTATGATGGAAGTGGAGGGTTTTCTTGCAAAAATGTGGGGGTGAGGTGTCCCCTCTTGGACACATGGCCGGCCATGGGGAGGAGAGAGAGTTAGTGGGGTTAGGTGAAGTGTGAGTGGGAAATGAGGTGGCACATGAGGTGGAAAAGGAATTTTGCAAATTTTGGAAAAATGTCCGAAATTCAAGTATCTCGGATTGGTCTGAAAATTTTACCCAAAATCAAGAAAAATATTTGAAGACTCATGGTGAAATCCGTTTGAAGAAATACTGTATAGATTTTTAATTAAAAATCCCGGAATCAGTTATTTACCGACTCCGAAAGAATTTTCATAAATTTATAAAATTCTCAGAAAAAGTGTATAAGTAAGAAATATGATTCTAAGCAATAAAGTCTAAAGGACTTTCTAAAAATTCCTAACAGTTTGGAAGATAAAAATTCGGGAATCGGTCAGCGGCACTGGCCGACACCGTTTTCGGAGAAATTCATTTTAATTCCAGAAAATTCCAGAAAATCACATAAAATCTAAAATATTGGAAAATGATATTTGGAATTGAAATTGGTCAAATACGGATGGTAAATCGGAAAATACGATCGAAAGACTGAATACGTAACTAAGTACGTATTCCGGGAGAGGGGTATTACAAATTAATTACCACCACATGATTTCATTTGCCAAGATAATCAAGTAAATCACAATTTTTATTATTAATGAATTCACGATCACCATTTAATTATATTCTCAATTCATTCCATCTGATCTATTGGGTGGAAACATACTGCTCACTAATTTAAGGTTTATAGTTTACTCACTTAGATTACCAATTCTCAAACAATCGATTAGTCAGATCACCGCCTCCACTAGAATTCCTAGTATGTGATTTGAACTCGATTATAATCACTTTAATCCAAAAATTAGAATTTCTTATAAATTATTAGGGTTTAATCACCTCGGATAAAAGCCAAAACTCGTGCACCAGTGTGCACGTGCCCGCCAGCCCGTTGGGCGTAGTTGCTCGGCCTGTCAATCATACTGGCTCAGCCAATCAGTCGTCCACTCGACCAGTCAGTCATGCACTGTCTACGTGCCATGCACCCGAGCCCCTATTACTGTGCCCGAGTCCTCGTGTGATGCGCCCTGGCCGACCTCGCCTATGTTCACTGCCTACTGCTCGTTGTCGGCACTGTGCCGTCGTCCGATCGTTGGAGTCGCTGTCGTCGTGAGAAGTGGAGAGAGAGAGAGAGAGAGAGAGAGAGAGAGAGAACTTGTGAGTGGGAAGGCTTGTGAGTTAGAGGAAGCTTGAGAATAAAAGGGAGAAGAAGTCAATGAGAGAAACAATATGTAGATGAGAGAGAGAGGAGGTGAGAATGACGGTTTTCTCACATTTACCATATTTATATTTTTGAATAAAAAATCCCTCACAAGCCACCTCACCAATACAAATTCCCATGGCTTTCTTATATCACCACCTCATTCTTAGCTTAACCACCTCATAATTCCACTAATCATACCCTTAATTAATTAGTATGTAAGATAGTGAAGTATAAATACTAGTTAGGGTTTTTGTTTGTGTGTATACACACATACATACAATTATACACATCATCCCCCTCATAAAGTACACTTAATCTCTTGCATATAATTAGAGTAAGGTTTATTAATTAATTATCCAAAAATCAAAACAATAATAATAATCACAAGGATTACAGAATTAATTATAATATTATGTATAAAAATTAAAGATTAGAACACTAAGGCATATTAAAATAATCTGAGTGTTACAGCTCTACCCTTTTAAGAAATTTTTGTTCCTGAAACTTAACAAATCTAGGTGTGGATAGGTACTCTGCATCTCCTCTTCTGGATCCCAAGTGGCTTCTTCGATTTGTTGGCTCCTCCACAGGATTTCACTAAAGAAATTGTCTTATTTCTTAGTTGTTTCAATTTATAGTTCAAGATTTGCACTGGTTCTTCAACATATGATATGTCCTCTTGAATCTGTAACAGTTGGTATGGAATGATATGACAGGAATTCAGTACATATTTTCTTAACTAGGAGATGTGGAACACATTATGAATTTTTTCTTATTCTGAGGGCAAAGCTAGTCAATACGCCCTCCGGTCTGAACTTATCCAATATTTCAAACGGTCCAATGTATCAAGGGTCCAACTTGTTCCTCATGTTGATGCATATCATTCCTTTCATCAGTGATGCTTTCAAGAACAGTTTGTCTTCCATGGAAACCTCGAAAGGCATGTAACGTCGGTCTGCATAAGTTTTCTATCTATTTTGCATTGCTTTGATCCTCTTCCTTATTATTTTGATCTTCTTTTTGTCTCTTAAGCTAAGTCGGGCCGAACAATCCTTTGTCTCCAAATTTTTCTCAACAAATTGGGAATCTACATCTCCGACCATATAAGGCTTCAAATGGGGGCATATCAATGATGGACTAATAGCTGTTGTTTTAAGCAAACTCCACAAATGATAAATACTAATCCTAATTGCCTCCAAAATCCAACACACATCTCCTTAACATGTCTTCCAGTATCTGTATGGTCCTTTCTGATTGTCAATTAGCATACGAGTGTGCGGCTGTGCTGGGTTGTAACTTGGTAATGATTCAGATAAATTTTTCCAGAATCTAAATTGAAATCGAGGATCTCGATTCGATACAATCTCTTCAAGCACACCGTGTATTCGAACTATTTCTCAGAGATAAATCTGTGCTAAGTTATCTATCGATTAGTTAATCTGAATGGGTAGGAAGTGTACAGATTTAGTAAATCTATCCTCCACTATCCAAACGATATCCAATCCTTGCGATAATCGAGAAAGTCAGCTGACGAAATCCATGGTGATATGGCTCCATTTCCATTCAGGTATTGGCAGAGGTACTAATAATCTTGAGGTCTCTTATGCTCAACTTTGACTTGTTGACATACCAAACATCTCTGTACAAACTTTGCTATATCATTCTTCATTCCATCCTACCAAAAGCTAGACCATATTTCTGATACATTTTGGTGCTACCTAGATGTGCTCAATATGAAATACAGTAAGCTTCTTTCAGAATTTTCTCCTTGAGTTTGTCACTTGGGGTACACATAACCGGTGTCCCAATTTCAACACATCACCATCAATAACAAAATCCCTAACTTCTCCTCTTTGTACTTTTTCTCGTATTATACTCATTGTATCATATTTTTGTTATGCCTCCTTGATCTTATCATATAAATCAAATTTAACATCCTTTTATTCAATTGATTCACCAACTTGGTGAAACCATTTAATCTGACTTCTATTTGTAATTCCTCTAGATTTCTCAGTAATTTAGACTATTTAGTTATTAGGGTGACTAACGATCCTCCCGATTTTCAGCTCAGTGCATCAGCTACCACGTTAGCCTTACTAGGATGAAAATAAATAGAGAGATCATATTCTTTCTTCAACTTTAACCATCTTCTTTATCGCATGTTTAATTCTTTCCAAGTGAAAATATATTTCGGACTCTTATGACCTGTATAAACTTTACATGACACTCCATATAAATAATGTTGCCATATCTAGCGAAATGACTATAGCCAATTCTAAATCATAAGTAGGATAATTTTTCTCATGGATTCTCAGTTGTTTGGAGGCATAAGCAATAACTTTTTCATGTTGCATCAACATACATCCTAATCCCAACTTCGATGCATCACTGTAAATGACATAACATTCTGTTCCTGAGGGTATGGCTAAGACTGGTGATGAGGTTAATTTTTTCTTTAATTCTTGAAAATTCTTCTCTTATAAATTTGATATTCTTCCTGGTTAATTGGGTTAATAATACCGCTATCCTGGAGAATCTCTCCACAAATCTTCGATAATAACCCGCCAATCCTAAGAAACTTCGAACTTCTGTAACATTATCGGGTCTAGGCTAGTTCTTGATTGTGTTTGCCTTCGTCGGATCCACTGATATTTCTTCTTTTGATATGAAATGACCCAGAAAAGCAACTTGCTTCAACCAGAATTCACACTTCTTAAAGTTTAGCATATAGTTGCTTTTCTCTTAACAATTGTAAAACTATTCCCAAATGCTCATCATGATCTTTCTCACTCTTGGAGTAAATTGATATATCATCAATAATTACCACCAAAAATTAATCTAGATATGATTGGAATATTTTATCATCAAATCTTTGAAAGCCATCGGAGTATTGGTTAATCCAAAAGGCATTATAAAAAACTCATAATGGCCATATCTAGTTCTAAAAGATTATTGATACATCTTCTGACTTAACCTTTAATTGATGATATTCCGATCTTAGATCAATTTTAGATAATACACACGAACCTTGTAGTTGATCAAATAGATCATCAATTCTTGAGAGTGGGTATTGGTTCTTAATTATGACTTTGTTCAATTCTCTATCGTCAATACATAATCTCATACTCTCATCTTTCTTTCTTATAAATAGTATCGAAGCTCCCCATAGTGACACACTGGGTCTAATAAACCCTTTATCCAGTAATTCTTGCAACTGAACTTTTAGTTCCTTCATTTCTGCGGGAGCTATTCTATAATAAGCCTTAGATATGGGAGCAATTCTCGGTATTAATTCAATAGGGAACTCACTCTCCCTATCTGGAGGTAAACCCGGTAAATCTTCACGAAACACATCAGGCATTTTCTTACAATTATTATGTCTTCTATCTTGGGTTTCAGTTCCTTCTTATATAATATTGTTTCTAGAAATCCTTGACAACCTTGTCTTAATAACTTGGTAGCTTTTACTGCTGAAATAATTAGTGTACTTTGCTTATTCTTTGTTCCTTCAACAATGAATTCTGTAACTCCTTCCATCTTAAAGGTTACTCTTTTCTGATGGCAGTCTACATGTACGTGATAAGTTGACAGTCAATCCATTCTTAAAATAACATCATATTTTATTTTCTCCAGTTTTACTAGATCCATTAATGTCTTTATTGTCATTATCATGACTTCACACCCCTTATATATTAGGTTGGATACTGCTTTTGCACCTTGTTTTTCATAGAAAACTTAAAGGTGTGAGAAGAATTACAAGTAAGAAAATGACAAGAATCTTCTACAAAAATTGATTATGGGGAAGTGTACCGATAGGAGTCTGATCAGCGCACGATTACTTTGTCCCTTTGACGGTGTGACCAACAAAGTTCGAATCTACTGCTAGGAATTTCTTCTCGCCTGTTCGAAAAATTCCGTGAAGTTGAAGGATTAAGGTGTTGGAACCCTGTGTTAATCCTTAAGGATGAGGAAAAGATTCTCACTGTGCTCTTAGAAAGCAAGAAGTAGAGTCTTCTTTATTGCTGCTATGCATTGGCTCTGCATCCTTTAATATGCATGCCCTCCTTTCTCCTCTTCGTCCGCGTCTCTCCTTTTTTTCTATCCCTCCGTGTCTTAGCTTGTTAGTGGGCTATTTATAGGCTCAATAGGGGTAAACATCCCCTAGAAATCAATAAAAGTTGTTAAATAAGGCTGGAATCAGCCTTTAATGCATGTCCGATGAGGTTAGAATAGCCTTCGGCGAGCCCAACCAATAGCTATTGGCTTAGGGAGTCATTATCCCCTGATTATCTCCTCTTAATGAGGGACTTTAATGGGTGTAACTGCCCATTAAAAGAAGCAGTCAATCTCACTAAGTTAGTGGGAGAGAAATCAATGAAAGCTGTTAAATGAGGCTGAGAACAACCTGTAATGCCTGTTCGACGAGGCTAAAGTAGCCTTTGGTGAGGCTAGGCTAGCTTCTGGCGAAGCTAGCCAACGGTCGCTGGCTTTAGGGGAGTTATGATCCCTTTGATTATCTCCTCGTAATGAGGGATATTAATAGGCATAATCGCACATTAACAGAGATAATTAACCCCACTAAGTTAGTGAGGGTGTTAGCCCACAATCCTACTCATGAATTTGAAAAGGTCAATGACCTACGGCATTGCTTGTTGGGCGGCACTAAGCTGCGAAACTAAGCTTCCAGCTTCTGGCTCAGCTAGCCTATTTGGCGAAGTTAGCCTATTGGGTGGAGCTAAGTTTGTTGGGTTGGGTGTCAGCTCATAATATTGGCGAAGCTAAACTTGCGACAAAGCTAGCCAGTTTGGTGAAATTAGTCCATTGGGCTGAAATGATGATCTTTTAGGCTTGTTCAAGCCTATATAAAAGTGTTTTTGACCCTTTTTACACCAAGTTGGATTCAGTAGGGTCTAGATGACTGATCTATCCATCGTGAATTGATGTGAGTCTGACAAAGTGTGAACTGATTGTCAAATCATCTGCGACTTATCTTTTAGAAGTGTCGATAAGTTAGATGTTGTACAAACCACTGAAGAGCTACCTGAGATTTTGTCTTTTAGAAGTGTCAACACACCCGCTGGTGTTGATATGATTAATTGATGTTTTAAGGGTTCAGGGTTCTTGTTCAATTGGTTTGCAAATGTATTAGAAACAAAGAATGTGTGGCACCAAGATCAAAAAATACTCAGGCGGTATATCCAGCTAAATAAATAGTACCTTCCACCACCGTATTCGAAGCTAGGGCATCTTGCTGGGCAAATCGTATACCTTTCCTTGTACTTGAGGCTGCTGCACTAATGCTTGAGTCACTGTCAGTATGGTTGGGTTGATTGATCACCTGAAATTGTTTGATGGTCCGGCAGGTGGAGCTATGCCAATTGTTGGCCTTCCAATCCTTCTGCCCATGCTTTGATTTCCTCGCATAGTGCGACACTCCTTCCTTAGATGACCCATCTTGTTGCAAACATAATATTGTCTGCCTTGGGCACAATTTCCCATGTGGTACCTATTGCATATTGGGCACTACTGGTTCCGAGTGATTAGGTGAGGCGAGTGTATTTACTGCGTATTCTGAGAGAATCCTCCCACCCTGCGCCAGGTGTCTCTGCTTGCACCAATATTCTTCGAGACTATTGTTACAGTTGATCCGACACCTTCACCGGCTCTAAAGCTTGGCATCCCAAATCTTAGGATCGCTTGGTACCGGAAACGCTTAGGGGGAGCTAGTTCCCTGGTTCGTCTTTCTTAGTTTTCTTGTACATCTCTTTCAACTTCTAGAGCTTTCACAGCTTGGCTATAAACTTGGAGTTGAAATGGATCAACTTACTTTTAATTCCTGGGTTCAACTCCCTTACAAACCTCTTCGTCTTCTCGGCTTTTTCTTTGACTAATCCTCCAATATACCTTGATAGTTGGGTAAATTTGATGTCGTGATGGGTAACAGACATCTGTCCTTACTTCAACTCTTGAAACTTCAGCACCAGCTGATCTCTTGCCACCTCCGGAATATACTTTTCATTAAACTTCTTAACTAGAAAGTCCCAATGGATCTCTTCTCCAGAAAATTTGGCTCCATCCTTGATCATTTCCACCAGTGCTCTGCTTCCCCTTGAAACATAAAGGATACAAGTGTTACTATTTGACTTCTAGTACAATCTAATGCATTCAGTATTTTCTCAGTCTGATGAAGCGATCTCTTATCTGGCAAGGGGTCTACTTCTCCTTCAAATACAAGTGGGTTCAATTTCTGAAACTGCTCCAAGGCTTTGTGTAGGTCATCGCCTTTAGTCACCAGCTGGGTCAACCAGTCTAACATTGCATTTGGAGCTCCCCGATCTCCCCAAGTTGCTCTACCATGACTCAGTGTCATATTAGGGATGGATACTCCCAGTCGTGCTTTGCGGTGGAGTTTGATTCAGGTCCATCTATTCTTATAAAGAAAATAAACGGTTCCTCTTACTAACACTGTCTTTTGAACTAGAGGTATAACAAAAAAGAATATTATGCACAAGATTTATAAACCAAGAAAATTTCACTTTGATTCATAACACCAAAATTAGTGACAAGATTACGTCAAGGTACACATCATTTACAAAGTTACTTACTATGCATACACAAAATACAACAAAAAATCCCCACCCAAAAGTTATGTCTATGTTAACATGATCCCCTCACAAAACGTGATACATCCCATCCTTTCCTTAAGAGATGGTACTATCATCACTATAACCACCATCTCCACTATCCTCCTCAGGGCCACCGCTCTTTTCTGCTGGCTCATCGTCGAAAGCCCAATCGTTAAGGTCTTCATCATATAGATCCCAATCTTCTAACCAACTGGCGCCCCACTAAACACCTCCATAGAAAATACTCTTTTGAGGCTTTGCCTCAATTCTATCTGTATTAGCCAGTTCCTCAAACGTTAGTGAGCCCTCTATGATACCCTCAACGTCACTGACTATACTACTGCTTCCTAACTATACTGGAGGCTCTATTACATCAACTGAATCTCTCAGAACTAGAGCAGTAAGGATCACATTCGAATCAGTCTCATTTGACTCATAATCCAATCCATGATATCAGCAATCTAGCTCAAACTCTCGAGCTCTGAACTATCAAATGAACACCCTGATGTCTTTAAGTCCCCCATCTAAACAATAAGAACTATATCAGACTCATCTATATAATATCCTCAAAATATAAGCATAAAACTCACTGAAATATATCAAAAATCTGAAGCCTTCCTATATTATTCAACGCTTTTATTTTTTTCATAATGTTCCATTATTTTTCTTACTTCACTTTCTTCAGTATCATTCTTACATTTTGAATTATTCGTGATTCATCTGATATTCTAACTACTCTCTCATTTATAAGGAGAAATAAGGAGTAATTTTATAAGAAGTAATTTTTTAAATATCCCCAAAAGTGAAGAATTTTCCAAAAAGGTTGAGATGGGTGTGAATGAGAACTAAACCCTTTGTTTTATTACTATACAATAAAAGAATGCAATTTAAAGCGACTTCAGTGCTGCAGATACTACAAAAATATTACAAAATGTCTTAGACAAAGTTTTGTGATCTTAATATGTATGGACGCTATCAAGATAACAAAGATATAAAGTGGTTAGTTATCATTGAAATTGTTAGAAATCTGAGAATAAGAAGGTTTTGAATTAAATCTGTGGCGTGAATATGATTACTGACTTTAGAACAGAAATTGTCCCTTATAATGCATCAGGTTCAAGCAATCTATTTTCATGATACAACAGATTTCTTTGAATATTGCATGCACTACAAATATTCAAAACTCTTAAACTCAATTCAAGAAAATATTGTTGTTTGTAGATCAGAGTAAAGGAATATTGGGAACGTGTAAGAAGAAAATTTCTTTTTTTTTTTGAAAATATCCAACAATCCCCCACCATTTTTAATAATAATAATAATAATATATATATATATATATATATATATATATATATATATATATATCTTGACTCGATTAGAAAAATATTTTTTGGACAAACAATGACGTACTATGATTTCGATGATAGGTGTCTTTAGGATTTGAACTTACATCTAATGGACTTGATTCCAATCATGCAAATCCTAAGTATCTGAAGCTTTGAACTTGGACTGTTATACACGATTTTTATCATATCTAACAACATGTATAAATATCTTATTGAGTTCTATCGGGGTTTTGTTTTACGGCCATGAGATAATATCTTTTTATCTTGGGTGGTTTATAGAGCAAGCTCTTCTAATTCTTATAAATTGCGGCCTCACAATCACACTTATATAGGTGATGATATCAAACGATATCCTGCTATAACCTGTCTTAGAAGGACTTGATCTCATTCATGCATTTGTCTTCCTTAATATTAGCAGAAAAACACTAATTTCAGGAAAAGACTATTAAATTTTATTAAGTACTAAGCTTAATCATCCAATTAGCTTGTTTTACCTATTGAACCTTAATCCTAAGATCTCCATTCAATAAGATTGGGTGGATGCTGACGATGATTTACAATATAGGGTTTAGTCTCATCCTAATAAAGAATTTAAGAACTTGTCCTCTTGATAATCCTTTTCTAAGATGATCAATTAAAATTTCTTCTGATTTAACATAACTTAAAGTTATTAACTGATCATATTTAGCTTTCTAAGAATCTTATATCTCAATTCAATATGTTTTGATGACTTTAAATTATGGCTTACTGTTCACTTTAGCTAGAGTTGCTTGATTAACACAGTATATGAGTATAACATGCATTGATTTTTCTACAACATGTAGCTCGGATTACAAATCCCTTAAGCCATTTTTCTTCACTCCCAACTAACTCTAGAGCAATCAGTTTAGCCTCTATAGTAGACCTAGTGATTAAGGTCTGCTTTGAGGACCTCCATGTAACTACAACATCACCAAGTGTGAACAAATATTCAGTTGTGGCCTTTGTATCTTCAAAATCAGAAATCCAGTTGCATCACTGTGCCCTTCAAGTATAGTTAGATATCCAGTATAAGCTATATTAGAATGCTTGGATCCTTTAAAATACCTTAGTAATCTATTGATTGCATTCTAATGAGAATGATCAGAATTACTTGTTAATCTGCTTAATTTGCCCACATCATAGGAAATATCTGGCCTACTACAATTTGCTAGATATATTAAGCTGAAAGTACACCTAGAGGGCGTGAATAGGTGTAATGTTAATCAAATGCAAAAAATGCTAACTCAAATCAAGAAGTGAAGTCGGATTCCTTATGAAGGGCTCTAGAACTTCTCATCTAAATTCTCTAAACAATGATTTGAGGTGCTCAATTACCTTCTTGATTGAGTGAGTAAATATCGAGAAGTAGAGATGATGTAAGAAATGAATAGAAAGTACAATGAAAGCAAAAACACAAGTGTAAGTAATAGCAAATAGAGTAGAGTAAGAGAGAAAGCAATCACAAACACAAGAGATTTGTTTCGAGATTCAAGCATAAAGCTCTATGTCCCCGTCTTCACCGTGTGAAAGATTGCAGTAACCACTTAGGATCTTCGACAAAGGAACTACAAGGTCTACATAAGATCGGAGTACATAATTCTAACTCTCAATTTTCTATACAAGAGGTAACACAGAGATTTACAAGCTCTTGGTGATCACAAAGATCTCAAACACTCTCTTTTACAACTTTCTATAGTATAGAATGAGAAGTGAAGCTCAAGAAGTCTAGTGAGAAAGAAAATTCAATTGAAATGAATAAATTTAAGAGATAAAAACTTGTAAAAATTAGTTTGAAAATGAGAGCACTTGAAACAAGGAAACTAGAAAACTTTCTCTTTTGAATAAACTTGATTTTTCAAAATATTTCCCAAAATTAAAAGATTTCTCTATATCTAATTCTCTCCAAATGAATTATATATATAGGCAATTGATAAATATCATTAGAGGGGTTTATTAGGGTATTAGGAGGGTGATTAAACTCAAAAAAACAAATATACCTGTTAGAGAAAAAGTTAAAAGTTTCAGAATTTAAAAACTAGCCGTTACTGTAGCAGTTACAGAACTTCGGTGGATCGGCTGGTTGACCGACCGCCTAAAATAAAAAAATAGTTGTTACTTGTCAGTTGATCGTATAGTCATCCGATGTCAACTGAGACTTGGGTGCTCTAAAATTTTGACAGTCGGTCGACCGCCAGGTTTGACGGTCGATCAGTCGGTCGCCCGACAAACGTACACATGAACAAGTGCACAAGCTACTTGTAGTGCATTTCTGATGCACTGGTCTGGTCGATCGCCAGTCGACTGGGCCAACCCAAAAAACATTTTAAAGAAAATTCTTAGTATTAAATTTATGTTTAAATATTTTAAACCAGTTTGAGATTTGATTTAGTAACACATAGGCTATGAGATACATGTTTTAAACAAGATATAAAAATTTGAAAAATATGAGACATGTATCAAAAAATCAATCCTTGTAAAATACCAAAATCGAAAAACTAGATATGAAAACTAGTATTTTGTGTGTGACTTCTTAAGCATCAATTCTACATTCTACACTTAAACAATCTATTTTCTTACATTGGTTCTATAAGTCTTCATGCAATCTTCAAGTGGGCTTCTTCAAAAGTCAATCTTGATCGTCCAAACTTGAGTCCTATCCTTGAGCGATCACGAGACTTGAACACTTTCCTTATGAGGAAGAGTAAAACAAGCTATGTTTGATTCTGAAAAACTTAAATACTTGAACTTAATTAGTACCGAAAAACTTTATATGGTTTGTAATCGTCAAAATAAAACTGGAGAGTGTGCTCCTTGGCCAACATAAGCATCTTATGATTTGAGAATATCTTAATTGAGATACACTTTCTCCACAATTTTTCTTCAACTTGATACTGGGATCATAAGGAGTACTTACAAGTTTACAATCTAAATAACCAAATCTCTTTAATATATTTTCAATGTAATGAGATTGGGTTATTTGTATGCCTTTATTAGTCTTGTTAAATTTAACTCCCAAAATCACATTTGCTATCTCCCTATCTTTCATTCTTAAAATTATTTTTCAGAATATTCTTTGTTTCATTTTTAATATCTATGTTATTCCCAAAATTGAGAATATCATTCATATATATACATATAAGAATAAATGAATTATCAAGGGATTTTCAATAAAGACATTTTCTGAATCACATTTGAAATAATGATGCTATCGAATTTTTCATCCATTGCTTAGAAGTTTGTTTTAAGGATTTAACCAACTTACATACTTTATTTTCATGTCTAAGAGTTAAAATCCCTCAGGTTGCTCCATATAAATCTCCTCTTCTAACTCTCCATTAAGAAATGCAGTCTTAACATCCATTTGATGGATGTTAAGATTATAAGAAGTAGGTAAAGCAATGAGTACAGAAAGTAGCTAAAGCAATGAGTACAAAATAGTACTCATTCTAGATACGGAGGAATATGTGTCAAAATAATCTAAACTTTTTTTTAAGCTTTCAGCCACTAGTCTAGCTTTATATTTATCTATATATCTATCAGGATTTAGTTTTTTTTTAAAGATCCATTTACACCCAGTTGGTTTGATACTACCCGGTTGGTTTGATAATAATAGGTAAATCTACTAGAACTCATGTTCCATGAGGCATAATAGAGTCCATTTCACTATTTACAGCTTTCTTCCAAAATGAAGCATTACTATTGCTATTGTAGCACTAAAGGTTAATGGATCCTCCTCGATATTATAAGTAACGAAATCATTACCAACGTCCTTTGTCTTATAGACCTACACATTTCTACAATAGTTTTTTTTTTATTGCAATATCCTGTGAGGATGCAGAAGGAGTATCCGTTGGTACATTAAATTTCTTACTAGAAAATTATCTTCAAAAGATATAGCATCATCATATTCTATAATGGTATTAACAATTATATCAGAAAATTCAGATTTCCAAACAAGAAATCTATAAGTATGACTATTATGTGCATAAATAATATAATGCCATCAAAAGTTTTAGGGCCTATTTTATTAATTGTAGCATTAGGGATCTTAATTTTCGCAAGACATCCCCATACTTTCAGAAATTTGAAACTGGCTTTTCTCTCATGCCAAAACTCAAAAAGAGTCTTATTAGATTTCTTATATAGAATCCTAATCAGAATTTTGCAAGCAGAAAATATGGCTTCTCTTCAAAAAAAATTAGAAAGTCCAGAACTTAATAACATAGAGTTTATCATTTCAATAAAAGTTCTATTCTTCTTTTCTGCCACGCTGTTAGATTGCGGTGAGTAAGGGGTTGTAGTTTCATGAGTAATACCATTATTTTAACAAAAATTAACAAATTCAGAGGAACAATATTCTCCTCCTTAATCAGATCTTAGCCTTTTAATTTTCTTTTCAATTTGATTTTCAACTTTTAATTTGAAAAGACAGAATTTACTAAAGGCTTCATCTTTTAATTTAAGTAAATAAATGTGATATAATCTAGAAAAAATATTTATAAAAGTAATAAAGTATCTTTTCCCTCCTCTAGTCAAAACTCCATTTAATTCACATATATCAATGTATATGAGTTCTAACAAAGTAGATATACGTGAAATAAAATTAAAAGATTTTCTAAGTTTCTTAGATTGAACACATATGTCACATTGTTTACTTAGGTTTATGCTAGATTTTGGAATAAGATCTAAATGCATCTTTCTCTTAATAGTATGAAGCTTCACATGACCAAGTCTAATATGTCAAATATTTTGAGATTCAATATTCATAATCATAGAGAAAATATTATTGAAATTAGAAATAGTACTTAGTTTAAACATACCATCATTGTACATATCCAATCCCAATAAACATATTGTGCTTGGTTATTACAAACTTATTACATTAAAAAACTAATTAAAATTCTTTTTTATTCAAAAGCAATCCACTAACAAGACTTTTCCTAACTTCTCGAACATGTTGCGTATCATTGAGAGTAGGTATGTTTTTCAAAGTAAAATGCAGATCAACTCTTTTATCCACACACTTGCGCAACATAAGAGTTCCCTATGGTCACAGTTATTTCTCGAAGATTTTGGTAAGAAATAAAAGAGAAAATATCAGAACAAATATGAACATTTGCTCTTGTATCAACATACCAATCTGTAGGTTGATAAACCATAAACATCTCAGATTTTAACAATTCTGACCGTGAAGCAGTACCCATAATCATGTTAGCTTGTTGAAAAAGAGCATCATTGTTGCTTGATTCTTCATTTCTTTTGCTTTTTTGAACTTTGCATTATTTGACAAAATGCCCAATCTTCCCGCAAACATAGCAAGTTATTTGTTTTTGGTTCTTTTGCACTTGACTAGAGGGCTTAAAGTGTTTCTTAATCATATTACCAAATTATCTGCCTTCATCTCAGAATTTGATAAGATTTGTAGAGTCTCATTTTTACTCCGATATTTCTCCTCGATTTGTATTGACATCAAGTCATCAAGTGTCATTGCCTCCCTCTCGTGCTTAAGAGTCGTTTGAAAGTCACTCCAAGGGTTGAAAGCTTATCGATAAATGCTAGAACCTGTAACCTTTCATCGATAGAAATTTTCTTTTGTAATGATCCTTATAACCAAATTTTGGATTTGATGAGCTTATTCGAGGACAGATTTTTCTTCCACCATTTTGAAGTCGAAGCACTCTCCTCCAGTGTACTTCTCTTCCCCAGTATTCTCCTTTCCATACTTCTTCCCAAGTGAATCCCACAATTCTTTCGAATTAGTAGTATCACAGTAAAGATCATAGAGTGAATCACTCAGAGCACTTAGAATCAGGCCATGATATGTATAGTCATCATTTAACCTTTTTTATATTTGCCAGATTTTCCCGACTCAGATCCACCTTCATTGGTAGTAGTAGGAGATGCATGATCATTAATAGTGTAAAAAATCTTAAAGGTTGTTAAGTAGAATTTCATTCGAAGTTGCTATCTCTTAAAATCAACTTCTTCAAATAGTTTGTGTTTCATTGATTTGTTAATCTTCTCCTCAGTTTTATCCATGATAGAGTATAATTTCTATTCTAAACTGTTAGAAATTAGTATCTGGATAAACTAAAAATAAGAAGGTTCTGAATTAAGGTGTGATATGATCACTGACTTTAGAATAGAAATTGCTCCCTTATAATGAATCATGTTCGGGCAATTTATTTCCAAGATATAATAGATTTCTTTGAATATTGTGTACACTGCAAATGTTCAAAACTCATGAACCAATTCAAAAAAACACTTCTGTTTATTGATCAGAGTCTTAAAAAAGTGTAAGAAGAAAATTTGTTTTTGTTTTTTTATTTTTTTGAAAGTATCCAACAAAAATTAGTTTTCTTTTTTTGATATTATATAGTGATGCAGCTCATTGCGTTGAAAAAACATAATTGATGTTTGACTGTCAGTTTCATATATTTTATATTTTAACTTGTTATGTAAATATTACACATATTTTAAGCTGAAAATCCTCTTAAAAAATGATAATATTGTTGGCATGTGACTTGAGTGACTACCTAGAACGTATATTTTGATTTGTCGATTTATAACTTAAGTGAGTACCTAGACAAACATTTTTGGCTTGACTAAATGGTAGATTAGCAATCTTTCTTTACATTTCAATCAACAAATAACCTTTATGATCTTACTAAATAAATGCAACATTGTCCAAACTTTATCAAGTAAAGATTAAGATGGACAATGAATGTCATTTAAGTTTTTTTTTTTTAAGTAAATAGAATAAAAAAGTTGTAGTGATTGGAGAACCACCTCATTGAACATATATTAAGGTTTATTTCTAATTTCCTAAATTTTATCACAAACCAGAAGATGATAACAAATCTTATGTAATGTATGATACTATATGATGCTAAAAAGTTCATTTGATTTCTTCTTTACTTGATTGATGAAAGTATATGATAGACTGTAGTATTTTAAACAATGAAAGAAACAACTCATTTGCATTTCTTTTTGAATAACCATTTTCTGAAGTCTTCGAAATCACCTAGAGGGGGTGAATAGGTGATGGTTAAAAACAATGACAAATAATGTGAAATTAAAACAGAATATAGAAGCATGCAAGATATTAGAGGAGTGAGTTGAGTAGAGAAATAAAGAGAAGGCAATCGCAGATGCAAGAATATGTTTTGAGATTCGAGCCACTGTTTTAGGTCCTCGCCGTCACCGCAATTAAAGATTTCTACTATTCTTTGATCCTGCAAGATCACTAACTCTACACATTTCCGCAGGAACAACCAGACCTGCAAGTCCTCTTACTCGGTGCCACAACACCTACAATTACGAACCCGCAAGCTCGTTTGAGACCGCAACTTCTACAACTCTTGAATATAAGAAGGGGAGTGATCCTTTCTAGATCGCCAAAAAGCTTACAATGCAATCCTATAATCAATGTAGGGATTTTAAGCTCAGAGATTATGTATATGAGTAAAGCTTTGAAGTATTTGGATTGAAGACATAAAGCTTCAAAATTGTATTTGAAATTTTGGCTCAAAGTTGGTTTCTTTTGAAAATCTTTACTAATACACTTGAAAATCTTGAACAAAATACTTCATTAATTATCTTAGGGTTTTTCTAGAGTACCCCTATTTATAGAGAGTCAAAATAGAAGATGAAAGTACACCTAGAGGGGGTGAATAGGTGTAAGGCTAATCTAATGACAAATGATGTAGAATTTAAAAATTAATTGCAACACACTTAGTGTAACCAAAGAGTGTAGCCGAATTTCCAGTGAAGGGCTCTGGACTAACTCTTCTTGATTCCTCTGAATAAGAGTTGAGGTGCTATATGAAGCTCTCTTGGTCAACACAAGTATGACACACAAACAAACACAAGCATATAAGATATAAATGATATGATGCAATGCACAATGTAAGAGAGAGAGTTTAGAGATAGTGGATCAAACACAAACACCAAGGATATGTTTCGAGATTCGAGCACCCATCTCTACGTCCCCGCCTTCACACAGAAGAATTTCCACTATAGCGTCCACACAGGATTTCCGGTCGACCGCAGACAGCCTGGTCCATCACTTATAGGGATTAAAAACTTGGTTATTTGTCTTCTAAAAAATCCCATAAAATCACATAAATTTCACAAAAATCAGTTCTTATTATATCTTTGAAATACGAATATGTGTGAAAAATTCAACACATATTAAAAACAATTTGAACCATTTTTGTATTCTTGAAAATTTGCCTTAAATCAAAATTCGTATTTTTCAAAAACTAGGACTTTGAAATGGAAAACCGTTTTCTCCAAAACTCATGTAAATACAAAAACAAGATATTGAAACAACTTATTAAGCATGTTGTATATGGATAGAATCCAATAAACATGAAGGATATTATATCCATGTTTTTGACATGAAATCCAAAAATAAGTTTTGTTTAAATACAAAACTCCAACCTCATGAAATAGACTATCAAAATAAGTTTTTCTAAATAGATAAAGTAGATGTATATAGATCAAATCTAATATACATTAAACCATGTAAACTTATTTTGATTCTATCTATTCATGAAAACCATGTATATTAAAAAAACGAAACCGGTTAAATCGAAAACCAAAACATGAAACTTTAAATTTGTGTGTGTATTGTGAATTTGAGCATATCAACACTATCTAATCTTTAACACAAGATCTAAAATCTTAAACTAAATAAACCGAGGTCTTCTTGTAGAACTTCTTCTCCAAGTCGACTCGATCCAAAACCAATCCAACGAGCTTGACTCAACCGAGTACTAGATGCGATCTTGATGCTCGAGCTCTTGAATCACTATGTGAAAGCTCCAAAACACCTTTGTTGAAGCTAATCACCTACTAATATTTTGATCAAATATCTTAAACTAAATATCACAAGACTATTAGTAAACTATAACTACATGAGTTAATCATCATCGAAACTATAATGATGGGCCTCTGGGCCAACAGAAGAGAGAAATCCAAAATAGCCGGACAGATTAAAATATAGCCGTTTGGGATTAATTAAGCTTTTACAAGCCTGTCGGTCGACTGGCCGGTTGACCACTAATGGTCAGATTTCTGATCGTTAGGGATAGCGGTCGACTGGGCGGTCGGCTAAATCCAACAGAGAGCTCTGAGTCTCAATCGGTCGACCGGTCGGTCGGTCGATGTTGACAAACAGAGAACATAGCCCCTATACATGGTCGACCAGGTGGTCGACCAATGTGCACAAGCTAAACTTGTGCATGTCCGTACAAAATCAGTTGACCACTCGGTCGACCAATAGAGCAATCAACTCTGCATGTCGGTTGACTGGACGGTCGACTAGGAAAGGACCATAACTCATACTTGGAAATGTTTTGAAATTGTTTTTGATTTTTCACTAAAACACTTTGAAATCTCTTTATAAAACAAAGTTCATGTATATATTTGAAGTTCAAATATGCGTGGTCCTAGAACAACACAAGAATATAGTTTTGGACTTATTTTTGTAAATATAAAAATTTCTTTGCATATATTCTTTTGAAAAGCCATAAATAAAAAATACCGTTTTGAAAATGATCTAAACTATCAAAAATCTTTTTCAAGAATTTAGAAACAAAACAAATAAATCTCTCTCTCTCTTTGTGTGTGTGTGTATGTGTAAATCTCTTGAGCAATTCAAACCTCTAAACTTGGTTTTAATAAATCTAAATCTTACATTGTTTAATAAAGAAAAATAATTTCTTCTCGTTTGCTTTAATCTTATAACTCTCCTGATCTCATGAGCTTGACTCCAACCTTGAGTCATTTGTGTGTTCTTGATGCTTGAGCTCTTGGATAACTTTCTTGTTAGCTTCAAAACTTGTGAGTCTTTTGGAGAAACTAAACATAACTTTAACAATTTTTTATAAATTTGTAACTTATAAACAAACAAAAATTATTAGTACTAATAACTTGATGAGATTATCATCATCAAAACTAGGGTGAAGGGCCTTTGGGCTAAAAATCTTATATGCCAGTGAACTCAAAGAATTGCCTTGGAAATTGTCAAAGTGATATTGAAAAAAAAGTAATTAAAAAATATGTTGCTTAAGTAATTTCAAGAAAAAGAAATTAAAGAATATATGATTTGTAAAATTGAGTAGAGTTTTGCAAACAAGTTCGCCGCTTGTTGAAAGTTCACTTAGAGGGGGGATGAATTAGTAATATGCTAATCAAATGTAAAAGTGCAACAATTAAAATAAATAATAAGATGGTTAACTCAAAAAATAAGAAGTGAAGCTGGATTTCCCATGTAAGGGCTCTGGAACTTTTCCTCTAAATTCCTCTAGATTAAGAGTGGAGGTGCACAATTGTCTTTTTGCTTGAAGGAGAAAAATCTATAAAAATGAATGATCCAAGCAATATATAGTATGCAGAGTGAAGTGCAGTGAAAGCAACAATACAAGTATAAGCAATAGAGAAAAGTAAAAGTGAGAGAAATTGCAATCGCAAATACAAAAAATTATTTCGAGGTTCAAGAAACTCACTCTACCTCCTATCTCCACCGCGTGAAGGAATTTCACTATCCACCAAGGATCTCCATAAAGGAACTACAATGATCTACACAAGACCTGGAGTACACAACTCCAACTTTCAATCATCTACACAAGAGTTAGCACAAAGCCAATGAAGTTTACTAACTCTTAGTGACCACAAAGATTATAAGCCTTCTCTTTTTAACTTTTTAGAGTATAGAATGAAGAAATGAAGCTCAAGAAGTTTGTGTGAAAGAAAATTTAGTTTAAAAGAATGAACTTGAAAGCTTAAAACTTGTAGAAATTGACTTGAAATTGAGAGCTCTTGAAACTTGAAAATTAGAGAAATGAGAACTTTGATTTTTCTTGAAAATACTTGATTTCTCTTGAAAACTTGTTGTTTTAAATCCTCTACAATTACCCACATATATAGGCAAGTGATAAAAGTCATTAGAGAGGTAAATCAGAGTATTAAGTAGGTGATTAGACTCAAAACTGTAAAAATGCCCATTGGAAAAGTCAAAATCAATTCAAATGCTAAATATAGTCATTACTGTAGCTTCTGCAGGGTTGCTAGCCGACTGCCAACGGTTAGGAAAATAGTCGTTGCCAGTCGGTCGATCGAGCCACAAACAGAAAGCACTGACATTGGAACGGTTGACTGGTCGACCAACCAAATTGCCAACCAGAGAGTACAACTCCTTCTGTGGTTGACAGAGCAGTCGACTGGGCCTCATTCTCGGATATATGCATAACCATATGCATATTCGGTCGACCGCTCGGTCATCCGCGCACAGTGCAGTGTTCACTGCGCACAGGGCAGTTGACCGACCAAGCCCAAAAACCTGTATAAAATCTATTTTGGAAACTGAACTCATTTTAAAATAAATTATATATGTATAAAAATAGTTTTGGCAACATATAGACTATGAGATACATGTATATAAATAGTTATTAAAATTTGAGAAGATATTGAACATGTATCAATAAACATTTTGAGGAACATGTTTAAAAACCAAAAACTTGATAGTGTGTATTCTTGAGCATCAATTCAACGCTTTATACTTAAATATTCTAAGTTCTTATATAGGTTACTCAATCTTCAAGTTTCCTTCAAGTGGGCTTCTCCAAAAATTCACGCGTTGATCGTTCGAGCTTGAATCACATACTTGAGTCAACTTGAGCATTTCAACACCTTCTTTTGAGGAACTAAATCTCTTTAACCCTGAAAAACTTAAGCACACTTGAACTTGATTAGTACCTCATAACTACATGAGTTTTGTAATCATCAAAATAAGAAACCGGTGTGATTGTAACTTTAGACCAACAATCTTCTTCTATTTGATGATAACAAAACACATGAGGAGTTATAAAAAATAATATGAAGAGCTTGAAAAGCTCCACCTCAAATTATGCTTATTTGAAATATGGTTCAATATAACTAAAAGATTTTGTCCAATATAATCAAGTTACATGCATGCATATATAGAAATTTTAACAATTTAGAACAATATGCATAAATAGCCATCCATTCATCCATGCCTCCTTCCACTAACAAAATATGCGATAAAGTAAGGAGTACTTAACAAACTATTGCATGAAACACGGATGGATGGATTTAAGACATTTAAAACAAAATAACTCAACAATTCTTCCATCAACAAAATTTAACAATTTAGAACAATATGCATAAATAGTTATCCATTCATCTATGCCTCCTTCCACCAATGAAATATGCAATAAAGTAAGGAGTTAGCAATAAAGTAAGGAGCACTTAACTAAATATTGCATGAAATATGAGTAAATAGATTTAAGATATTTAAAATAAAATAACTCAACAATTCTTCTCTCCCTTTTGTCATACATCAAAAAGGAGAAAATATTGAAAACCATAATACCAATTTAAAAGCAATTGAAACATGGATACCTATTGAAAGGCATATAAGCAATTGAAACAAATATGTAAACAACATGGATATTAACTAAAAACATATGAAAATATTTGAAGTTTTAAACGAATTGAAAAATAAGTAAAAGAAATATCGAATTGAAATTTAAAAACTCTAAGCTTATGATTCCATCATAAAAACATTCAATTCACCACAAATGAAAGAAAATCTATTATAATCAAGTGATTTTGTAAAAATATCGGCTAATTGAAAATTGATAAAAACATAATCAATTTCAGTATCACTTTTCTCATAATGATCTCTAAGAAAGTAATATCGAATCTCTATATGTTTGGTCTTACTATGTAGATTTGTATTTTTGATCATTTGAATAGTACTAGTATTATCACAAAATATTGTAATATGATCATAATGCAAATCATAATCAAGAAGAGTATGTTTCATCTAAAGGACTTGTGCCCAACAAGCCCCGACTGTAACATACTCTGCCTCGGCAGTCGAAAGGGCCACAAAATTTTGTTTGTTTGAAGACTATGAAACAAGGTAATTTCTTAGAAATTGACAAATTCCACCAGTGCTCTTCCTATACACTCTACAACCGACATAGTCAGCATTCTAATAACTCGTCATGTGAAATTGTCAGGTCTTCAGGTACCATAAACCCATTCTAATAGTGCCCTTAAGATATTTAATAATGCTTTTTATCGCAATTAAATAAGACTCTTTATGACAAAATTGAAATCTAACACATACAAAAAAACTAAATATAATATCTGGCCTACTTGCCGTCAAGTAAAGTAAACTACCATCATGCTATGGTAAAGTTTAATGCCAATATTTTTACCTTTTTCATTCTTGTCAAGCTTCATTGTGGTAGCCATGGGAGTTTTGCTAATCTTCGCATCTTCTAACACAAACTTTTTGATTAGTTCTCCGATATACTTGGCTTGATTAATGAAGACCCCATCGCTCTTTTACTTGATTTAGAGTCCAAAGAAATAGCTGGGCTCTCCCATCATGCTCATTTTAAACTCTTCTTTCATGCACAACTCAAATCTTTGCATAGTTTTTCATTAGTCGATTCAAAATTGATATATCAACATATATTTGTACTATCAAGATGTCATTATTAACATGCTTTGTAATAAGGTGGTATCTACTTTTTCTTAGCAAAACCCTTATGAACAAAGAAACTACTAAGTTTTTCATACCAAGCTCTTCTTAGAGCTTATATCAAATCATACAAAATATTTTCAAATTTTAAAACAAAATCCAGATGTATGGGATCAACAAACCCAAGGGATTGTTAACATACACCTCCTTCTCCTCCACAAGTTTATCAGTCAGGTAGTTGGTAAGATTGGTGGGAGGTATTTGCGTAAAAGTGACATGCCTAATTAAGCCAAACCACCAACCTTCGAGGTTTGCCTCTCAATTTTTCACCTTAGTCACCGATTTAACAAGAGTTAAATTCTAAAACTTTCTCCTTAGGTCAAATCTCCTAGTGAGTCTGAGTAGTCTTAGGGCCAAAATTTATTCAAATTTTAGGTTAGGATTGGGTTGTGAGTGCAATGGATGTGGTTTGTGGACTAAGAAAGGGTAATGATTTCTCCACCTTATCTTATTTATAGGTTTTGTCCTTAAGTCATTTTAGGTGAACGTGTGCAAGTAAATAGATAAAAATTCACTCAAAGTAATTGTAAATCTACCAAAAGTGTTTCTTAATCTAAATGCAATGTGACGTACCTTGTTTTCAGCACTCTTTGACAGTAAAGTAAATGAAATAGAAATAGACATGTGCCCTAAGATGCAAGAGTCTAAACCATTTTTTTAAGTTAAACAACCAATCAATTAATATTGAGTTATTAGTAGTGTGCAAAATAGTCAAACAGATAAAATAACAATTGCATAAGATAACTTTTGAACCTTTAAGCAGCCCTGCAAAAAATGTCAGTAGTCCTCTCCAAAGGGCCGTGTTTGCGTGGCTTATTTGATGAGTTATGGGCTCTGCTTTGAAGGCAGAGTCCCAAATGTTGGTCCCGAGATGATGCCAATTGTTGAACTTTCTCTGTTGGCACTTATGGATCTAAAATACGAAGTCAACACAAATACTAAATAAAGAAGGATTAAAGTTAAACAAATAAATAAACTTGCAATAAAGGAAATCAAATCTCAGAAAAGTTTAGACAAACGCAAACACGAGAGATTTATCCTGGTTCGGTCCTCGTGACCTACATCCAGTCCCCAAGCCACCCGCTTGAGATTTTCCTTTATCCTTGATTTTGTACACCCAAAATCAACACCATGCACACCACTTGACAAATCCTCTTTGCCAAATGTGTACACCTTCTCTTACAACCAAGAGAACACACCACCTTGTACAACTTGCTTCTACACCAAGAAGACCCTCTTGTACAATGATATCTTTGAGGATTACAACACTTCCTATAAGCCTTGGTACAATATGTGAACATGGACAAGGTCTAGTATAGAAGAAACTTCAGAGAACTTCACTATAGAGTTGGAATTTGGTGAAGAACTGAAGTGGGAACAGTTTTCAGGATTGGCAGAATTTTTGATTAGAAAACTGAAGATTAGGATTGGTATTTTGCCTTAGATTAACAACCCTATTTATAGCTGCACTCTAGGAGTAGTTAGGGTAGTTAATAGGTGCCTTTTGAATGTTCAAACGTTGAAGAACGTTGCAAAAAATATCAGAATACAGAAACTGTCCAACAGTCAGAACTGCCTATAGTCGACTTGCCATTTGAGTTAGTCGACTAGTCTAGGCAAATTTCTAAAGGTTAGTCGACTATAGTGAGGATCAAGTCGACTAGGTCATGATAAGTTCAAGTGACAGGTTTCTGGATAACTGAACCAAGTCGACTGCAACCACTTTATAAGTCGACTAGGCCAGTGATTAGTCGACTAGGGGAATAGGGTTAGTCGACTACAATTGTCTATTAGTCGACTAGGTCTTCTGTCAAGTCGACTAACAGACAAACAGAGAGTTGGGTATCAAATTGAGACACAGGATTAGTCGACTAGGATTTGGTCAAGTCGACTATACTATGGGTTAGTTGACTATAAAGGGATATAAGTCGACTATACGTCTAAGATATGTGTGTGTGCATCAAGGCTTTTTACATGCTATTTCATAATTACAAAACACATCATATCAACTCTCTTTGGGAAGTCTTAATCTTGTAGAACTCTTGATATAGTCCTGTGATAGAGCTCCAAATGAAATGCTTCACAAATGTCTTCATCGAAATATGTTCCAACATTCTCCCCCTTTTTGATGATGACACGTTGTGTGCACAAATGCTCCCCCTGCAGAAAATATGTTATATTTTCCTCCCCCTGCAGAAAATGGGTTATAACAGATATAGAAATACTTTGTTCTCCCCCTGCAACAAATATATCATTAGAATATATGTGTGTGTGTGTGTGTGTTCTTATCAACTTTCTTATATGGTACCTGCAAGATAAACGTTAGATGGTACCAATAAAAGAACACAATTAACCTTTAGGAGACCAAATCCATTTTGAATTTGGTTTCCATCTGTTAGTATACACATAATTGCATGAATTACATATATCATGAATGTATGATGCAATATAGGTATTTTTATCAATTAGGTTTAAATTCTTATGAATCCATATAAACTTATTTTTCTTAGACTTTCTTGTCATAAAAGACTTATATGGATTATACCAATATGAAGATTTTTCAATATATCCAATACCATAATTATTATGTGACAACTTTTGAAAAGATAACAAATCATTCAATTTTTCTTTTCCTTGATTGAACTTAGTCACATTTTTCAAAATATCTTCATATTTCTTTTTGAAAACTAACATGTCTTTATCCAATATAGAAATCCTTTCATTCAAAGACATAGTTTCCTTTTTAAGAAAAATATTTTCTTTGATAAACTTCTCATTATCATTTTTCAAAGATGATATTACTTTTTCAGATTCATCTTTTTGAGAGTTTATACAAGAAACTTGTACATCATAACATGAATTTTCCTTTAAAAGTTTTTCATTTTCTTTTGATAAAACTTTATTTTTCAGTTTTTCATTCTTCAGACCATTAAATAATTCATGAAATGCATCAAAAAGTTCAGTAAATGATACCTCATCATCTTCTAGTGCCATGTAACAGAGATTGACACGTTCTGTGGTTTCTTCTTCGTCAGAGGACGAGGAATCACTGTTTTCCCATGAGGCTTCGTCGTCTTTCACCTTTCTGAACTTTTTGCTCATGTATTTGCCTTTATTCTTGAGCAAAGGGCAATCCTTCTTCAAATCACCTATTTTGTTACAATTAAAGCATTTAAATTTACCTTACTTAAGAAATCTCCTGAATTTCTTTGAAAGCATTGCCATCTCCTCTTCATTGTCATCGGAATCGTCCGTGTCGGAGGATGCATGGAAGGCAATTTCTTTCTTCTTTGAGTGGTGTTGTCGTTCCTCCTTATTTCTTTCTTCTAGTTGCACTTCATATGCCATTAGATTATCAATTAGGTTTTCTAATGACAAAGTTGAGAGATCATTCGCTTCTTCAATAGCGGTTATCTTCTTCTCCCATTCTGGTGTGAGTGCACGAAGGATCTTGCGAACTTTTTCGACTTGTGTGTAGTCCTTTCCAAGGGATGCTAAGGAATTGGTAATGTCGGTGAATCTTGTAACCATTTCTGATATGGTTTCATTCTCCTCCATTTTGAATAATTTAAACCTGTGGACAAGAATAGATATTTTAGATTCCTTAACTTTATTTGTGCCTTCGTGTGATACCTGAAGAGTATGCCATATTTGATGTGCAGAAGTGGCTGTTGACACACGGTTGAACTCTTCTTTGGTTAAGGCACAGAATAGAGCATTCATCGCTTTGGCGTCAAGGTTCGCATTCTTCTTTTGATCATCACTCCAAGCGTTGTAGTTGGTTGTTGGCTTGGTGTACGGTGCTTCTACGATGTTCCAAAGTTCGTAGTTGAGCGATTGCAAGTAGATCTTCATTCTACACTTCCAATAGTTGTAGTTAGATCCGTCAAATAGCGGTGGACGTTGTGTAGAATGTCCTTCTTTGAATTGTGACGAAGGGAACTCCGTTGCCATCCTTGCTTGTTGTTGACTAGGTATGCAGGGCTTGTATGCCGGTTCGGGCTCTGATACCAATTGTTGGTCCCGAGATGATGCCAATTGTTGAACTTTCTCTGTTGGCACTTATGGATCTAAAATACGAAGTCAACACAAATACTAAACAAAGAAGGATTAAAGTTAAACAAATAAATAAACTTGCAATAAAGGAAATCAAATCTCAGAAAAGTTTAGACAAACGCAAACACGAGAGATTTATCCTGGTTCGGTCCTCGTGACCTACATCCAGTCCCCAAGCCACCCGCTTGAGATTTTCCTTTATCCTTGATTTTGTACACCCAAAATCAACACCATGCACACCACTTGACAAATCCCTTTGCCAAATGTGTACACCTTCTCTTACAACCAAGAGAACACACCACCTTGTACAACTTGCTTCTACACCAAGAAGACCCTCTTGTACAATGATATCTTTGAGGATTACAACACTTCCTATAAGCCTTGATACAATATGTGAACATGGACAAGGTCTAGTATAGAAGAAACTTCAGAGAACTTCACTATAGAGTTGGAATTTGGTGAAGAACTGAAGTGGGAATAGTTTTCAGGATTGGCAGAATTTTTGATTAGAAAACTGAAGATTAGGATTGGTATTTTGCCTTAGATTAACAACCCTATTTATAGCTGCACTCTAGGAGTAGTTAGGGTAGTTAATAGGTGCCTTTTGAATGTTCAAACGTTGAAGAACGTTGCAAAAAATACCAGAATACAGAAACTGTCCAACAGTCAGAAACTGCCTATAGTCGACTTGCCATTTGAGTTAGTCAACTAGTCTAGGCAAATTTCCAAAGGTTAGTCGACTATAGTGAGGACCAAGTCGACTAGGTCATGATAAGTTCAAGTGACAGGTTTCTGGATAACTGAACCAAGTGACTGCAACCACTTTATAAGTCGACTAGGCCAGTGATTAGTCGACTAGGGGAATAGGGTTAGTCGACTACAATTGTCTATTAGTCGACTAGGTCTTCTGTCAAGTCGACTAACAGACAAACAGAGAGTTGGGTATCAAATTGAGACACAGGATTAGTCGACTAGGATTTGGTCAAGTCGACTACACTATGGGTTAGTCGACTATAAAGGGATATAAGTCGACTATACGTCTAAGATATGTGTGTGTGCATCAAGGTTTTTTACATGCTATTTCATAATTACAAAACACATCATATCAACTCTCTTTGGGAAGTTTTGATCATGTAGAACTCTTGATATAGTCGTGTGATAGAGCTCCAAATGAAATGCTTCACAAATGTCTTCATCGAAATATGTTCCAACACCAAAGCCAATTTTATGTGCCATGCTGAAATAATTTTCCTATTCTCTACTTCTGCACACGGAAACAAAGAAGATAATTAGTTAAAAGAAAAAACTGTATCGTTCCCTCCCCGGCAACGATGCCAAAATTTGATTAACAAAAGGCAGAGTTTAGGAAAGTGCTCATCTGATATGTGATTAACTCTGAATTCTTACAATTTAATCGTAGTAGCAATGGCTATATGGGTCGATCCTCAGCGAGAGATTTGTTGGACGCGTATCGATACAGTATTATTTTTAGAAGAAAATTTTAGTTGTGAAGAAGGATTAGTTTTGTCTTCATTATGAGAAAAGATCAGAGTCTACTAATCATCTACCACCACTAACTTACTAGTTCATGAAGATTAAATCTCATATTGAATCATAAAAGTATTCTTATAAAAATTTACTTCAAGTAAGATATATAAGATGAAAAGCTAATCCTAATTGAAACATACTACCCAAAGTTCAATATTAGATTATCAAAACTTTCTAAGCATAACCTAAGAAAAATTATTTAGATTTAACATTAAACTATCAAAGCTATCTAAGCATAAAATAAGTAAAACTATTAATAATTATTAACAATAATCAAGTTTACTTTTTAACATCAAATGTCTTCAAGAAGATTACTTAGTTATAGAGTTTTAAGCATGTATGGGATTCAATTAGTTTAAGCAATCATAGAACTGGAAGTAGTAGTGGAGAGATTAACAAACCATGAATTGTATTTAGTTAGGCATGGTGAAGTTTAAACTAAGCATAATGTTTGAATAAGAAAATTACATGAATAAAAAGAAAGCAAATAAAGAAGACAATAGAATTAAAAGAAGAACAGGAACCTTGTTTATTGAAGCTGTCACCGTCAAATTACAATCGCTCATTCGTCTCTTTACAATTCCCTCAAACTAAAATCCTAGAAATTTATAAAATTCAGAAGAAAAAGAATACTAAAGAAAATCCTAAGTTTTGATCTCTGAGATAGCTCCTTCCTCTGGCTCTACCTCTCTATTTATAGGGAAAATAAGAGGTAACATCATGATAGAACTCATACACCCAACCGCCAAAAGAGGGGCCAATAGAAAGTCGCATTTCAGCGGCAATTCCCGGGTGGATGGGTCTGCTCTTTCGTACGTGACTTCATATCGTTCATCAATCAGAAAATTTATCCTCAGAATCTTCATTTAAACTCTGAATTTTAAAATATTATCCTTTCAAGATAACTTGGGAAGCAAGTTATCTTCTAATCTGAGTTTAAATTTAAATTTTCTCCATTTATTTTTGACTTAGAGCTTAAGGAACCTAATTTAAGTTAATTTTCTCCTTTATTTCTGAATTAGGACAGAAATTATCTCTGAATCCTTATCTTTCTCTTGATTTCAAATTGATCTGAATGTAGATAGGATAATTAGAAGCTTCCTTCATCTTTATCTTCATATTCTAAATAACTACATACCATAAACAAAAAAGGGTAAAATAGCAAAATTTAATTAAGAATAATCAAAACTTAAATATGCAAAAATGATGATAATAATGCAAATATAAAATGTAATCAACTAAAAAAATAAGCGTTGCCAGTCGGCCGACCAGTCAATCGACCGAGCCACAAATAGAGAGCACTGACATTAGAAAGGTTGACCAATTGGTCGACCGAAGAGCCAAACAGAGAGCATTGCTCCTTCTGCGGTTGACCGACTGGTTGACTGGGCCTCGTGCACAAATATGTGCATATCCGTATACATATTCAGTCGACCGCTTAGTCGACCAGGCACAGTGCAGTATTCACAGCAAACATGGGCGGTCAACCAATCAAGCCCCGAAACCTGTATAAAATCTATTTTTGAAATTAAAATTATTTTTAAATAAATTATACATGTATAGAAATAGTTTTGACAACACATAGGCTGTGAGATACATGTATATAAATGGTTATAAAAAATTGAGAAAATATTGAACATGCATCAATAAACATTTATAGAAACCTGTTTAAAAATAAAAAAACTAGATAAACATCTTTTGTGTGCATGTTTGAGCATCAATTCAACATCCCACCCTTAAACTTTCTAAGTTGTTACATTGGTTACTCAATCCTCAAGTCTCCATCAAATGGGCTTCTTAAAAAATTCACGCGTTAGTTGTTCGAGCTTGAATCCCATACTTGAGTCAACTTGAGCACTTCAACGCCTTTTTTGAGGAACTAAATCTCTTTAATCTGAAAAACTTAAACACACCTAAACTTGGTTAGTACCTCATAACTATATGAGTTTTGTAATCATCAAAATAAAAAGGTGATGTGATTGTAATCTTAGGCCAACACTTGTTTCTTACGAAGAGATGGGAAACATGCCTTAATGACTTAGTGACATATTTTTATGCAAGTCTTATTAAAAAGGGGTTGGTCTATTTTTGAATATACATTTAACCAATCTCAATACTTTTAGCAGTTAACATCTTAAAAGATTTCACAGAACCTTTATCTCATGGTCTTTAACTTTTGAAAAGTCTTCAAGTTCACTAGAATTACACAAGTCACATTGTAGTTGTCAAGTTTTGACCCCCTCGAGATCACAACATGTGTTCATTCAGCCCTTGGATGACCACTTGACATGTATCCATACCTAAAATCTCTGAAGAAGAGTCTTAATCTCATCTAAATTCTGAGCAGTTCAAGTAGCCAAAGAATAAAAATAGAGTTGAGTACGAGTGCCCCTATCTCTAAGCCAAATTTTTATTTGAATCCAGCGGTTACGGTTCGGAAGCGGATAATCACATTGGTAGCTGGATAGACCCCACTGGATAAAGACAAATATGGGCTCTACCAATTCAAATAAGGATATCTGGCTCTAACTACCTCTAAGATAAGCATTCGAAGATCTCTCCCACTTTCAAAACCTAACCCCTCCTCAAAACAATCTCGCACTGAAGACATGGCTCCACCAAGGAAGAACGTCTCCAAGGCTATAGCCGCTGCCCCTGCCTCTTCGAAAGGAAGAGGGAAAGCTGTTGAAGTTGCTGAGCCTGCAAGTCGTCACCCCATTATATCCGACGTCCACATCACCGACGCTGAAGATTTTTAGTCTTCTGCTGCCTCGCCACAGAGGGTGCTTACAGCCATGTCCGAACCTCGACACATCAATGAGCAACTCCTCCAAATGCTTTTCAGCTTGCAGAAGCAGATGGAAGAGAAGAAAACAGAGATGGGTCGACTCTGCGAGGCGGCTACATTTGAAAAAGACGAAGCGGCTTATGTCCAGGCTAGACTCCTCAAGCAGGTTGACATACTGTGAAAATCACAGTCCTCCCAAACTTGTGAAGAAAGAGCTTGGTCTCCCCCGTCATCACAACGTGACGAGGAAGCCGTTAGCACTAGCAGTTTGAAGCACAACATGTCAGAGACTTATGATAATGACAAGTGCTCCAGGAACTCAGGACATCCCCACAGCCAGAAGTTCCATCGCATTCACGACATTGCGGATCTGATTCAAAAGCAACTCAACCAAGTGAGCCAACAATCTCTAAAAGGAATGGAACGTAGCAGGCTGAGGCCCTCCGATTCACCACTGTCGAGGAAAATTACCATGCTAGTATTCCCGAGAAAATCACCATAGCGGGCTGATGCCCTTTGATTTCCGCTATCTATAAATCACCCCGACACGCACGCGAGTCAAACAAGGATGATGTTGTAGAGTCCGACCTAATTCCATTCAGGATTCTCATTAATCATGTGTTTAACGCCACCAAAGATCAGCCTTGGGTTAGGCGCTCTACTCAACCTCTCTCGCAAAACCTTAAGGGACCTGGATCCAGGTATCACTGCGCTTTCCATAATGGGATGGGTCATCCCACCATCGAATGTCGACCCCCCCCGACGACAACTCTAAGATCCGGTTAATCAAGAATATCTCCGAGAGTTCATCCTCAATCTGGAACAAACCTCGAAAACTAAAGTACAAAGGAAATACCCACCACAAGACAGTCAGGTAGGCAACACCCTCATCCAGTATAGGAAGGTGAATGCCATCTTCGGCACCTCCCCGATAGAGAATCCATAGCGAAGGAAAGGGCTATTTATGTCAATGAAGCCCGGAGGGATGACTATCCCATAATACTAATAAACCCACCTTCATCACCGGGCAGACCTATCTTCTTCTCGAAGACCAACACCTAGTCCTGCGCTTTTAGCACAATGATGCTTTGATCATGACAATGCATATCAGTTGTTACCGAATGTCAAAGATCTTTGTTGATGGAGGAAGCAATGTCAACATTCTATACTAACATTCCTTAGATCAGATGGAGGACACTCCCGATTTGGCTGGAAAGATAATTCTTCCTCGGAGCCACTCACTCTCTATGAATTTAAGGGGAGCAAGCGCGCTCACTTGGAATAGTTATGTTCCCCATCCGAGTGGATTCATACAACATTATCACAGAGTTTTGCGTCCTTGACGTCGAATCTTCCTACAATGCTATCCTCAGGAAGCCATGGATTTATATGATGAGGGTTGTCCCATCCACCCATCGTTAACTTCTGAAGTACCTTACACTGATAGGATCGCTGAAATAAAGGGTAACCAAGCGATGGCCCGAACATAGCTACATTAGCCCGAAAAAAATTCAGTTGGATAAGAAAGACCTCTCGAGCAGTCTCTAACAAAAGATTCCCCTATATATAAGAGAAAAAAAAGAGAATTGCTGACCAATAACAATTACAAAATGGTGAAAGCTAGGATTCCAAATCCTTGCCGAGTTGGAGGACCAAAATCGTGGCTCACCATCAAGTCGGGATCCGAACAACAAGATCGAGGAAAAACTCGAGTCGTTTCTTGTAGATCCACATCATCCAGGCAAGTCCTCCGAATTGGCTCGAAGCTGCATTTTCCGGAGAAGACCTTGTTTAAAAAGTTCTTATCGGACAATTTGGATGCATTCACGTAGGCTCCCATCGATTTGCCTAGAATCGATCCCAGCATAATCTACCACAAGCTCTCCGTCAAGGCGGACACCAAGCCAGTAAAGCAGAAGTCAAGGAGATGAACGAGGAACAAAGTCGTACCATCAACAATAAATTTGATCGCCTACTACAAGTCAGCTTCATCCGAGAGACATTCTACCCTGACCGGCTCCAATCCCGTCCTCGTGAAGAAGAATGGCAAGTGGAGGATCCGTATTGACTTTACTAACCTTAATGAAGCTTACCCAAATGATAGCTTCCCCTCACGAGATCGATCAGCTGGTAGAGGCAACGATAGGCCATGAACTTCTCAGCTTCATTTACGCCTATTCCAGATACAACCAGATCAAGATGCACCCAAAGATGAAGACAAGACTACTTTTACTACTGGTCGGAGAATTTATTGCTACAAGGTGATGCCCTTCGAGCTTAAAAATGCCAGGGCTACTGTCCAGTGCATGGTTGACAAAGTCTTCAAGAATTGATTGAGAGTTCAATGAAAGTGTACGTTGATGACATATTGGTGAAAAGTACTACACACGAATCACCTCCAACATTTGGGTGAAGCTTTCAACCTCTTGCGGAAGTACAAGGTGAAGCTCAACCCCAAGAAGTGCACATTTGGGGTTACTTTCGGAAAGTTTTTAGGGTATCTGATTAATCAATGGGGCATAGAGGACGACCCTGACTAGATATCTGCCATCTTAAACATGAAGTCTCCTACGTGTATGAAAGAGGTCCAAATGTTGAACGAATGTCTTGCTGCTCTGAAACAATTTATTAGCCGATCTACAGACAAATGCAAGCCTTTCTTCTAAACCTTGAAGAAGAACGGTCTGATTTTCGCTGGAATGAAGAATGCAAGACAACTTTTCAAGGCCTGAAGAGATATCTGGATTGACCATTACTCTTGTCCAAGCCCACCTTGGGAGAAATGATGTTCCTTTATCTAGTTGTCTAAGAGTCAACTGTGAGTGGGGCACCAATTCGTGAAGATGAAGGCGTCCAAAAGCTGATCTACTACATTAGCCATTCCATGAATAGACCACAAACCAGATACCAAGGCTAGAAAAATTGATGCTCGCTCTCTTCATCATCTCGAGGAATCTCAAGCATTACTTTCAGACTTTCCCGATCAAGATCCTCGGAGCATCCCCTGTGAAGCTTATAAAGAATTCAAAAGCAACAGGACGGATATTGAAATGGGCATTAGAGCTGAGGCATTATGGACTCAGATACGAGTCGACGACAGTAAGGGTAGGTTTGGCGGACTTTATTGCTGACTTCACCCAGGAGTCACAGAGCAATGTGAGTTACTAGAAGGATGGATTCTAAATGTGGATAGAGCTTCAAACAGCATGGGACTAGG
The DNA here is from genome assembly GCA_038442645.1 of Agave tequilana. Lineage (NCBI taxonomy): Eukaryota > Viridiplantae > Streptophyta > Magnoliopsida > Asparagales > Asparagaceae > Agave > Agave tequilana. The sequence goes on from JAVJIF010032550.1 coordinate 71,355, forward strand.
CATCGAGATTGTCCTCACCACTCTAGAAGGATCGAGCAGTCTTTTACCCTTGGCTTTTCGGCCTCCAATAACGAGGCTGAGTTGAGGCAGTCCTAGACGGACTCTGAATGGCTATCACACACAGAGTTGCAGGACTCAAAATTCAGTGTGATTCCTCAATATTGATTAACCAGGTCAGGTGGGAATACATCAAAAGGGATGCTCGGAAAGCGAAGTACATACAACTGGTCCTTAGCCAAAATCTAAAATCTCCCGATGCGACTTCAAATGGGGTCCCAGATCTGATAACAATCAATGCTAACTTACTTGCCAATTTGGGGACAGCCATAGAGTTTCAATTCAGACGGGAGATTCTTGTCAAGCATATCGCCAATCGAGCATCCAATGACCGATTGGAAAGGTCCTTCATCTTGATATCTCACCAGGATGGAAGGATCCTATCATTGCTTATCTGAAGGATGGGATGCTCCTCGACAACATAGCGGAGGCACAAAAGCTCCTACACATGGCCATCAAATACACACTCTTTGGAGACGTCTTATACAAGAAGTCTTACTCCAAGCTTCATGTCGACCCCTACATGAGGTGCCCGGATCAGACGAAGCTCAGAGAGTGATGCATGAAATCCATGATAGTGACTATGGGAATCGTTTAGGAGGCCGCTTCCTCTCCCATAAGGTCAGCAATCAAGGGTATTACTAGCCCAAGATGCTCGACGATGTCAAGGATTATATGAAGAAATGCTCGAAGTGTCAGAGATTTGCCCCAGCATCAAACAGACCGAGTACTGACCTCCACACTTTGCGAAGTCCTTGGTCCTGCATGCAATGGATATTGGACATGGTTGGTCCATTTCCTCGAGCATAGCCTCAGTTGTGGTTCCTATTGGTAGCCACCGATTACTTCACAAAATGGGTCAAAGTGATGCCACTCTCCAAAGTCAAGGTCAACAGATTGTCAAGTTTCTTTCGCACAACACCTCCCCCACACTATTATCTCTGACAATGGGACAAACTTTACTAGCAAGCAAGTGACTCGGCTTCTGCTCTAAGTATAAGATAACCCACTAATTCTCCACATCCTATTATCCTCAAGGAAATAGTCATGCTGAGATCAGCAATTGTACTCGATAGCCTGTGCAAAGCCTGGATAGAGCAAAGGCCAGATGGGCCAAGAAACTCCCCGGGGTGCTCTGGGCCTACAGGACCATCAAGTGCGTCCCGACTGGTGAAATGCTTTTCTCATTGGCATATGGAACGGAAGCGATCATCTCGGTAGACATCAACATGCCGATACTCCGCGTGGAAGGGTTTATGAGACCAAAATAATGCACAACTCTGACTGATCCAGGATCAGTCAGAGAAAAAGTGACAGCAAGCTCATATTTGCATCATAGTATACTAACAGCAGGTCCGAGCTGCACACCACAAGTTGGTGAAGATTCACGAATTTCAAGTCGGAGACTTGGTCCTACCCAGACGGCTACCCCTCGGAGAGTCTCATGAAAGATGGAGGCTCGCCCACAATGACTGCTCAGACTCAACCTACTTCGGGTCCTCACCCTGATGGTTACCCAGCGAGTCGACAATTTATAGCGGGCCCTACAATGACAGCTACCCCTCGGGGGTCTTCTGAAAAATGAAGGCTCGTCCACAATGACTGCTCAGAGCTCAGCCTACATCGGGTCCTTACCCTGATGGCTACCCGAGCGAGTCAATAACCTATAGCAGGTCCTACCCTGACAACTACCCCTCGAAGAGTCTCCTGAAAGATAAAGGCTCGCCCACAGTGGCTGCTCGGAGCTCAGCCTGCATTGGGTTCTCATCTTGATGGCTATCCGAGCAAGTTGACAGCCTATAGCTGGTACTACCTTGATGGCTACTCCTCGGGGAGTTTCTTGAAAGATGGAGGCTCGCCTATAATGACTGCTTGGAGCCCAACCTACATCGGGTCCTAACCCTGATGGCTACTTGAGCGAGTCGACAACCTATAGCGGGTCCTACCCTGACGGCTATCTCTCGGGGAGTCTCCTGAAAGATGGAAACTCGCCCACAATGACTACTCGGAGCTCAATCTACATCAATTCTGTTGGCCCAAAGATCCATCACCCAAGTTTTAATGAAGATTATTTCATGCAGTTATTTGTACTAATGATTTTTTATTGTTGAAGTTACAAGTGTATAAGAATTATGATGTTTATGTTTAACTTCTCTCAAAAGTTTCACAAGTCAAGTTTTAAAGCTAATATCAAGATGATTCAAGAGCTTAAGAACTAAGAACACATCTAGCACTCAAGGTTGGAGTCAAGCTCAAGAGATCAAAATGAGATGCAAATTAAAGCACTCAAGAAGAAAATATTTTCTATACAACATAAGATTTAGTTTTGTTAAAATCAAGTTTCAGATATTTGGATTGCTCTTGAGATTCACACTTACACTCTAAATCATTATCGTGTTTCTCATTCTAAAATATTTTCAATGGATTTTGTTAGTGTTTACAAAATGGTATTTTGGATTTTAGATTTGGAAAAGTATTTTGAAAAAAATTCATGTTTACAAAAACAAGTTCAAAGTTTCTATTTGTGTTGATCTATGATCACACATATTTGTGCTACAAAAATTTAGATAAACTTCTTTTTGTAAGTATTTATCAAAGGAATTTATAGGATTTTCAAAGAGTATTTCTAAAATATATTTAAGTATGATTTTGGCCTTTTACCGGTCGACCGGTCGATCGACATGCAAAGCTGTTTATCCTGCCAGTCGATCGAGCAGCTAATTGGTTATGCACTGACATGGACAAGTATATCTGGTGCACGTCAGTCGACCACATGTAAGAACAATGCTATTTGCTTATCAACGCCGATCGACAGACCGGTCGACCAACTGAGAACACGAGCTCTCTGTTGGGCTCGATCGACCGCCTGGTCAATCGGTATCCCCAACGGTCAGAAATATGGCTATTGGCGGTCGACTGGCCCATCGACCTACAGGCTTGATTAATCCTGGCTTAAAATGACTATATTTTAATCTATCTTTTTTGGGTTAATCAATAATAGCTTATTTGGTTTTCTATCAGCTATTTTGGTCCTCCATAAATAGGGTACTGTAGAGAAACCCCAAGAACTTTTGCTAAGAGTTTTGATTAATATTTTCAAGAGATTTAGAAAATATTTTCAAAAGAATTCATATTTGAGCCAAAATTCCAAATCCTTATTTCTAGCTTTGAGCTTTCAATCTAATACTTCAAGCTTTTCTCACACTCACAATCTCAGAGCTCCACTTCCTCAGACTTGGTTATAAAGATTGTTTTGTGAGCCTTTGTGATCTAGGAGAGATCACTTCTTTCTTGTATTTGAAGAGGTGTAGAGGTTGTAACCTCGAGCGAGCTTGTGGGCTCGGATTGTAAGTATTGAGGCACCAAGTGAGGGACTTGCGGGTCTGGGAGCTCTTGCGAGAACTTGTATGAGTTGGTGATTTTGCAGGATCGAATAGTAGTGATAATCCTTCATTGCTGTGAAGGCAAGAATGTAGAGCAAGTGGTTCGAACCTCGAAACATATCCTTGCGTTTGTGATTGCCTTCTCTTTATCTCTCAACTCTACTCACTCTTTTATATCTTGCATGTTATTATTGTGCTTATACTTACATGCTTGATATCTCTTGTGCACTATTGCTTAACTTGCATGGGATTGTTGTAATGCTCTTGTTAATGTTGATTTGCTAGTTAGCTTAGTTGTTTTAATTCCGATTGTTTGCCATTGTTTTTAGCCATCACCTATTCACCCTTTTAGGTGATCTCAAGATCCTTACCCTGATAGCTACCCGAACTAGTCGACAACCTATAGCGGGTCTTACCCTGACGGCTACCCCTCGGGGAGTCTCCTGAAAGATGGAGGCTTGCCCACAGTGACTGCTCAGAGCTCAGCCTACATCGGGTCCTCACCTTGATGGCTACCCGAACGAGTCGACAAACTATAGCGGGTCCTAACCTAACCGTGACCCCTTGTGGAGTCTCCTGAAAGATTAAGGCTCACCTATAATGACTACTCGGAGCTCAGCCTACATCGGGGTCCTAACCCTGATGGCTACCCGAGCGAGTCGATAACCTATAACGGGTCCTACCATGACGGCTATCCCACGGGGAGTCTCTTGAAAGATAGAGGCTCACCTACAATGACTGCTCGGATCTCAACCTACATCGGGTCCTCACTCTGATGGCTACCCAAGCGAGTCGACACCTATAGCTGGTCCTGCCCTGACGGCTACCCCTCGGGGAGTCTCCTGAAAGATGGAGGCTCACCCACAATGGTTGTTCGAAGCTTAGCCTACATCGGGTCCCACCCTGATGGCTACCCGAGCGAGTCGACAGCCTATAGCGGGTGCTACCCTGATGGCTATCCCTTGGGGAGTTTCCTAAAAGATGGAGGCCTGCCCACAATGGCTGCTCAGGGCTCAACATATATCAGGCCTTCGCTCTGATGGCTATTCGAGTGAGTCAATAGCCTGCATCAGGTCCTACCCTGGCGACTACTCTAGAACAGCGCATATCGGGCCCTACCTTGACGGCTATCCCTTAGGGAGTCTCCTAAAAGACGGGGGCTCTCCAACAATGATTGCTCGGAGCTAAGCCTATATCGGGCCCTTTTCTTGATGGCTACTCGAGTGAGTCAACACTTATATCAGGTTCTACCCTGACGGCTACCCCTAGGGGAGCCTCCTGAAAAGGCGGAGGCCTGCCCACAATGGCTACCTCGACAACGTAGCTCCGTAGTCAGGATATCCCCCACTCAAAAGTGACATCGAGCCAAACTCCAGTGCAGGGATTCCCCCTCTCGGAGGTTCAACTTCATAGTTGGGATTGTTGAAGCCTACCAAATTGAGAATGTTGAAGCCTACCAAATTGAGAATGATGAAGCCTATCAAGTTTCAAGATTTTGATGATGAACAAGCATTTCTACCTCATTATGATTGCTCTACCTCAGTTGAAGCCAATTGAAGATTATGGGTGTTTTGGATGATTTTGTGTAACTTTAGAAGAGATGTGAAAAGCCTTGATCACTTACACAAAAAATCATCCCAAGTTGACTTGACCTTTTCATGAAGTCGACTACCCACTACTATAGTCGACTTTCCATATACCCTAGTCGACTAGATACTTTCAAACCAAATTTCCTAACTCTCTGTTTGGTCCCTGTCATGACTGTTAGTCGACTTGACTTCCATATGTAGTCGACTAACAGATACCCTAGTCGACTATACAATTTCCCAAGTCGACTAATAACCTATACAAAAATTTCCCAACTCTCTGTTTCTGTCTGAAATGAAACTTAGTCGACTAACCCAATATCTATAGTCGACTAACACATTACCTAGTCGACTAACATTTCTATATAGTCGACTACATTCAGTTTTCCAGAAACCAAATGTCTGTATCAGTCAAAAGATAGTCGACTAACCTCTTTTTGTAGTCGACTAATCAGTGTAAATTTTGTTCTTCTAGTCGACTAATATCCTGTTCAAGTCGACTAATAGCAGTTAACAACTGCTGTGCAGTTGGTGAATTCTGGTGCGTTTTTCAACGTTTCAAAATTTGAATTAGGCCTGATAACTACCCTAACTTACTATGGATTTCACCTATAAATAGGGGTATTGTCCTAGGGCTATTACACCAATTCAAATCCAAAGTTTTCAGCCAAAACTCTGTCCAAAATATTCTGTTTTCTGAAAACCAGTTTCTCTTTCAGTTTTCTTCACCAAATTCCAAAGTCCATTGTGAAGATTTCTGAAATCCCTTCTATAAGAAACCTTGTCCACAAATACATTCAATCTCAAGGCTTATAGGATCATTGTAATCATTCAAAGAAGATCATTGTACAAGGCGTCTTCTTGGGAGTAGAAGAAAGTTGTACAAGGTGTTTGTTCTCTTAGTGTAAAGAGGAGTTGTGCACATTTGGCAAAGGGCGTTTGTCAAGTGGTGTACAAGGCATTGGTTGTGGGTGTACACAAATCAGGAAAGGAAAATCTCAAGCGGTTGGCTTGGGGACTGGATGTAGGTCACAAGGACCGAACCAGGATAACTCTCTTGTCTTTGCGTTTGAATTTTCTGAGTTTATCTTGTGTTTATTTTATTTCCTGCAAGTAAATTGATTTACAGTTTTTAAACACTATTCACCCCCCTCTAGTGTTGTGTTGCTTTGATTATAGATCCTACATTTGGTATCAGAGCAGGTTCAAGGCAACAACCATACGAGGATGACAACGGAGTTCCCTTCGTCCCAATTCAAAGAAGGACATTCTACACAACGTCCACCGCTATTTAACGGAACCAACTACAACTATTGGAAGTGTAGAATGAAGATCTACTTGCAATCGCTCAACTACGATCTTTGGAACATTGTAGAAGCATCATACACCAAGCCAACAACCAACTACAACGCTTGGAGTGAAGATCAAAAGAAGAATGCAAATCTTGATGCCAAGGCGATGAACGCTCTATTTTGTGCTTTAACCAAAGAAGAGTTCAACCGTGTGTCTACATCCACTTCTGCACATCAAATATGACATACTCTTCAGGTAACTCACGAAGGCACAAATAAAGTTAAGGAATCTAAAATATCTGTTCTTGTCCACAGATTTGAGTTATTCAAAATGAAGGAGAATGAAACCATATCCGAAATGGTTACAAGATTTACCGACATCACCAATTCATTAGCATCCCTTGGAAAGGACTACACTCAAGTTGAAAGAGTTCGTAAGATCCTTCGTGCACTCACACCAGAATGGGAGAAGAAGACAACCGCTATTGAAGAGGCGAATGATCTCTCAACTATGACATTAGAAAACCTAATCGGTAATCTAATGGCATATGAAGTGCAGTTAGAAGAAAGAAAGAAGGACGAACAACAACATTCCAAGAAGAAAGTACTTGCCTTCCATGCATCCTCCGACACGGACAATTCGGATGAAGATGAAGAAGAAATGGCGATGCTATCCAGAAAGTTCAAAAGGTTCTTAAAACAAGGTAAATTTAAAAAGAATAAAGATACTAATGATACTCCTACTTGTTTTAAGTGTAACAAACCAGGCCACATAAAGAAGGATTGCCCATTGATGAAATCAAAAGGACACTTCAAGAACTTCAATAAGTTCAACAAGAAGAAGAAAGCCTTCCAAGCAACATGGGATGATAGCGACTCATCTTCCTCTGACGAAGAAGAAGCAACGGAAACCGCCAATATCTGCTTCATGGCCCAAGAAGACGAGGTACAAGATTATGATGAGTTATTAGAAGCTTTTAATGAATTGTTTAATAATTTCAAAAATGAAAAGATTAAAAATAAAGTCTTAATAAAGGAAAATGAAAGACTCATTCATGAAAATGCATGTTTTGTTTCTCAAACATCTTCTCTAAGTTCTCAAAATGAAGATTTTGAAAAAGTTATTGCATCTTTAAAAAAGGATAATGAAATTTTCTTAAAAGAAAATTCTTTACTTAAAAGGAAACTATTTCTTTAAATTCTAGAATTTCTATTTTAGATAAAGACATGATTGTTTTCAAAATTAAGTATGAAGATCTTTTGTAAAATGTAACTAAATTTAATTAAAAAAAAGAGAATTTAAATGTTTTATTATCTTCTCAAAAGATGTCTAACAATCATTTTGGTCTTGGTTTTTCAAAAGATAAGGTTATAAACCTACTCATGTTGGTATTGGATTTTCAAAAACTAATTTTGTAAAATCTACACATCTTCATAATAATAATTCTTTTGTGAAAAGAAATATTATTTCAAAAAGAATTAGATGCAAATATATATGGGTTCCTAAGAATCTTAATAATGTTGATAAAAATGTTTATATTGCATCTTATATACATGATGTGTGTAATTCTGAGAATTATGTTTATACTAACAAGTGGAAACTAAATTCCAATTGGATTTGGGTTCCTAAAGGCTAATCTTTTTCGGACCCTATCATGATGGGTACCATACAAATTTGTTTATCTTATACGTACCTTTTAAAGAAAAGTGGATACTTGATAGTGGGTGTTCCAAACACATGACCGGACATATTCAACTACTGTCTTCCGTTCAAATCAAAAAGGGAGGTACAGTGATATTTGGAGACAATAACAAAGGAAAGGTTATTGGTACCGGCATAGTTGGTAACATTTCAAAACCCCTTATTGAAAATGTTCTTTTGGTAAGTGGTTTAAAACACAATCTATTAAGTATTAGTCAATTATGTGATAAGGGTTATAAAATTGTTTTTGAAAAAGATGCATGTCTTATTTATGATACTAACATGAAAGATATTTTATTCAAAGGTTTTCGTAACAATAACATTTATGAATTATCTATATCTTGCATATCATCTAATGATGACTTATGTTTACTTGCTTCTAATAATGATTATTTTTTATGACATAAAAGATTTGGTCATTTGAATATGAAAACTATTTCTAAGATTCTAAATTTGATTTAGTTAAAGGTCTTCCAAAATTGCTTTTAAAAAGGATTATTTTTGTGATTCTTGTCAATTAGGAAAACAAGTCAAATCATCTTTTAAATCTAAAGATTTAGTTTCTACTAATAGACCTTTGGAATTGTTGCATTTGGATTTATTTGGTCCAACTCGTGTTTCTTCTTTAAACAAGAGTAGATATGTTTTTGTTATTGTTGATGATTATTCACGTTTTTCATGGGTCATTTTTCTAAAAAATAAAAATGATACTTTTGATGAATTTGCAAGTTTTTGTAAAAGAATTCAAAATCAAAAGTCTCTAAACATAGTCACTATTCGAAGTGATCATGGAGGAGAATTTGAAAATGAATCTTTTTCAAAATTCTGTGATAAGTATGGTATTACACATAATTTTGCATTTCTTAGAGCATCTCCTCAAAATGGTGTTGTAGAGCGAAAGAATAGGACTTTGCAAGAATGTGCTAGAACTATGCTTATGGACAGTAATTTACCAAAATATTTTTGGGCTGAGGCTATTGCTACTGCATGTTATGTTTTAAATCGTGTGCTTATTCGACCTTTTTTAAACAAAACATCTTATGAATTGTTTTATAATAGGATTCCAAAAGTTTCTTACTTTAAGATTTTTGGATGTAAATGCTTTATCTTAAATACAAAAGATGCTTTAGATAAATTTGATGCTAGATCCAATGAAGGCATTTTTGTTAGATACTCTACTCAAAGTAAAGCATATAGAATATTTAATAAGAAAACATTTACTATTGAAGAATCATTACATGTTAAATTTGATGAATCCTTGACTAAGCCTATTTCTAATACTTCTCCACATGATGATGATCATATTATAGATACTCCTATTGATAATATTGTTATATCTTCTGTTGATACTAACATTTCTAAGGATGATGAGACTTCTACCGAGTTACCGAAAGCATATGTTGAAGTAAGAAATCATCCACATGATTAGGTTATTGGAGATATAAATCAAGGCGTTCAGACGAGATCCAAGTTGAACTACATAACACAAATTGCCTTCATATCACTCATTGAACCAAAGAATATCAAAGAAGCATGTGCGGATGATTTTTGGACCATTGCCATGCAAGAAGAGTTGAACCAATTTGTCAGAAATGATGTTTGGGATCTTGTACAACGTCCTACTGATCATCCAGTCATCGGTACCAGATGAGTCTTTAAGAACAAACTCGATGAATCAGGTGAAGTCATTAAGAACAAAGCAAGGTTAGTAGCACAAGAATACAATCAAGAAGAAGGTATTGATTTTGATGAAACTTATGCACCACTAGCTAGGCTTGAATCTATTCGTATTTTACTTGCTTTTTCTTGTTTTATGAATTTCAAATTATATCAAATGGATGTTAAAAGTGCCTTTTTAAACGGATTTATTAAAGAAACTGTTTATGTTGAACAACCTCCAGGTTTTGAACATGAAAAATTTCCAAACCATGTTTTTAAACTTAAGAAGCTTTATATGGTTTAAAACAAGCACCCCGTACTTGGTATGATAGATTAAAAAGTTTTCTTTAAATTCTGATTTTAAGATGGGAAGAGCAGATACAACTCTCTTTATTAAACATGTTGATAAAGATATCTTAATCATTCAGATTTATGTTGATGACATTTTATTTGGATCTACTAACGATAATCTTTGTCAAGAATTTTCTAAGACCATGCAGAGTGAATTTGAGATGAGCCACATGGGCGAACTTACTTACTTTCTCGGTCTGCAAATAAAGCAAATGAAGGATGGAATCTTCATTTCCCAGTGCAAGTATGCAAAGGAACTTCTAAAAAGATTTGGCATGGAAAATTCTGGTCATAAGAATACTCCCATGAGTACGACGACATTTTTAGACAAAGATGAAAATGGTAAGAATGTTGATCAGAAATTCTATAGAGGTATGATTGGTTCTTTACTATACATTACTTCAAGTAGACCTGATATAATGTTCAGTGTATGCTTATGTGCTAGATATCAGTCAAATCCTAAGGAATCACATCTTAAAGCAGTGAAAAGGATTTTTAGATATTTAAATAACACACTCAATTATGGTTTATTTTATCCCAAATCAAGCACATTTGATTTACTATCAAATAGTGATGCTGATTTTGCTGGATGTAAATCTGATCGGAAGAGTACTAGTGGTACTTGTCACTTTTTGGGACATTCACTAGTATCATGGTTCAGTAAAAAGCAAAATTCTATATCATTATCAACAACCGAGGCAGAATATATTGCTGCTAGTGTTGCATGTGCACAAATTATATGGATGAAACAAACCCTACTTGATTATGGCATGACTATCACAAACTCACCTATTATGTGTGATAATACCAGTGCTATTAATCTATCTAAAAATCCTGTTCATCATTCACGTACCAAACATATTGATATTAGACATCATTTTCTACGTGATCATGCTTTAAAAGGTGACATTTCTTTAACTTTTATATCAACTGATAATCAAATTGCTGATATATTCACAAAGCCTCTGAAAGAAGATACTTTTATAAAATTTCGAAGAGATTTGGGTATTTGCAATTTTTCAGATTTTTAAAAAAAATTTTCAGAATTTTTCAAAGGCATTTTTTACTTCATTAGTCGACTTACTATTTCTTATTAGTCGACTTATAGAGGACCTAGTCGACCTAACAGTGCCCCAGTCGACTAATGTGCACCAACAGAGACTTGATTTTCTGATTTTTCAAAAATTAGTCGACTATAATAACTTACTAGTCGACTAGTCCATTTATTAGTCGACTAATACTAACCTGCAAGTCGACTAATACTGTGAAAATCTGTATTCTGATTTCAGTTTTTCCACTTCGAAACCCGACCCATTTTCTTAAGTTAAGGATCCAATAACATTTCTTTTTAATCCTAACCTTTGATTACAATCCAGGATTGATCCTAACCTTTGATTCTAACTTTTCCCTCATCAAAACCCTAGAATCCCTCTCATTTCCTTCTTCCAGCTGATTCCTCAAGTCGACCAGCAGCAGGGAGAAGAAAAATTTGCAGCAGTCTTCAACAGTGCATCCCCTTCCAATTCCTCCTATTTCCTTCCACATCTTGGTAAAATCTTTCAACTCTTAGCAATTCCCTTTCTTATCTAGTATTATCTTGCTTCAATTTCAGTTTTCACCATGTCTAAATCCAAGAAAACTAAGTTCACTCCCTCATCATCATCTTCCCAAGAATTTAGGGCATATCTCAAAAATCCTGTCCTTGAGGAAGATTATGTTAGACTTTCCTCTTTAGAAATTCTTCCAGGAAGATTTGTCAAATATGAAGATTTTCATCACTATGATATAGTCTCCTATTTGCAAAATTGTGGTCTTTTCCATATGTTTTCTACTGACTTTAAGCAAGTATATTATCCATTCCTCATTTATCTGTTTTATACTAATTTAACTTTTGAGGATAATGAGGCCGATGTCCACATTTACTCCTTGGTTAAAGGTATAAACATAAAGTTATCCCCAAAATCAATCGGCCGTATCTTGTCTATTCCTTATCACGGTCTCTTGCGAGATGATATTACCATGGATGATGAGGAAGTCTTGAGTAGTATCTTTCTCCCTGGCCAAGGCTTACCTATGACCAATACCAAATTGAAACCTATTCCACGTCTCATTGGTCGTATCCTCTCTTACAATATTTGTCCCAAAACTGGTAGTTACAACTACTATTCCAGAGAATTATCCTCGTGTGTCTATGCTATTATGGCTGGACTCGAGGTCAATTGGGCCAAAATTATCTTTGATACTATGGTTAAGTATCATTCTTCCTTCCTTCCTTTTGGAGCTTTTCTGACACCTATATTTCGGAAATTTCACGTTGATCTTGCTTTCGAAACTAGTGTCGTTAAGATCTTTGAATTGTTTGATCGTGCTGCCATACACCGAATGAAACTGACTGATACTCCTCCACAACAACCCTCTTCACCTCCACATAGTCCCACTCAACGTCCATCTTCCTCTACACAACCTCCTGTCAATGATCCACCTCCAACACAACCATCTCAATCTTATACTGATGCTTTCTACAATTCCTGTCTGTTGAGCTTGCCTCTATTCATGTCCAACAACAAGTTCTTCAAGACACTCAGACACAAATGCTTCAGAATCAGTCTTTATTGATGACTAGGTTTGAGAATATGCAACTTCAGATGGATTCCTTTGCATCCACTCAAACTGAAATTCTGAACCTTCTCAAGTCACATTTTCCGCCACCTCCTCCTCCCGGATCCGATCTTTGAAGATTATGGCGTTGGCGTTTCTTCATGTTTTTGCTTTTGCCGTTTTTGCACTTTCTGTATTTTTTTCAGTTTTTTAAGCTTCAGTTTGCAAACAATGTCTGTTTATGTATCTGTTTTTCTGCTTTTTGTTAATGACAAAGGGGGAGAACATCTCTGTTTATATGTGTTATGTTCTATGTTCTATTCTGTGTTATGTTACATGTTATATTCTATGTGTTCTGATATTGCTAAATTTGTTCTATTGTTGCTAATATGTTCTGTGCTATAAAGTTCTGCAAATTTGAACAAAGCATATGTCAACAAGCTTCTGGCAATGTTCTGTGCAAATCTCAAAATTGACATATGATGTTATGGATATTGACATATGACAATGCAGGGAAATTTAACACTTTCTGCAGGAGCAAACTTGATTATATATATGTTTTGGTATAACCTATTTACAGCAGGGGGAGTTTTGTTGCAGGGGGAGCTATCATAAACATAAGTTGTCATCATCAAAAAGGGGGAGAATGTTGAAGCCTACCAAATTGAGAATGTTGAAGCCTACCAAATTGAGAATGATGAAGCCTATCAAGTTTCAAGATTTTGATGATGAACAAGCATTTCTACCTCATTATGATTGCTCTACCTCAGTTGAAGCCAATTGAAGATTATGGGTGTTTTGGATGATTTTGTGTAACTTTAGAAGAGATGTGAAAAGCCTTGATCACTTACACAAAAATCATCCCAAGTCGACTTGACCTTTTCATGAAGTCGACTACCCACTACTATAGTCGACTTTCCATATACCCTAGTCGACTAGATACTTTCAAACCAAATTTCCTAACTCTCTGTTTGGTCCCTGTCATGACTGTTAGTCGACTTGGCGACTAACAGATACCCTAGTCGACTATACAATTTCCCAAGTCGACTAATAACCTATACAAAAATTTCCCAACTCTCTGTTTCTGTCTGAAATGAAACTTAGTCGACTAACCCTATATCTATAGTCGACTAACACATTACCTAGTCGACTAACATTTCTATATAGTCGACTACATTCAGTTTTTCAGAAACCAAATGTCTGTATCAGTCAAAAGATAGTCAACTAACCTCTTTTTGTAGTCGACTAATCAGTGTAAATTTTGTTCTTCTAGTCGACTAATATCCTGTTCAAGTCGACTAATAGCAGTTAACAACTGCTGTGCAGTTGGTGAATTCTGGTGCGTTTTTCAACGTTTCAAAATTTGAATTAGGCCTGATAACTACCCTAACTTACTATGGATTTCACCTATAAATAGGGGTATTGTCCTAGGGCTATTACACCAATTCAAATCCAAAATTTTCAGCCAAAACTCTGTCCAAAATATTCTGTTTTCTGAAAACCAGTTTCTCTTTCAGTTTTCTTCACCAAATTCCAAAGTCCATTGTGAAGATTTCTGAAATCCCTCCTATAAGAAACCTTGTCCACAAATACATTCAATCTCAAGGCTTATAGGATCATTGTAATCATTCAAAGAAGATCATTGTACAAGGCGTCTTCTTGGGAGTAGAAGAAAGTTGTACAAGGTGTTTGTTCTCTTGGTGTAAAGAGGAGTTGTGCACATTTGGCAAAGGGCGTTTGTCAAGTGGTGTACAAGGCATTGGTTGTGGGTGTACACAAATCAGGAAAGGAAAATCTCAAGCGGTTGGCTTGGGGACTGGATGTAGGTCACAAGGACCGAACCAGGATAACTCTCTTGTCTTTGCGTTTGAATTTTCTGAGTTTATCTTGTGTTTATTTTATTTCCTGCAAGTAAATTGATTTACAGTTTTTAAACACTATTCACCCCCCTCTAGTGTTGTGTTGCTTTAATTATAGATCCTACAGGGATTTCCCCCACTCGGAGATAAAATTTTACATGTCGTTGTGGGACAGACACCACTCGGGAACCACACACTGGACCATTCCAAACAAAATAGTCACCAGACAATCCAAGTAAGATCCAAACAATACTTCTATTTTAATTCACTATTTTATTATAAAGTTTTTTGATTACATCCATTCAAATGCAAGATTGGTGACATCTAATAAGAGTAATACAAGATCTATTATATGTTCGTGTTTCTTGAAAGAAAAACTGATATGCTTTCTGCCACAATGTCCACGACAGCATCCAAGAGATGACTCCTAAACAAACAATCTACCATTTTCGGGAGGGCAATGACACTGAGAACTCCCAAGAAAATGCCAGCACTGAAGATCACGTCTCGGACTGCAGACGAACTTGCAAAACAGTAATGATACCAACGCCAAGCCTGTAACTCTGAAGATGAACTCAGAGTGGAGGCATGCGAAGCAACGACATTTCAACATGAGTATAGAGACTAGACCTAGGGATCGAAACCATCATCAAGCATGCCATGTGCTCCCCTCCTTACACGCTGTAAACAAAGAGAGTTGCCAAGCTCCAACTCCAGCCTGACCCGATCTGATCAAAGACCAGACAGACATACGAAGGAGAAGCAGCAGCCCTACCTATCCTCCCTAATAGCCGGGGCTCGTCACGAAGACTGGCCTTTCTCGATGGGCCCATCACAAAAAATTGACGTTCCTCAACAAACGAACTCCTGAACATCAAGAGCGCAGCAACCGTTTTCATTCTCTCCCTTTCCTTCCTCCACTAGATGAAGAGGAAAGAAGACATCACTGCCCACTAACAATGTGAAATTTTAAAAGTAATGAGTTTTCAAGAAGAAGCACAAAGTTACCCTCAAAGTTTTGCTCTATTTATAGATGGGGAGGAAGCCCAAGCGTTTATCGTTCAAAATTTCAATCCCCAAGAAGAAGAGATATTGACGAACTCAAGAATTACTAGATAACAGCCAGGGTTTGAGAGAGAGAGAGAGAGAGAGTGCCTCAAACCTTGTGCGACCACTTGATCAGAAGCCTACACGTATCATGACGAATCGATCCGAATCGTCGCATTTGATTCGCAGCACCAACCTCGAGTGTCGCGCTCTTCAAAAGTTGACGATTACCTGTTGATGCTGCAGCAGATAAGACGTTCATTTAAAGTTCTACCAGTTTGTAGAGTCACACCATAAAAAAATAAAAATTGAAGCGACATCGACTACCCGAGTCCAGGCTCAAGGGGTCTGCTCCCCTCCTTTCCTCTAGAGTCTCAGGGAGCACATAACTCCTGAGGGCGAATTCTCGACCTCTTGCCAAAGTAGGGAGCAAAGGGGGCATCTGTAATAGTCAGTTTTTAACCCCTTTGAGATCACGACACGTGTCCATCCAGCCCTTGAACGACTGCGTGATACTTGTCCATACCAAAACTGAAGAAGAAGCTTAATCTAATATAAATTCTGAGTAGTTCAAGTAGCCAATGGATAGAGATATAGTCGGTTACGAGTGCCCCTATCTCCAAGCCAAATCTTCATTTGAATCCGGCGGTTACAACTTAAGAGCGGATCAACCACATTAGCAGTTAGATAGACCCCACTGGATAAAGATAAATATGTGCTTTACCAATTCAAATAAGGATGTTTGGCTCCAACCGCCTCCAAGATAAGGAGTTGAGATATGATAGATGTTCAGATAGATGATAACTCTGTAACCTTATCCAACAAATACCCACCTGTATAAAATAGTAGACCCCTCCAACGAGAGAGGGGACGATCATCAATCTCAGAAAACCCTAGTACATGGGACCAGGCAGTCACCATTGTAATTTCTCTGAATTATAGGGAACTCTCTCTCTTGTTCTCCGTGATTTTACCCTTTCGGGTTCTTACGTAAATCAGTGCGTTTATTCTGATTTGATCTCTAAAATTCATCCATTAATCTATACAATTTGGTGCATGAATAACTCCCCTCCGGAAGTACCCACTGCACAAATTTACTGACAATTTAAGTTACTCTTTTTATAGGGTCGCCTCTTTTTTCTTTCTTTGATTTTAATTTAATTTTTGTTTTTTGATAGTTGCTATCCTTATTATATGAGAGAGAAGAAAAACTACAAAGGATAAGGAAGGTAATGAAAGAAAACAACTCCTATAAAAGGAGAATCATTACCATACATCACAAAAGGAAGAGAAACTGCGAAGGAGAATTATTTACACAAATCGACATCTTCCCCGCCACATAGGTGTTGGGCTCAATTATCCCGCATCTGTGCCTAGTATCATTTTTTCTGTAATCGTCTTATGCGTTCATGATTACAACATAAAGTTGGGAGAAAATTGTGTTGAGGGTTGACAATCCCAAACTATTTTTAAAAAAACCTAACCAAGAACTATATTTATTCGCTTCTCGCTCCAATCTGTGCTATTATTTTCTCTCTTCTTTCTCCCCCACTTCTCTCTTTACTCTGTCTCCCCACTTCGTTCACCACTCTTTTTACTTTTTTATTCATTTCTCTCTCTTCATCCTGGGCACGAGAAAACAATGATGGGTTCGAAGTTGCTGCATTTAACCTGAAAAAACTCTTTTTGTTTTGGAAACAATGAGAAAAAAGTTGAAAAAATGACATATAAGCAGACATGGATTGTGGTAGTTGTCCCTCGTGCGTATGTTTCTGTGGCAAGAAAGAGATCATTTTTTGTAAATAGAATCTGAATAGTTTTTTTAGAGCATTAGATTAAAAATGTGATTTTCAGAAAATTGACCCAAAAAAGAAAGAAAAAGCTTAAAAATAATAATAAAAAAGGAGAAAAAGAGCATTTTTTTTACAAAATGCAATTTAAATTTTTTTTTCAAAATCGACCCTCCTAAATTCCAAAAATCGAGGCACCCATGCTGGTGGGGTGTTGTTTTTCTTTGTGAATATTTTTTTGTTCTACTATTCTTTTTTTAGGGTTGCCATCCTCAGATAAAGAGATTAATTTTTTTTTTTAGTTATTTGCTTTTATCCGGGGATAACAACACTGGACAAAGATATTTATTTATTATCTCACTTTTTCCTTTGTCCGGAGTTGCCAACCTCAGACAAAGAGAATTCAATTTTTTTTTTAATTTTTGGCGACAATGAGAGCGGCGACAGCAAGCAGCCCTGATGCTACTGGGCTACTGCTGTTGGGCTGCGACGCGAGGAGGGCGATGACGCAGGCTGCTCGTTATCGCCGCTGCCCTCGTCATTGCCCTCATCGTTGTCGCAGGCCAACAAGAGCAGCCCAGTAGCATCAGGACTGCTTGTCGTCGCCACCAAACCTGATGGGTGCCTCGAGGAAGAGAGGGAAAAATGAAAAAAATTTAAGTTCTCTGTGGGGAAAAAATGAAAAAAAATTAAATCTCTTTGTTAGGGGTTGGCAACCCTGGACAAATGAAAATAACTGAAAAAATATAATATGGGGAAAAACTTTTAAAAATTAATTTCTTCTTACGGGGTTGCCAATCCTGGACGAAGAAACGCCGACATCCGCCAGCGCGGGTGCCACGCTGGCGGAGCAAAACATTCCATCGTCGATGTGAAATGTTAGAGGTCGATTTTGAAAATACTTTTGATGGGGTCGATTTTTAAAATTAGTTTTTTTTTTTGAAAATTGCCCCAAAGACAACCATCCGATCCCTACTCCCGGCATTCCATCCCTTTTCTCCAAACTCGCACAATTCTCTGGTCACCCAACACGTGTCCACCTCCCATTCCCTCGCAGCGCAGTCCCTTACATCCAACATACTGTACAGCGGATTCCGGACGGGAACGGATATTGCAACCCCCAGAACTGATGAAGCCCCCAAATATTTACAAGTGTGCCATTATTATTTTTTTTCAATTTTACCCGTGGTGAAATGTTCCAAAAATCCTTCTTCCTCCTTTTACTGACCCCCTCCTCTCCTCCTCCACCCCCTCTAGCACCCCCCCACCACCCCTCTAGCACCCCTCCACCCCTCCTCCCCCAGATCTCCCCTCCCCCTCTGTTATGTAATTCCAGCCGAACAGAGAGAGCTCTGTTCCGTCGGAGTTGGCCGAACAGAGAGAGCAATTTTCAAAAACAGACTGTTCGGTCGGAGGCGGCAACTCTGTTCAGTCGGACTGGCTGAATAGAGGGGGAAGGGATGCCAGAGGAGGCTGGGGAGAGCTCGTGTCAGGGAGGTTTTCGCCGGCGAGGGAGAGGCTGGGGAGGTCGCAGGAGAGGAGAAGGGGCGGGGGCGCAAGCTGGAGGGGGTTCACAGTGGGTTCGGGGAGGCCGGGGGTCGCCGACGAGGGAGAGGAAGAGAAGGTGAAGGGAGAAAGAGGAGGAAGAAGAAGAAGGATTTTTTGCCAAAAACTTTTTTTTTTTGCCATTTTTAACAGGGGCAGGGGCCTTTATCGGATTTGGGGTGCCCCGTTCTATTTTTTGGGGCTCCCATTCCAAACTCCTTTTCTTTTCTTTTTTTTTTCATCCTCTGTCTTCCGGCTCACTGTGCCACTCTCTCTCTCTCTCTGCTGCAGTGAGTGTCAGTCGCCGATCAGCAAATTTAATGGCTCTTTTATTTCCCACTGCTGCAGCAGCAGCAGCATTTACTCCCCCAACTTAATTTCCTCTCTTCTCCTCTCAATCTCATCTCCCCCCTCTCTCGCTTCAGATCTAGAATCGAGAATCTCCATCGATGAATCCGCTCTGCTGCATCGCCCCCCTCTCCATCGACCGCGGCGACGCGGCGGCGGCGCGGCCAAAGCCGCAGCCTTTTGGGCTGGAGAGCCCCAATCCGGCGTGGAACGTCTCGAGCAAGAGCTTGGAGGCGGTGGCGGAGGCGGAGGAGAGGGAGGCAGCCGCGACGGTGGTGGCGGGGATACTCTACAAGTGGGTGAACTACGGGAAGGGGTGGAGGGTGAGGTGGTTCGTGCTGAGGGACGGGGTGTTGAGCTACTATAAGGTGCACGGGCCGGACAGGATCTCGGTGGAGTCGGTGTGCGAGGGGGGCGGGGTGCGGGTGATCGAGGAGGATTCGGTGAGGAGGGTGAGGAGGGAGTGGTATTGGGGGAATGGGGTCGGTGGGGCCGGGGCCGGGGCCGGGGTCGGGTCAAGCAGTGGAAGCCCTTTGGGAGTTCCATTTGAAGGTGAGAATGTTCTTTTCTTCTCTCGTGGAGCTTTGTTTTTGTGAAACTTTTAGTGATTTGATGGGCAATGCGAGCCTTTGTCATCTGTCGGTTTTTCAGTTGGAAATGTGCATAGTAGCTGCTTAGAATAGATATGAAGGAAAAAGTCAAGACTTATGGCTCCTACCACTGTTCATGTTTCATATTTAAATCTAATGGCTACTGATTCATTCTCTCTTATATGAAGATAATAATGGTGGTGGTTCATATTTTGACACCACTGTATTAATATTTAATAGCAACATAAAAAGCTTTAAGTGACGCCAATAACAAACAAATACGATAACATAACTACATCCTTTCATTTTTTTTTTCATATGACATACTAGTGTGAAAGGGGGGTCAGAGGGAGACGGGGGCGTTTACTTTGAACGAGATTAGTGCACCCATTTCTTACACATATTTACAACCAGCGTTTTAGTACTCGTATCACCAACTTGCTCTGTGGATTAGATATTAATGAATATTTGTTACATCACCAAATTCGAATCACTTGCAAATAGCATTCGACTATGATATGCTCAACACGTGCTTGAAAACACGGATGCTTGTAGTGAACATGGAGGCTTGATCATCAATAACACAAGTGCAGTACTAGAAATGTACATCCCCAAGAAACATTTTCACCCTTGCATGCATTTTCCCATGCTTATACTCTATTTTGCACATGATGTGGCAATGATCTTCAACCTTCTCTAGCCATTAAGTTTCTATCACAAAGACATTATCCAGACCTTGATATTCTACTTTGGGCCAATCAAACATCTCTAAATTTTTTTCAAAAAGGGTAGCTTCTATTCCTTGATTGCCCCGTAGTTTTTGAGGGATTGATATATGTTCATAAGCGGACTTCCAGATAGCACTGAAGGGCATTGGTAGTAGGGCTGAACGGTGACGTGACTTTGAACCGCGCCCGCAATGAATAAGGAAGGTATAGTAATGCTATGAATTAGTATCGAATACTGGTAATAATATCAGCAAAAGAACGTTATCCGTGCTTCCAGACATGCTGAACTCCAAAAATTCTTGTACATTCAAAAAAGGGAATCGATTCCGCCAAAGATGGGATCAGTAAATGGAAAACCACTGATAAAAGAAAATCTATGATGATCTGCGATGTGACAATATTAAAACTCCTGATTCTTTATTGTTGGAACTCTTACACCATGTAACCACTTAAAGTTTAAGCTTATATATTATAGTCCAACAATTTTTTAATACCACAGGTTCGACAATATTCAAATTCTTATGATTCAATTTACAATCTTCCCGTGAAGCTGCATGCATGGAGTGACATCACTTCCTACAAGGTAGGCTGCAATGGGTATTAATATTGATGTATGTCCAATAGCAATGAGCCTATCACCTAACTCCATCCTTCCTCACCTGAGCTTCTTATCCTTGTCAAATTTGTCAATCTTCCCCTCAGATTGGCCTTCAAGTTACATGGAAGGTCTCGCACAGAAAAATGACCATGATCTTTTTCAATAAATAGAATAACTTGGATAAATAAATATATCTTTAAATTATCAATGACTAGGTTTGGACCCAAATATCTTGAAACTTAGTTCTTTGATACCATGTTACATAACCACTTCAACCAAAGGTTGTGGAGGAGTTGTGGGCCAAGCTAGCTATGCACATCAAGCAGTTTTAATGCTTAGACAACATGATTGGTACATCTTGTATTTCCAGGAGACTTGAAACCATGTTAATATGTGCCTTTTCAAAATCTAAACCCTTTGTTGATATGTGTTAGGAATTTACCAGTTTACCTAAAAGCTTAAAACTAGTAATAATGCTTATCTTGTTGGGGCGTACTTGGGCCTTTACAGGAGGAAACATGGCCTCAAATAGAAAGTTAGGGCTTGTTAATTAGTTAAAGAAACTGAATTGTGTATATTATGATGAGGGTAATGCCTAAGAATATATAGGCACCACAATTACATAATAAATAAACTCCTGCTCGTAATATAACTAGTTTTATAGTCGTAACTCTGAAGCTATTCCTTAACACCCCTCGCAAAATCATGATGGATGGAAAATTGTGAGTTTGAATTCAAAAAATTTGAATTCTATATGTTATTGATGAGGGCAATGCCCAAGAATTAGAGGTACTATAATTACATAACAAGGAAATTCCTACTCCTAATATAACTAGTATTATAGTCCTACTCCTAATACTATTTTTAACCGGGCTAAAAGCTTAAAAATCTATTTGTTTAAGATTTTGGATCAATTTGTTCTCGCTTCCTAGCCTTTGTTTAAGTCATCCCATCTTAGTCCTGTGAAGGCCTAAGTGCTAGGTATCAAGCTCCAGGTTGTAACCCCTGTAGCCCTATTGGCTATTGGAGTGGAGTGCAATGTGAGGCCTAAAGTGAGTCAAGAGGTGACCCTAGGTTGTGCTCTATTGGAGAGTGGGATTCAATGTGAAGCCTGATAAGTGATTGGGAGGTGACCAAGGGTTTGGTTCTCATAAATGTTGGAAATCTGTGGATGGTTTGCCATGTACAAGGGAGACTCAGGAACAATTAAAGCTCCAGTTGAGACCAAGGTTGGTAACTTGCGTATGAGATTCCCATAGATAGCTGAGATCCATGGATGGTTAGTAAGTCAGTATTCTCGTGATAATGATTGTATACCCCCACATAAGAAAAGAATAGAAAAATTGGACTTAAATAGAAAGTTCGAGCAAAAGCCTTTTTTTGATGCGTAGCCATGGCTGGACTTGAATTTGGGACTTCACACAACCCACTCCCACCCCTTACCAATGAGCCAGGCCTCACTGGCGAGCAAAAACCTATTAGTTCAGGTTTTTGGGTCAAATGGTTCCCTACGCCTGGTTAGGGTTCATTTTACTCTTGATGAAGGCTCGAATAATCTCTCCAACAAATCTTCACTCTAACACTGCCGCTTAATGGAAGAAAACATGTTATCTTACGTGTGGAACACACACACATGATGAAGCTTTAAAAATATTTTTATAGTGAGATTTGAACTCAAGATATCTTAATGAGTGTTCACATAGAATGTAGTGAACTACTCTATCCAAAAACTTAAGTTATTAGGTTGTGCACTAAACAATTTGTATCAAAACTACTAGAACAATATGTATGATGAATTTGTTGCAAAATTAACAACTAAACTATGGGTAAGCACACAATTGGTAATGCAATGCTATTTCGTGCTTCATTGTGAGTGATTCTTTTGCATATTGGAATGCCTTTATACCATTATCTGGCGTTGCTGCGACTTTGTCATAATCTCTAGTATTCACGCTAACTCTTTGTCAACTTAAACATATGTTTACGATTATCACGTGAGGTACCTATATCTAAGATAGATACTTGAACAATGGCAGTGGTTATAGTGAAGTATGTCGAAAACTACGTTATGATGTAAGTTCTGAGTGATTGAAACTTTAAGTGTGAATTGAACCCTTGCGTTGATATGTAATTCCACAATATATGTGTAAAAGCAAGAATTGCCCCTAACATTTTAATGACTTTTATAAAACCCCTCTAATGTTCGGTTTGAGCACTCTTCTCCATTTTGTTGTTAAATTGCTAACTTAATAAAGTTTAATTGTTTGTTAATGAAAATGCCCTGTTATATAACATAAAGGAGCCAAGATCTGTTCTCTTCCTCCACATTAAACCCATTTCCCTCTCAACCCACCTATGGTAAACCCTAGATCCACCCTCTCTTTCCTCTGGCTCACCAAAAATTCAACTTAGAAATCTTTTTCCTCTCTCCACACTTGAAACCCTTCTTTTTTTCATCTCTTCTTTCACTCCTTTTCTCATGCCAATATCTCCATCTTTCCTCTGAACTTAGAGTAGAGGTAAGCTTACAACTTCAATTCCTTGAATCAATGCTCTTTCACTTAACAAGAGAGATGATCAATTAGGGAAAATACTTTATTCATTAATTGAATCGAATTGGGAGTTGCTTTAGTTCTTTTTAAATAGAAATGAATCTTTTTAAATTTAGCATGTGGAGATTTCAAATTTGACTTATTTCTTGAACCCAAATCAAATAAGATTAAAAATGTAGAAATAAATGGTCCTCTAATGCGGGATTTGATTCTTTTACTCTTTCAACTTTCCATATAAATTTATAACCAAAGTCAACCTATAAAATTTGAAAGCGTTTTATACAAAATTTGGCAAAAAAACTCTCAAATAATGAATAAAAAGGCTAATTTCAAAATAGTAAGAAATAAAATAAATGAGAGGAGTCTAATCTTGAAAACATGAGAGAGAAAAGGGATAGAAGGGGGTATGAGCGTGAGAAGAGGAGGGGAGAGAGGGGATGTGAGATGGGCTTAAAATTAATGAGAGAAAAAGGGGGAGAAGGGGTTGTGAGCATGAGGAGGGTGAGAAAGAGGGACCTGAGATGGGGCCGGCAGTGGGTATTAAAATCCTGCTTCTGTACCAAAACTCTGATATTGTGGTGATGGTTGAGAGTACTATATTATATTTTAACACGTTCCCACATGTCGAGCACCTTTTTCATAGGCCAAAATCTGGATTTTTTACTCCACAATATCTTTTTTAAAATCCACTTTTAATTGTGTGTCAAGGATGAATTGAACATGGATTGTTCTAATTCCATATTAAAGTCCCCATCACTATACCAAAATTATGAAGTTGTGGTGAGTGTCGAGGGTAATATATATATATATATATATATATATATATATATATATATATATATATATATATATATATTCTAATAGCGGGTTTCGAATGAAGGATGTGAGGATCAAATTTCGAGTGAAGTGGATGGAGATGACAAATCTCATGGAGATGACTTAGAGGCAATGGATTAGAGGAGGAAGAAGAGGACACACTTCATATCTTTTTATCTCATATAAAGGGCATTTTTGTCAACAAACAATTAATTTTAACACTGCTATCAATTTAATGATGGAAGGGGGAAGTGCTAAAAATGAAACATCAGGGAATTTCCTAAAATTTGCTAAAATGCTAGGGGATTTTCCTGCTTTTTCCTCTTCACAATATTGATAACCACTCAAACTATCCTCTGTCCGTGTGTCCTATTATTTCAAGACGTCCTATTATTTCAAGACAGACACAAGTGTCGTACTCCGACATGGACACGGGATGTCGGACACAACAATTTTCCAAAATCCAGACATGTGGACAAAGCTAAGTATGTAAATTTCTTCTGAATATATACATATTTGACTAAGAATTATATGTATTGGGCTAATATTAATGCATGAAAGAACATGATTTTCATAGAATGATTTGCAAAATAGTTAACTTTTGTTAAAGACCATAAAATACTCCATCTTATCTGTATTTTCTTGGGTAAATAACGGTTTACACATTTATAAGTGTCGGGCACAATGGATACGCGTGTTGTGCCTGTGTGTGTCGGACACACCAATTTTTGGGGTGGGAGAAGCGTGCTACATATCATAGCTTGTGTCATCTTTGTACCAAACAGTTTATATGTGTTAAACCTTGATTTAATTCCGTTAGAATTAGAATCACTATTTAAACCAGTAATCTTATATGATGAGAGCCACTTGATGCCATTTTAGAAGTTTTCTTTATAGCATTATAACTGTTATCATATCTGCACCCTTTTTAATGCTCCAAATGAATAGATTGTTGTGTTCGCTACTGGGCTACAAGGGGTCTAGTTTAGTCATATCTCTAACCTGTACTGGTAAGTTTCCATTGCCTAATCTTGCTGTTCAAACCGAGTTATGTCGATTGTCATGTTTGGTTGTTGGTTATTCATGCCATTCAGAGCTCTGTATGCTGCTGTTAATGCACACTGGCTATATATGAACCATCTCAATCATTATCTTCCCATAAGCCTTTCCCATCCAAATGGGTTAGGCTGTGGAGCACAGCTTGAAGTTAAGGAACCTCCAAAAGGAGAGGACAAAGTTTCTCTGACTGGTTTTGTGGCATAATATCTACCTTCTACGAGTTGGTGACAAAATTGTAGCCAAGTACGAGTGAGAAAGAACCACAGCATAAGAAGCTTGTTGCTTGATGTGCCTTGGATGGTAGGCAGACCTACCTTTTCTGATCATGTAGTATGCTCATGCAACCTAGGTGCAAGCCTCTGAATTTTCCCAAGACCATGAAAAAGAGGAAAAAATGATTTTATGCAATATGGAACTGCATTCACTGTACACACAAATAACCCAGCTACCTAAAAGCTAATGGAGTTGCATTTCCAGAAGGTAACTAAATATGAGACGGTTACATATCTCTTATTGTTTTTGATTGTTAAGTATTGGGTTCAATGCAGCACATGAGTTAATATATTAAGTGAGCAAATGTATGGGAAAATGACAAGCCTTCCATTATGTACTTTTAGATTTACTTCTGGAAAATGATTGCCACTTCCTTTATGATTGTTTAGAAGTAGAAGAGGACCATCAAGATTTCCCTTTATTAACAAGTTTAACAGAGACAATGGGTTTCAGGTGTCTTCAATTTGTGCAAGCAAGTCAGATGATAAAAGGTTGTATATTTTTAGGGGAACCAAGACTCTTCATTTGCGTTGTGATTCTAGAGAGGACCGTAGTGCATGGATTGAAGCATTGTTATCTGCAAAAGATCTCTTTCCACGTTTACTGTCAAGCAATGATTTTGCACCCACCGTTGACTTTAGTGTGTCAACTGAGAAGTTGCGAGAACGGTTGCTGCGGGAAGGACTGAATGAAGTAGCAGTTAAAGAGTGTGAATCTATCATGCTGTTCGAACTCACCAAGCTGCAGAACCAATTAAAGTCTCTTCATCAAAAACATATATTTTACTCGACACATTAAGGCAATTGGAGGTAACTTTCTTCTCCAAAAATCTTTCACTAATTTTAACTATTCTACCCAAAGCCAATAAATATAAATCATGAGAATATTGGGGATAAAAAGTAGGGATAATTCTATTTTTCCTGCGATAGATCTGTTTTTGGTCTGCTTTACCAGCCTTTATCAGCATTTTTTTTTCCTGTTTCTGATTCTTTATTCTTTGATGCTTCTTTTAGTTTTCAAATCGACTTTCTCCTTGATTTGAATATGTTTTAAAACATCAACAAGAGTTGCATTTGCAGTATATCACAGACAACTGTACTAAAGAAGAGAGATTGCTATATTGGTATTAATTATCATAGTCATTTACAACAATATTGTTCTTACATATGCAAGGTAGGAAGCAAAACTATACTTCGGAAGGAACGGAACCTTACAAGTTACAACTCATGTATCTTTTTCTGCAGACTGAGAAAGTAGAACTAGAAACCATGGTAGTGGATGAAACAAAGGAGCGTGAAGCTCATGCTGCACAGGCAAATGGTCGACTTAGCAGTTAGTAGTTCTAAAGATGAATACCTTACTTTCAACACCATTAACTGAAAGCATAACTCCATATAATTTGGTGATCTAGATGTTTTTGCATATCTTTGAGCACTATTCATTATCAACATCGTAATATAGTTATAACATTTGTACTTTTGAGTGCTATTGTGCCATGGTTCCAAGGCAAGAGTTTCTTTCATGTAACATGGAGTTCTGAGCACATTTCATTTTTTGGTAATTAGTCCCGTATCAACATTGTTATAATGTTATAACATTTGTACTTTTGAATGCTGTTGTGCCATGGTCCCAAGGCAAGAGTTTCTTTCACGTAACATGGAGTTCTGAGCACATTTTTTTTTTTTTTTTGGTAATTAGTCCTGTTTGGTTGCCTGTATCATAAACTGTCACGGTAAAAGTAGTTGCACGCAGTATGGGTTATCAGACTCCTTTTACCTGGTGCCTTGTTTGGCACGAAGTTAATACCTGTTGGGAAAAACTAAATAGCCTTTTGTTGGCTGTAGTAGATGTTGGGGAGAAGTGAGCAGGATAGGCCTTAAACAAAGGTAGGAACCAATTTGACCCAAAAGCTTAAGCTATTAGGTCTTAGCCCCAACTTTGTACTTAAACCCCCAACTCATTATGTTCCTTCTCAATGCGGGACCATATTCGCACATGACTATTCTAATAATCTCCCTCTTTGTGCATGAGTATTCCTAATCACCATCCACAAGAGTACTTGGGTTGTAACCATCCATCTCGACCTTTCATGCAAATCCCTTCCTCCTTGGTCTCAACCGTCGCCTAACCATCCACGAATCACCACCATTTTTGAGAATCAAAACTTGGTCGACTCCTGACTTACCAGGCTCCACATTAGATTCCACTCCTTCTTAAGCCATAACCTGGGTTTTGTTACCAATTTGTTGTAATAGTAAGTTCCCAAAACATGAGATAGTTAAGTAGTCTTCACTTTGAGTGGAATTTTCACTCACCTTCTAACTAGTAGTACAAGCGATTCCCCACTGTAGAGAGATAATAAAGATTTTAACTGTTGGTAGCTAATACTATAAATGTATTTCAATTTCTAGATTTGAACTATGGGCACCCTTATAGGCCTTGTTATAGTGAACCCAAAAATTAATGTTACCACATTAAAGTAGTTACTAGAATGGTGTTTAGTATATAATAGTCCCTAATACGTTCTGGAGGAAACATGATGAACACACTCCTTAATTAAGCACAATTGGTGAGTAGTTCTAGGGATGAGCTATTGAATAGTCTTTTGCCTTGACAATACAAATTCTAATATGATAGCACAAAAAAAGTTGGAAAGATAAGCATGTGGGTTCCATATCATATTGATATATCACCACTATTATTGTGCGATAGACATAGGGGAGACACATTACAAAGGTGCAAGGAGAAAGAGTAGGAGAGACGTGCACGTGAAAGGAAAAAAAATGAAATTTCTGTTATACTGCTTTTTTACCAAATAAGCGATGTCTTAACTATCTACAATGAACCTTTTTTCCTAATCTAATATCTTGACGTTGAAAGAAGAAATGGATCTTTATCAACAAGATTACTTGACAACAATGATTGATCAAAAATTAATTTAACATCTAAGTAGATTTGTATTAAAGTCCCAATCACTACGCCAAAACTGCAGAGTAGTAGTAAGGGTTGAGGGTGATATGCTTATATTCTCTCACGCCTACACAGATCGAGTGCCTTTTTTGTGGGTCGAAACATGGGGTTTTTTATGGAAGGGAAAGAGAAGATTTCGATGGATCATCAATCCATCTGATGACATAAACAATCCTTCTTTGCAGTGGCATTCTTGTTGTTGAATCTGCTTTTAAATGTGCACCGAGTGAGAAGTGAACCTAGGTTGCTTCCTATCGTATTAAAGTCCCTGACACTACACCAAAATTTCGAAGCTGTGTGATGGTTGGGGGTAATATATTTATATTCTACAATTTGTAAAATAAAAAGGGCCCATTTTGAGAAATTTTAGAGCATATGTCCTCCACAATTATTATCTAAATTTTTAAGCTGATCAGGTTCAAAAACTCGCATGCACAAATCTAGTGACTCGAAACCAACACGAAAGAAAAATGTGGCGAAGTAAGTGACACATTACACAAGGGTGTATCATAGAGCCCCTTTGATATCCACTAGGACTATCTCATAGATTTCTAGATAGTGTTTTGAAAGGCGGCGTGTGCAAAATTGGTAGAGGTGGTACCCAGTCCACTTGCTCGAACTCAAGTAAGCATCTAGATAGGCTCTTCTTTTAAAGAAGAAGAAGAAAAAAAAATGTTCCATTGTCATCATTGTTATCTCATCCTGCCGCCGGAGGCCTTTCGACACCCGTACCGTGCTTCGCTTCCCTGCCTCGCTGCCACCACCACCCCTGCGTCTGCTGCGCAAGAGAGGCGACATGATGCCCTGGCCTTTCAATTGAGACCTACACCAAATAAAAGGTTAGGACAATAATGCCCTAACCCATTTGACCACTCTCGGGTAGCAGGTGTAGTTGGTGGCTGCGATGAGCCAGGTGAGCGGCTGCGGGAGGTTGGGGAGGAGTCTGAAACAATGATTCTAAGACAATGCCATATTATTTTTCTATTTAAGAAAAGAAAAACAACTTTCGTTGCAAAGTGGCTAGGCCCGGGGTTGGCTCCCTGTCCCCCCTGCACTCTTTAGAACACTTTTAGGGCCACCTACACGGTCAATTAAAAATTAGTGGAAGGAGCATGCTACGATGTGAGAAATGAATAATTCCACATCAGATGTGCTAGAAAGGTGTTTGGTATATAGCAGTTCCCATGAATTGAAGGAAAAAATTGTAGCTAGCATTTTTAGGAAGGTGAACTCTTAGTTTAGTGTGGTTGGGTGAAAGTACTGAGATGAGTGACCACTTGAAAAGTTCTTCCTTTTGACCTTACACTTGGCAAATGCCAAAGGGAGCCTTTTCTTTCTTCCAATGAATTGAATAGATGGGCTGGAAATAAACTGTACTAACAAGATTTTATTCACCAATAATTTAAAGTTGGAAGGTCACGTACTTGAGTTGTAAATATAGTATCATGCGAGAAAAAATAAGCTCCAAAAGAAAAAGGAAGTGCAAGACAGCTTCTAATGTTTATTCCTCCCATCTACCAATTCTTCCCATGAGTCACACTACCTTAACCAATAAAAGTAGAGGGAAGGTCATACTACATCCAATAATTTTTTGAAAAGGATTTATGCAGTTGATCAAAACTTTAGCTTAAAGGCCATGATTTGTTATTGTTGTGAAGGCCTTGTAAATTACAACTGGCCATTCTTTGCCAGGTTCAGTCACTAATATTATTGCTTTTGCATAATGTGAGAAGGATGTTTTTATTGTTTATAGCTGTGGAGAAATAGAAACCCTAGAAAGAAATTGATTCATTTACATAAGAGAAGGTACAATATATACACACACACACACACACACACACACACACAAGATGGGTATATGGGTAACAACCCAGTAACCCAATACTAATAACTAATATTAACACTCCCCCTTAAGCTGAAGCATAAAGATCTAACATGCCCAGCTTGTTATCTAGATTAGAAAATACCTGAGGTGAGGCAGCTTTGGTAAGAAGATCAGCCAACTGCTTTAAAGACGGTGTGAACTGGAACGTAATCACCTTCTTTGTTCAAGCATCTTTGACAAAATGACAGTCAATCTCAATGTTTTTGATTTTTCATGGAATATAGGATTCTGGCAATGTAAATAGCAGACTGATTATCACAATGCATTGGCGCATGGGCCCGACTGTCTGAAATCAAGCTCCATTAGTAAATATTTTAACCACACCATCTCGCATGCTATATGTGTTTGCCCAAAGGCCTTCCACTCTAGTTTTGATGATGATTAACTCATGTAGTTATGTGTACTAATAATCTTGTGATTTTAGTTTCAGATTATTAATCAAGATGTTAGTAGGTGATTAGCTTCAACAAATGGTTTGGAAGCTTTCACATGGTGATTCAAGAGCCCGAGCGACAAGATCATATGTAGCACTCATTGGAGTCAAGCTCGGTGGATCACGAAGTTTTGGATCGAGTCGGCTTGGAGACGGCGCTCTACAAGAAGACATCGGTACCTAGTTTAGTTTTGTGTTTAGATCCATTTGTAAAGATTAGAATAGTATGATATGCTCAAGTTCACAACACACACGTTTCATGTTTTGAATATTGGTTTTCGGTTTTCGTTTTTGGTTTAACCGATCTTGGTTTCATGAATAGATAGATCAAAACAAGTTTAAATGGTTTTATGTATAGTAGATTCATTCTATATACATGCATGTTTAACTTCCTAGACAAACTTAGTTTTGACTCACTTATTCATGTGTTTTATGTTTTGGTATTTTTAACAAAACATATGTTGGAATTAATGTCAAAACATGGATATATATATATGTTTCATGTATATAGGATTATATCCATATACATCATGTCTAAATGTTGTTTAATATCATGTTTTTGTATTTGGATAAGTCTTGGACAAAATGTATTTTCAATTCAAAAATCCAAGTTTTAGAAAATACAGTTTTTGATTTTTGGTAAAACTGATAAGACACAAAAATGTTTCAAAATGTTTGTTATTTGTGATGAAATTTTTATCACAAGTTTATATTTCAAATAAAATGATAAAACTATTTTTGTGTAATTTTTAGAGATTTTATAAGAATTTTTAGGATTAAAAATTACATGTTTTTCTGACCAGAACTGCTGCTGCCAGGCTAGGTCGGTCAACCGGACGGCCGACCGCACCAAGTAGCCGGTCGACCGCAGCGGTCGACCGACGTGCACGGATACGTGCACGCTGGCTGCCCATAAGCCGGTCGACCGCACGGTCGACCGACTGAGAGCAGTTGCTCTCGGGTTTCTCCCGGTCGACCGAGCGGTCGACCGGCCAGAGAGCCGTTGCTCTCTGGTTCTGGGGACGGTCGACCGCCCGGTCGACCGATAGCTGCCAGCGGTCAAATGTGATCGTTGGCCGGTCGACCGACCGCTCGACCGTTAGTTCAGTTTTGGCAGTTTCTGCTCCACAACGGGTTTAATTTTCTGGGGGCTATAAATACCCCATTGGAAAGAGGTTTTCACTAAGAATTTTTGGACGAAATTTCTGAACTTTCTCTAGTGTTTTCACAAAGTTTAAAAGAGTTTCTTTGTGCTAAAAAGATCAATCCTTATTGTTTAAAAGTGTTTTAATTTTCAAAGAAAAATAGTCTTTTGGGAATTGATTTTGGTTCATTCATTCTATATCTTTGTGGTGATTTCCCAAGTGATTTTTCTTTGTTTTAAACACTTTGTTTTCTCCACACTTGAGCTACATCTACTATCTCATTCTATAGGATCCTTGTGTGGGAAAGAAATTGTTTGTGGTTTTTGTTAGACCACCAAGTTGTAAACCCCAAATTTGCTTGGCTTTGTGCCTTTCCCTCATTGTGTTGAGGAGGTTGTGCAAGTGGGTTGTTTCCCTCAAGTTGTGAGGTGATCCTTGTGTTGCTTTGTGCTAATCCCTCAAGTTGTGAGGTGATTGTTTGTTGGCTTGGTGTTGTGCCTCAAGGAGGAGGTTGTGTTTGTAAAGAGAGGAGTTGGGTACTCCTTGTAATTGTTATTGCCCCAAATCCTCGGTGGAGGTTCCCTTTGTGGGAGTCCTTTGTGGACAAGCTAGTGGAGTTGAAATCCTTCTGTGTGAAGGCGGGGATGTAGAGCTGGGTGCTCGAACTTCGAAACATATCTTGTTGTTTGTGCTTGATCCCTTGACTCTTACTCTATCTCTCTTTCTTTACTTTGTGCCTTGCATCATTTCACATTGATCATTCATACTTATGCTTGGCTTGGTTGAGTGTGCATCACTCATTTAGTGCATTGCAATTAGTTTTTAAATTCCGCATTAAGTTCACTAGATTAGCATAATCACCTATTCACCCCCTCTAGGTGATTTCAATTGGTATTATAGCCTCCGCTCCTGATATTTAGGTTTAACCACCTAGGAGTGAGATCTTGGTTTGCTAATCTTCATTTGCATTGTTCATTTGCACACATATAGTTGCACTCATGGATAGCCCTCCTATGTTTGATTTTTCTAGACATGATATTTGGAAGGCCAAGATGAGTAGTCATTTAAAAAGCCTAGGACATCTAGTTTATCAAGCCACTACTCAAGAATCCTACCCTAATGCTAGCAAGCATAAAAAGGCAAATGCATTAGCACTTAAGACCTTAGAGCATCTCTTAATGAAGATCTTTTACATGTGTTTGCTCATTATGATTCGGCTTTTGCAGTTTGGGGCATATTGACTTCTCCCGAGCTACCAAGATTATCAACAAGTTGAGGAGATCTAGGAGAGATAAGTCCGACGAGCATTGCCTCATGGTCCAAGGGAAAGACTCCCTTGAGGTACAATCGTATTCTCAACTAGATGATAGCTCTAGTTCATATTGCTATGGGTGTTTTGAAGTTCAAAATTTAAATGTAGAACTTGCCTCTAAGCTTGAAAATTTTGTGAAAAAACATGACCTTTTGAAAAAGAAACATTTTGAATTAAAAGAAGAAATGAAGGATTTGTGCTCAACTTTTGAATTGGTTTTGCAAGAGAAGGAAGAGATTACTAGTGAACGTGACTCACTAAGATCTCAACTAGACCTTGCCCTAAAAGAGATTGATGTTTTGAAAAGCAAAAATGATTGTGATGATATTTTGAAGAACAATGAGGTTTTATCTTCAAAATTAGATTTTGTTTTTAAAAGATAACCTTGTTTTGAAAAATGAAATTGATTTCATTACAAAAGAATTGGATTTAGTTTTAAATAAAAATAAATCCTTGCAAAATGATATAGATTCTCATGTTTGCCATGCTAGTGTAGCTTCTTCACCTAGCACATCTTTGCATGCTCCACTTTATCTTCTAGTATTGAAAATGACATAAATGTTTGAAGAAAAGTGTAGATTGTTTGGGCTCCACTTTGAGCCAATGTACTTTAAATCATACACGCTTGGAAACCTTGGCTCGTAAGAAACAAGTTACATCTTTGCATGCACACCATACACGGCATACATGCTTATCACGATCACAATCTTCACACTATGTATGCTCATGTGTACACGTGTACACATTGTGGTCGAAAAGGCCACCTTGCTAGATTTTGCTATGATCGTTTACATGTTGAAAATTTAGCAAATAATCTTGTTTGGGTTAGGAGAGATACTAACCCCTATGGACCCAAAAGGAAATGGGTACCAAAGACCACCTCTTTGATTTTTGATGTAGGAGTGGGCTCTCGCATAACGTGAGAGTGTTGGTGCCTTGAAGTGGATGCGTTCCGTGCTTAAAGAAAACAATTTGGATGCATCACTCTCAAGGGGAGTTTGGTGGAGAGAACCACCATTGGTTTGGAGAACTAGAGAGGTGCCTTCATCGGTTTTGGTATCAATCTCTAACTCCCTTTTATATTTGCATGCTTTTCATGTTCATCGATTTATAGCATGCCATGGTTTATTGTTCATTATGCTTATACCATGTTTATTAGATTAGTAATATACATGTTTAGTTACTTGAGACACTTCTTGCTTATATGGATTATATCTATGTGTTCTCACCCTGTTTTTAACTAATATGTATGCACTAAATCTAATGCACATGCATATTCATAATGACCATATGTACGTTTATGATTTTTGTTTTAATGATTCATGATTTGAATATATGTTTAGATGTTAGTTTTCATGAAAACTAGGATTTATACTTGTACATAGAATGGGTCACAAGTAACTCTTTTTATGTTTATGCTTGAATGCCTATTTGTACCCATTAGATGTGCTAGTATAGTCTAGTTTTGATGATTCATGCATTCTAACTTGTATTCCTCATTTTGGATATATTTCTATGATCATATGTTTTAACTTCATGTATATGTCTATCTTGTCCAAACTATTGATTATACATATACATCCTTTGAGCCACGTGCCTTCATGCATATACTTTTGTGGACTCATTATGTTTAGGATATGTATGTATACTTTAGTTTGTACATGACATACATATGCCTTGAAGTTAAATCGTTTTGATGAGTTTCATGTTTTTAGGTAATTTCAATTGATATTGAAAATTTTAGACTTTCATGTTTCATGTTTTAAGGAATATCTTAATTGAGCTTAATTGAATATTTTCATGATGATATGTGTCACATAACACTTGTCCACTCACTTTATTAGGTTTCTCATGATTTTTTTTCATGAGTATAATATGAGCTTTATGAATTTTGAGTGTTTAGTGATCATGTGAATTACATGTGTTTCATGAAAAATAATTTTGTCTTGTTCCTTACTTGAAGGATTTCGTACTAGTTAACAAATTTTTCAATAACTAGTTCGTGTTCTTCGCTTTGGTAGAGTTTTTCAAACAAACTATATTTTCAAACCTATTTTTTTGAAAACCCTACCTTCTAAGGGCGGTTGGATGGGCGACCATGCCATGTATACCCTTCTTGAATATCTTATAATCTTGTGCATGAATGGGTGGTAGGTTATATGAGGTATACATTTGATATTATTGTTGTTTCAATTGGTATCATTGGATTCTTTCAATTGGTATCAATATTGACTTTTTTTGTATACTCATATATTTTTTTTATGTATGCTTGTACTTCAAAGAGTATCAATTTCAATTGTATCTAATTTTTCATACATATATATGTTTTTATTTGTGCTTATTATATTCATATATCTTAGAGCACAAATTTTGATCATGATAAAGCTTGTTTTATAATGACTATCTTGTTTCAATTGACTAGTTTTCAATTGGTATCCATATACAAGCTTATTCATTGTTTCATTTAATATTTCATAAAGGGGGAGAAAACTTGTATTTCATCTTTCAATTGGTATTTTATTTCCACTCCCATACTTTATGATTGAAAATTTCAATTTGGTATCATATGTTCAAAATGAAAAATATTTACAATTGGTATCAAAATTCTTGTTTAGAAATTTAAATTTGTTATGTTTAATTTCATTTGGTATCAAAATTGTTTTATTACAATTGGTATGTTATTTGTTTACTTATCAATTGATATCAAGATTTTTGTTTTCATTTGATATATGTTTTCATATAAACATGTTTTAATTTGAATTAAAACAATTTGTTATAATGCCTTGTTTACCTTTATTTCAATTGGTATCATTGATAGGCATTCCTAAAAACATTTCAATTGATATCATTTATGCACTTCATTGACAAATTTTTAATTGGTATCATGTTTTTAACCCTTTGTTGATGATTGACAAAAAGGGGGAGAAGAATTTGAGTTTGTAGTTTATATGCATGTTTGTGTATGCATGTTTTTATGTTTTATTAAAGTTCAAATTGTATCAAAAAGCATTATTTAATATGTTTATTTTTTTGGTATCAAGAGCTTCATTAGTTTTGTTTTGCAAATTGGTATCAAGAGCTTGTTTTGAAAATGTACTTGTTTTATTTAATTGGTAACAAGAGTATGTGTTTTATTTAATTGGTATCAAGAGCATGTTTTAGAAATTTGTGTGTTTTATGCATGTTGATGCATACATGTTTATGAACATTCATTGCATACTTAATTGTTTATCTTGATGCATGAGTTAAGGGGGAACTTTCTTGAAGCTTAACTTTAATCCATGCATATATAACTCCATGAATTTTGTCATCATCAAAAAGGAGGAGATTGTTGGCCCAAAGGCCTTCCGCTCTAGTTTGATGATTAACTTATGTAGTTATGTGTACTAATAATCTTGTGATTTTAGTTTCAGATTATTAATCAAGATGTTAGTAGGTGATTAGCTTCAACAAAGATGGTTTGGAAGCTTTCACATGGTGATTCAAGAGCCCGAGCGACAAGATCATATATAACACTCATTGGAGTCAAGCTCGGTGGATCACGAAGTTTTGGATCGAGTCGGCTTGGCGACGGCGCTCTACAAGAAGACATCGGTACCTAGTTTAGTTTTGCGTTTAGATCCATTTGTAAAGATTAGAATAGTATGATATGCTCAAGTTCACAACACACACGCTTCATGTTTTGAATATTGGTTTTCGGTTTTTCCGTTTTTGGTTTAACCGATCTTGGTTTCATGAATAGATAGATCAAAACAAGTTTAAATGGTTTTATGTATAGTAGATTCATTCTATATACATGCATGTTTAACTTCCTAGACAAACTTAGTTTTGACTCACTTATTCATGTGTTTTTTGTTTTGGTATTTTTAACAAAACATATGTTGGATTAAAGTCAAAAACATGGATATATATATGTTTCATGTATATAGGATTATATCCATATACATCATGTCTAAATGTTGTTTAATATCATGTTTTTGTATTTGGATAAGTCTTGGACAAAATGTATTTTCAATTCAAAAATCCAAGTTTAGAAAATACAGTTTTTGATTTTTGGTAAAACTGATAAGACACAAAAATGTTTCAAAATGTTTGTTATTTGTGATGAAATTTTTATCACAAGTTTATATTTCAAAATAAAATGATAAAACTATTTTTGTGTAATTTTAGAGATTTTATGAGAATTTTTAGGATTAAAAATTACATGTTTTTCTGACCAGAACTGCTGCTACCAGGCTAGGTCGGTCGACCGGACGGTCGACCGCACCAAGTAACCGGTCGACCGTAGCGGTCGACCGACGTGCACGGATACGTGCACGCTGGCTGCCCCATAAGACGGTCGACCGCACGGTCGACCGACTGAGAGCAGGTTGCTCTCGGGTTTCTCCCGGTCGACCGAGCGGTCGACCGGCCAGAGAGCCGTTGCTCTCTGGTTCTGGGGACGGTCGACCGCCCGGTCGACCGGTAGCTGCCAGCGGTCAAATGTGATCGTTGGCCGGTCGACCGACCGGTCGACCGGTAGTTCAGTTTTGGCAGTTTCTGCTGCCAACGGCTATAATTTTCTGGGGGCTATAAATACCCCATTGGAAAGAGGTTTTCACTAAGAATTTTTTGGACGAAATTTCTGAACTTTCTCTAGTGTTTTCACAAAGTTTAAAAAGAGTTTCTTTGTGCTAAAAGATCAATCCTTATTGTTTAAAAGTGTTTTAATATTTCAAAGAAAAATAGTCTTTTGGGAATTGATTTTGGTTCATTCATTCTATATCTTTGTGGTGATTTCCCAAGTGATTTTTCTTTGTTTTAAACACTTTGTTTTCTCCACACATGAGCTACATCTACTATCTCATTCTATAAGATCCTTGTGTGGGAAAGAAATTGTTTGTGGTTGTTTGTTAGACCACCAAGTTGTAAACCCCAAAATTTGCTTGGCTTTGTGCCTTTCCCTCATTGTGTTGAGGAGGTTGTGCAAGTGGGTTGTTTCCCTCAAGTTGTGAGGTGATCCTTGTGTTGCTTTGTGCTAATCCCTCAAGTTGTGAGGTGATTGTTTGTTGGCTTGGTGTTGTGCCTCAAGGAGGAGGTTGTGTTTGTAAAGAGAGGAGTTGGGTACTCCTTGTAATTGTCATTGTCCCAAAACCTCGGTGGAGGTTCCCTTTGTGGGAGTCCTTTGTGGACAAGCTAGTGGAGTTGAAATCCTTCTGTGTGAAGGCGGGGATGTAGAGCTGGGTGCTCGAACCTCGAAACATATCTTGTTGTTTGCGCTTGATCCCTTGACTCTTATTCTATCTCTCTCTCTCTCTTTACTTTGTGCCTTGCATCATTTCACATTGATCATTCATACTTATATGCTTGGCTTGGTTGAGTGTGCGTCACTCATTTAGTGCATTGCTATTAGTTTTTAAATTCCGCATTAAGTTCACTAGATTAGCATAATCACCTATTCACCCCCCTCTAGGTGATTTCAATAGTATTCGAGGACTATTGAAATCACATTGAGGACAATGCATGAGATAGGTATTGGGGGGTAGATACTAACTTAGGATTTTTATTTTCTTTTTAGGATTTTTATTTTCTTTTTAGGATTTTCATTTTGTTTTTAGATTTTTCATTTTCTTTAGATTTTACATTTTCTTTTTAGAAAAACCAAAAAAAAAATAAATTTTTTTTTGATCCATTTTAAAGAATTAAACTTGATTTTAGGGATTAGGGAAACTCTTAACTATGATTTCTTAATATAAGTCGAAAAGAGGAGTTTTGTTGGATTTTTAGGTTAAGTAAAAAAGGATAAGAAAGATAGCTCGATTTTAATTCTTACTTTAGCATATATACATTAAACATATTGAGGGATTAATCAAAGACTTAGTGATTCTATTTACATATATATAATAAAAAGAAAAAAGAAAAAAAGGAAAAAAATAAGTATAAATAAATAAATAAATAATTACTTAGCCACTAATTAAGCTGGTTAGCTGTGCCTTAAGAAGCATAGCCAGTCACGCCTAAAGGTGGTTAAGTCCTTAGTATTCGTGCCTAGTTTACTCGAGTCCTCGAACCTTAGGGATGTATTTTCTTCTGGTGCCCTAAGACCGACTGGTTTGGGAGTCATCGGTAAGAGGCTCTGTCACGACCCAGTGTCCAAAACTAAGAACAAAAGGCATATGACAAAGGCCGGCGACACATCCATAAGGGTGAACTGGCCCTATAGAGTGCTAAGCCATCTAAGTTGTACACCTAAATCTGCTGCAATAAAAATATTACATATGTCACATGCATCTATGACAAGGAACACTTGAACAAATTTTAAGATAGATCAAATAATCAACGAAGTGGTCTAATAAAATGAAACAAATACCCAAATCTCAAAATGCCATCAAGGTAACATTATTATAGTACAAGCAACTCAGAGTAGCAATACATAAGCTCTAACATGAATCAAATGAAATAGGATCAAGACTAGAAAGAAATGTGA
Source organism: Agave tequilana (assembly GCA_038442645.1). Classification (NCBI taxonomy): domain Eukaryota; kingdom Viridiplantae; phylum Streptophyta; class Magnoliopsida; order Asparagales; family Asparagaceae; genus Agave; species Agave tequilana. Next base: position 111,399 of record JAVJIF010032550.1, read on the forward strand.
TAGAAAGCCATGATCACTGATGCTCAACTGGATCCTCGTAGACAGCTTCGTTCCCCTCCACAAAGTAACCTGTGCTATCTGTAGAACCTGAGCAATGCAAACTCAGGGAGTCAAAATCTCCCACAAGCATGTAAAATAAAAGAAGGAGCAACACGTGCTGCATGTGTACATTCTATAATACCACTATGAAAGATATGCTAGTTAAGAAAGTTATGAAAAATGCATTAAATAAGGCAATAATCATCACCGTAAAGAAATAACTGATACTCGAAGATGTATGGCCTAACATGTCTCTAGTCGTGTTAATTATTATTAGCCTAACTAATGTGGTACTTAGCCGTGTCCCATACCACAGCCGTTTTCTCACATATCAAACAAAGTTTATCGTTGTTGTAATTACCTATCAATGTAGTGCATGTATTTTGGAAGAGTACCGTGCATGCCCGGTACCACGGTCTATCACCCCTGGCGCTGAACGAGGACAAGCCGCTAGGCTCTGACAACTGAAGACCACAGCCCCACACGAAAAGACAACTAGTGTGGTGCCGTAATCCGGGCATAGCCCTGACAACTAACAACTGAATATCTATGTAGCCAGTATTACCTTGGTTCCCCATGGTTGGAACCCACAACTCGGTACCATAATAAATTCTTCCAAAATACATGACATGCATCATCAGGCAATTACCCCTGTTCCCCGGATTATGGTGTCTTTTATAATTATAATTTGGAAATTACATGAACATGATACAAATCTGACCCATTTGCATCCCTGAGAAGAAAGAAAAATATATGTATCCATAGAGACCACACAATATATATAAAATAAATATATATATATATATATATATATATATATATATATATATATATATATATATATATCATCATGAGACATCCTATAAAACATTAAGATATCAACTACAACTAATCAACTATACTGAAAGTGGACAAAATAGAAAACGAAGAACATGTGCATTCATGACAGCAATCTCCCAACAAAATTTAATTTGTTTAGCAACAAACATGTCTAGTGGGAATTAAATAAAAACCTGAATCAATTACCCAATTGCATGTAACAATTTGTTGATTACTAATCTGTTTGTGGACAGAATACTAGCTTTACAAGATAGTCAATATGATTTCAAAACAAAACATTTCAATGTGAGAAGAAAATAATTAAAATAATCTTTAAGGAACAAGAAAAATAATATTTATCACCAACAGAGACTTTAAAGGATCTTCACCAAAGAAAGTTGATCATATTATTTAACAATGGAGAAACAAAGACCAAACCGACCACAGTGCTTGGAAAATGGGAAAGAACATAATATCCAAATAACAAGCTTATATATTCTTAACACTTTGTTTAAAAAAAGTTGCAGTTACCTTGATCCAATACCTTTGAAGCTCTATAAAATAAAACATAAACAATAAAATAAATCCACTGATCCATCCAAATCAGTAGAAAAGGAAAAAATGCTTGCCTGCGAAGTTTCGAAAAGGTAAAGATGATGAGAAAGAGATCGCGTTGGAATTCGATAAAGAAGCGTCTTCTACGGCCGGCAAGTCCCCCCTCTTCAAACCCTCATCCCTAGGTGCTGTTGAAAGAATATGACGGCTGGAGTATATCAGGGTGAAGAGAAAATGAGGGTTTTAACTAGTAATCCCGTATTAGAGCCTAGTTGACCGAAATACCCTTGCCAAAAAAAATATTCTCAGAAAAATCTAAGAAAATTCCAGAAATTCTGAAAATTAAAAGGATAAAAAAGTTTAACTACATGGAAAGCTAATTCAGAACATAAATTAGTGTGTCGATCCATTTCAGTCTCGAATCAACCCCAAAATTAGAAAATCAAATAGTTGTGTTTTTTTTTTGAAAAAAATAGTTTTGAAAGTAAAAAAAATTTATCTTAATATAATAATATAACATATTATTTAGGATTAGGAAGTAAAGGGGTTACAATCATACCCACCTAACAAGAAGATTTCGTCCTCGAAATTTAGGATAAATAATGAGAAGGGAAAAACGATACCTGCAGATCAAGAAAAGAGATGCGGGTATTGGGATCGAATGGCATCCTCTCGCTCCCAAGTTGACTCTCCAGGATGGTTAGGGTCCCAAGATACTCGAACCAAGGAGATAGTCTTTCCCTTCAGCACTTTCTTTCGCTTGTCGATGACGGCAACTGGCAGAACTTCATACGATAGGTCGCTACTTAACGTCAAGCTCGAGTGATCCAGAACATGACTATCATCTCGAACATACTTCCTCAGCTGAGATACATGAAATACATCATGTACTCCCTCCAGTGACGGCGGTAAAGCCAGCCTGTAAGCTACTTCACCGACACGATCTAGAATCTCAAACGGTCCAATGAATCTCGGACTTAACTTTCCCCGGCTCCCGAATCTGATGATCCCTCGAGTAGGAGATATCTTAAGGAATACATGATCCCCAACAACAAACTCTAACGGTCTTCTATTTGTATCTGCCCAACTCTTCTGGCGATCCTGTGCTGCCTTCAAATGTTTTCTAATCTGAGCCACTGTATCCACTGTCAGAGTAATCAAGTCTGGACCCAAAAGCCTCCTCTCACCAATGTCATCCCAGCATACTGGTGACCTACATTTCCTCCCGTATAGAGCTTCATATGGTGCCATCTGAATGCTGGCCTGGAAGCTGTTGTTGTATGAGAACTCCACAAGATGCAAATGATCCTCCCATGACCCCTTAAAATCTAATATACATGCTCTCAACATGTCTTCTAAGGTTTGTATAGTTCACTCTGACTGACCGTCTGTTTGAGGATGGTATGATGTACTGAACTTCAACTTAGTCCCCAAACTGCTCTGCAAACTCTTCCAAAAGTGAGATAAAAATCGTGTGTCTCTATCCGACACGATACTTATTGGAACTCCATGCAGTCTCACAACTTCTTGCATATACCGTTCTGCCAAAACCTCTGTAGACTGTCCTACTCTGAATGGTATGAAGTGAGCACTCTTCGTCAATCTGTCCACTATCACCCAGATTGCATTATTGCCCTTGGGACTCCTCGGCAACGCAGTGACAAAGTCCATGGTTATATGTTCCCACTTCCATTCTGGAATAGGAAGCGGTTGTAATAACCCTGCAGTCCTCTGGTGCTCAGCCTTCACCTGCTGACAAACTAAACACTTTGACACAAATCTTGCTATCTCCCTCTTCATCCCATGCCACCAGAAATGTTGTTTGAGGTCTCTGTACATCTTAGTGCCACCAGGATGTATTGAATAGGGAGAACTATGAGCATCTGCCAGCAACTCCTGCCTAATACCTCCAGTAGGAACACAAAGCCTGCTTCCAAATCGTAAAGAACCATCTTCATGAATCACCATATTTGACCTCAGACCAGACTCCACTTCTGCTCTAAACTTCTGTAGCTTTGCATCACCTGCCTGCCCCTCTTTGATTCTATCAATGAGTGAAGGCACAACTTGCAATGACATACACTGTCCGGCTGATTCAGGAAAAATCACCTCCAAGTTTAACCGCTCGAACTCTGCCCACAACTCCCTCTGCTGGCTCAATATCATGTAGGAAGGCTTTCTGCTCAGCGCATCTGGCACAACATTAACCTTCCCTGGGTGATACTGCAAGTCCAAGTCGAAGTCTGCCATCAGTTCCAACCACCGTCTTTGTCTCATGTTCAACTCCTTCTGTGTAAACACATATTTGAGACTTTTATGGTCAGTGAAGATCTCCACTCGCTGCCCCAAAAGATAATGCCGCCACTGTTTGAGGCAAAAATCACGGCTGCAAGTTCTAAATCATGCGTCGGATAGCTCTTCTCGTTTGGTCTCAACTGCCTCGAAGCATAAGCTATCACCTTTCCTCGCTGCATGAGAACACAACCCAAGCCTCTCCCTGATGCGTCACTAAGAATAACCAACCCTCCTGACTCATCTGGCACTGTCAGAATAGGAGCTGTAGTCAACCTCAGCTTCAACTCCTCAAAGGCGTCCTGACATTCATCTGACCAAATAAACTTCTCCCCTTTCCTGGTCAACTTAGTCAAAGACCCTGCAATCTTTGAAAAGTCCTTAACAAACCTCCTGTAATAACCTGCAAGACCGAGAAAACTCTGAATCTCAGCAACTGACTTTGGTATTGGCCAATTACTAACTGCTTCAACCTTTGTTGGATCCACTGCAATACCTTCTCCTGACACTATGTGTCCAAGGAAAGATATTTTGTCCAACCAAAAGTCACACTTGCTCAACTTGGCAAACAACTTGTTCTTCCTCAAGACTTGAAGCACAATTCGAAGATGCTCAGCGTGCTCCTATTTGCTCTTGGAGTAAACCAAAATATCATCAATAAAGACCACAACAAATTGGTCCAGATACTGAGCGAAGACACGGTTCATTAAGTCCATAAATACCGCGGGAGCATTAGTGACTCCAAATGACATAACCAAGAACTCATAATGCCCATACCGTGTCCTAAAAGCAGTCTTCTGCACATCCTCTGGATTGACTCTCACCTGATGATAACCTGATCGAAGATCTAACTTCGAAAAAACGGTAGCTCCTCCAAGCTGATCAAATAAATCTTCAATCCTGGGCAATGGGTACTTATTCTTAATAGTAACCCGATTCAACTCCCTGTAATCGATGCACAACCGAAGGCTACCATCTTTCTTCTTGACTAATAGAACGGGGGCACCCTAAGGTGAAGCACTCGGTCTGATAAATCCTTTGTCAAGAAGCTCCTGAACCTGCTTTTTCAGCTCCGCAAGCTCCACTGGCGCCATTCTATACGGTACCCTAGAGACTGGTGTCGTACCGGGCAACACCGTAATGGAGAACTCGACCTCCCTTTTCGGAGGCAATCCTGTGACCTCCTCGAAAACGTCCAAAAAATCTGCCGCCACCTCAGGAACTGGCTTCCCATCAGCCCGCATGGTCATTAAGATACCTCCAGAAATAATCATCCACAAGGCGGCTGGATGCACCGTCTTGTTGTTCCTTTGGAATTCAAACTCCGGCTGCCCGGGAATACAAAAGACAACACATCCTCTTCTGCAATCAATAATTGCATGGTGCCTGCACAACCACTCCATTCCCAAAACAGCATCGAACTCACACGAGTCCAATACCAGGAAGTCGGCGAAGAATCCTCGCCCATTAACAACAATGGATAATCTATACATTGCCTATTAGCGGGTATTGCACCATTCCCGGTGCTAATACTCCAACTTACCTTCAGAGATTCACATGGTAGAGAATGCATAGCAATAAAAGATGCAGAAATGAAACAATGTGAGGCACCAGAATCAAATAATACACGTGCAGGAGTCTGATGAATGAGCACCATACCAGTCACAACCTCTCCTGACATGTCTGCCTGCTCAGCGGTCAAGGTATAAGCATGTCCACGACCTCGACCCCTCTGCCGCTATTGTTGTGCCCGACTTCCCACTGCTTGCTGAAACACCTGCTGTTGTGGAGGAAGCGGCGGTCGTTGCATTGGAATCATCTGTCTCTGTGACATAGGAGGAGCTACAACACCTTGAAGTTCTCTCCTATGAGGGCAAGCAGGCAACTGATGATCCTTCGCCCCACACTTCACACACCAATGTTTCGCCTTCCAGCATTCACCCCGAGTATGGCCGGGATTCTAGCAAAAGTTGCAAATCACCTGCCTCTTCATTTGAACTGGTGCAACCTGCCTCACTGGAACCTGACCAATAGGGCGCTTAGATGCCCCAGTCTGCATTGTCCTGATCCGACTAGACACTTGCTCGTGCCTCCTTGCTGCATTAAGGATCTCAGCATAGGTGGTAAACGAACTGGTACTTACTGCTTCTGGACCTCCAAACTCAGCCCTTGCTCAAACCTACGAGCCCGATCCCTATCATCAGCAATGAGCCGTGGTGCAAAACGGCTAAGGCGAGTGAACTCCGCCGCATAATCATCCACTGATCGGGATCCCTGTTGAAGGTTGATGAACTTCCTCTCCATATCTATCTTTGCTGTCTCTGGGAAGAACTTCTCAAGAAAGCTCTCAGAAAATTGTCTCCAAGAAGCACTTGTAGGGTGACGACTCTCCTCTGTAAGCCACCATGTGCGAGCTACATCGGCCAGTTGGATCTTTACCACTCGCACCCTATCCACCTCAGCAATATTCGCCGCCTCAAGTAGCATCTCAGTATCCACCAACCACTGCTCAACTTGTAATGGTCCCTCGACTCCAGAGAAAGTAGGTGGTGTAGCCTCCTGAAATCAGCAACAGTACCGACCCTCCCTTGAGCAGGGGCATCAAGTGCCACAGTAGTCCTGCCCATAGCTGTATTAGCTGTCTCCTGAGCCGCAGTCAATCCTTGCAGGAGAGTCTCTATACGTCTATCCTGCGTAGCGAACATCCGATTCTGATTCTCCAGAACATCTCGCAAAAACCCAATCATGGCTGCATCCTCAGGCTGGGAGTCTTGGTTCAAGCTATCAGGACGACGAGGCGGCATCTCTCTGAACAAGAAATTAGGGAGACACCATTAGTACGATCCAAGGAAAGAAGAATTCATATGGAAGGAAGAAGATAAATGCATGTCACATAACATCGCAACAGTTACTAACCCTAAGATTTTTGTCTAGGTCGAAATCATTTAAGATTATTACCCCTAAAACTCTAAAACCCTAAAACTGGCTCTGATACCAATAAAACCCTGTCACGACCCAGTGTCCAAAACTAAGAACAAAGGCATATGACAAAGGCCGGCGACACATCCATAAGGGTGAACTGGCCCTATAGAGTGCTAAGCCATCTAAGTTGTACACCTAAATCTGCTGCAATAAAAATATTACATATGTCACATGCATCTATGACAAGGAACACTTGAACAAATTTTAAGATAGATCAAATAATCAACGAAGTGGTCTAATAAAATGAAACAAATACCCAAATCTCAAAATGCCATCAAGGTAACATTATTAGAGTACAAGCAACTCAGAGTAGCAATACATAAGCTCTAACATGAATCAAATGAAATAGGATCAAGACTAGAAAAGAAATGTGATAGAAAGCCATGATCACTGATGCTCAACTGGATCCTCGTAGACAGCTTCGTTCCCCTCCACAAAGTAACCTGTGCTATCTGTAGAACCTGGGCAATGCAAACTCAGGGGAGTCAAAATCTCCCACAAGCATGTAAAATAAAGAAGGAGCAACACGTGCTGCATGTGTACATTCTATAATACCACCATGAAAGATATGCTAGTTAAGAAAGTTATGAAAAATGCATTAAATAAGGCAATAATCATCACTGTAAAGAAATAACTGATACTCGAAGATGTATGGCCTAACATGTCTCTAGTCGTGTTAATTATTATTAGCCTAACTAATGTGGTACTTAGCCGTGTCCCATACCACAGCCGTTTTCCCACATATCAAACAAAGTTTATCGTTGTTGTAATTACCTATCAATGTAGTGCATGTATTTTGGAAGAGTACCGTGCATGCCCGGTACCACGGTCTATCACCCCTGGCGCTGAACGAGGACAAGCCGCTAGGCTCTGACAACTGAAGACCACAGCCCCACACGAAAAGACAACTAGTGTGGTGCCGTAATCCGGGCATAGCCCTGACAACTGACAACTGAATATCTATGTAGCCAGTACTACCTTGGTTCCCCATGGTTGGAACCCACAACTCGGTACCATAATAAATTCTTCCAAAATACATGACATGCATCATCAGGCAATTACCCCTGTTCCCCGGATTATGGTGTCTTTTATAATTATAATTTGGAAATTACATGAACATGATACAAATCTGACCCATTTGCATCCCTGAGGAGAAAGAAAAATATATGTATCCATAGAGACCACGCAATATATACATAGATATATATATATATCATCATGAGACATCCTATAAAACATTAAGATATCAACTACAACTAATCAACTATACTGAAAGTGGACAAAATAGAAAACAAAGAACATGTGCATTCATGACAGCAATCTCCCAACAAAATTTAATTTGTTTAGCAACAAACATGTCTAGTGGGAATTAAATAAAAACCTGAATCAATTACCCAATTGCATGTAACAATTTGTTGATTACTAATCTGTTTGTGGACAGAATACTAGCTTTACAAGATAGTCAATATGATTTCAAAACAAAACATTTCAATGTGAGAAGAAAATAATTAAAATAATCTCTAAGGAACAAGAAAAATAATATTTATCACCAACAGAGACTTTAAAGGATCTTCACCAAAGAAAGTTGATCATATTATTTAACAATGGAGAAACAAAGACCAAACCGACCACAGTGCTTGGAAAATGGGAAAGAACATAATATCCAAATAACAAGCTTATATATTCTTAACACTTTGTTTAAAAAAAGTTGCAGTTACCTTGATCCAATACCTTTGAAGCTCTATAAAATAAAACATAAACAATAAAATAAATCCACTGATCCATCCAAATCAGTAGAAAAGGAAAAAAATGCTTGCCTTGCGAAGTTTCGAAAAGGTAAAGATGATGAGAAAGAGATCGCGTTGGAATTCGATAAAGAAGCGTCTTCTACGGCCGGCAAGTCCCCCCTCTTCAAACCCTCATCCCTAGGTGCTGTTGAAAGAATATGACGGCTGGAGTATATCAGGGTGAAGAGAAAAATGAGGGTTTTAACTAGTAATCCCGTATTAGAGCCTAGTTGACCGAAATACCCTTGTCAAAAAAATATTCTCAGAAAAATCTAAGAAAATTCCAGAAATTCTGAAAAATTAAAAGGATAAAAAAGTTTAACTACATGGAAAGCTAATTCAGAACATAAATTAGTGTGTCGATCCATTTCAGTCTCGAATCAACCCCAAAATTAGAAAATCAAATAGTTGTGTTTTTTTTTTGAAAAAAATAGTTTTGAAAGTAAAAAAAAATTATCTTAATATAATAATATAACATATTATTTAGGATTAGGAAGTAAAGGGGTTACAGGCTCGTTACATGGGTAAATTAGAAAGCCTAAGGAAGCTAAGGAGGTGTAAATAAATAAATAGATAAATGAAAATAATAATAATAATAATATTGTATATATTAGTAAATAAATGATCTTTAGTCTAAGAAAAATCCTTCATATTATAGATGTATATATACTAGGTTAGATGCAAAATCCGGTCTTCGCTCTATTTCTTAGAAACTTAACCTAAGTTGAAGACAAAACTCTAAATAGACACTTATAAAAAGAATAACGAGTTTAGGGTAACCTGAAACCTATAAATCAAGTGAAGTTCTTGAAAAATATGGATCAAAAATTTCTCACTAACATTTTTCTTTTTTTCTTTTGGATTTTGTGGGTGCAATCCGCTGAAAACCCTCAGGAGACAACACTCGTCCTCTAGGGTAACCGAGAGGTTTAACGGCTTGTTGCACGTGCTCAGTGCAATCGTGTCACCTACGAAAATGGTGCAATAATTTAGCTAGGATTTTTTCTTTTTCTTTTTTTTTGCTCGGGGACGAGCAAAAGCTAAGTATGGGGGTGTGATTGTTATTCATTTTTGCATCATTTTTCACATCCATATCATGCATTATGTAAATAAAAATAAGTTTTTTATTCTTTTCTCTCTAAATTTGCAGGTCCACCATTAATGAAGAGGAAGGCCCATAATCTATGGAATTATCAAGGATTAAAGGGATTAATTAAAAGCCAAAAGAAAAGCCCAAAAGTCAAGCCCAGATCTGGAGTCGTCCACGCATATTCCCAGCCTTCTAGAAGATCCACATGGCCAACAGACTGCAACAGAACAGTAACAGAATTCGTTGGCGCAACGAACAAGATTCTGCCGCGGAAACGCGGCTCTAGCCGCGGATCTGCGGTAGGAATCTGGCCGTTGAGCCAGCGTTTGATCCCACGGTCAAGATTTGAAGGGTTCTTCCTCTGAAGCCTATAAATAGACCTAGGACCTCTGCGAGAAAAAAAAGAGAGACTTGGAGAGAAGAGCTTGTATTTTGGAGAGAGTTGTAGGGATTTTCTCTAGTTTTTAGTGCTCTTATAATCTCCTTCCTCCTAGAATTCTGCAAAAGAGAGAAAGAGAGAGTGTGAGAGCTTGTAATCAAAGTGGTGACAACTTGAAGCAAGGATTTATCCATCCATCTTCTCATCTTTGCAAATTCTAGTACTTTACTTTCTTGCTTTACTTTCATCAAGCTTTAATTTCATTGCATTTTTCTTCTACCATGAATTGTTGTTTTCTTTTCTTTGCAATGTCTAGCTAACTCTCTAACATGACTAGCTAACCATTAACTTTGCTAACTTCTAACTCTTGGGTGATTGCTAACTTTTAATCTTGCAATTTTGAGTCTCTTTCATCCCCAATGAAGATGAGTTACTTTCATTCTTGGCAAATGCTTGTTGTAATTCCATATGATTCATGTGAGGCTCATTTAGAGCCTTGTCTTTAGAACAAGTGCCTTGATGGAACATGGAGATGGATCACCTAACTTTGCTATTGGTTTGTAGTACAATTTTCTTACTTCAATGCTAGCTTGAGTATGGCCTTGAATGACTAATGAATCTTGTATCTTCCTCCTTAGCATTCCCTTGAGTGGCACTCCTTGATTCCACCATTGAAATTCTATCTCGGGAGCCGATGAATCAATGAGGCTACAAGACAAGACCGAGAAGATCTTCATCCTCCAAGTGGGAAAGTAATTTGACCAACAAGCAAGACAAACCCTTGCCGATGAATCAACATGAGGCATGCATCACCATAATGAGATTAGTAAGTTAGTAAATTAGAAAGGTTAGCTAGTCATGGTTTCTTCCATCTAAAAGTCTTTCAAAGTTTTTCTTCTTTAGTCTTCTTTTAAAAGCTAGTCAAATTTTCAAGTTCTTTTTTACTTTCTTTCCATAATTTTTCTTTTCATGCACAAATCCACAATGAATTCTTTCTCTATTTTTCCATGTCATTTTGATTCTTTTAAATATAGAAGAACTCTCGTTTTCTCTCTTCAACACTTCAATCGTTAAAGCTTTCATCGCGAGCTCTCCCTGAGGATCGACCCGTAATAGCTCATACTACTACGGTGATTCGGAAGGAGTAAAGTAACATTGTTAATACATTTTGGAGTTGTTGAGCATAACATAAGAGTACCGAAGGTTGATTCTAAACCATCTATCTCTGAATTGAGTACACTCCTATTCTTCCCTATCAAATTTTTGTATCTAATTTTTGGCGCCGTTGCCGGGGATAGCAAACAGTTTTCATTTAATTGAAGAACTAAACGAGTTTTCTTCTCTGTTACAGGTTACATGTTGAAGAAACAGGAAACAAAACACTGCAGTAACATATAAGTGGCCTTGGGCCTCTGCTCTAGAAAGCAGAGACTAAGTGCCCTCTGATTTGCCGCGTTTTCTCAGCCAAAGCCGCGGATCCGCGGCAAAGAGGAGTTGACTACTCACTGTTTTTGTGCAGGGTTGCTTGCTTTGCAAAAATACAGCTGCTTCAAATCTTATTTCTTGTATGCCTTCACCAGGATCCTGCTAATAAAATCAACAGTAAAACACTTGTTGTAAAGTTAAAAATTGATTAGACGTTTGCATTTTTAGACACGTGTCTTTTCAATTCATTTACTTTACTGTTGAAGAGTGCTGGAGCAAGGTATGTTCGCATTGCATATCAATTAGGACCACTTCTTGGTTAATTTACATCGCTTTGAGTGAACCTTGTTTGCATATACTGTACACTTGCACAAAATTGATTTTAAGGGCATCACCCAATAAATAAGATAAGGTGGGGATTTTATCACCCTTTCTTTGGCCCAAAAAATCACCTTCCAAGCACTCACAATCCCAAGCTTTTAATAAAATCTGATAGACGTTGGCCCTAAGGACATCCGGACTCAGTAGGAGATTGGCTGAAGTTGGAAATTGCTGTTAATTCATACTCCAGTCAAATCAGTGTCTAAGGCTGGGGATTAAGAGGTTAAGCCTCGAAGATACCGTGGTTTGGCGTAATTAAGGCCCGTTGCTTACGCACGGATACCTCCCACCGTATTTTGCCCCTACTTGGTTGATTAGCTGTGGTCTGATTCAAGCAACAACCTTCTTTGGCTCATCGAACAGTTAGGAGTCGTCTAGGTCCAGGTATCCTAGATAGCTTGTGATTGATTTTTCTTTTCTTGTTTGTTATTTTCATTTTTCTTTCGCTTGTGTGATCGGTGAACGTTGTTTGTGATTGTATATGCAATAGTGGTACCGTGATCCAGATTCTGCAAGACTTGTTAGAATTTCTACACTTGCACAAACACCACCACTTGACACAATCCCAATAATGTCAAACAACACTTCGCTTCAAGATAAATTCTACCCGATTCGCACTTCACTTCCATCATGCATTCTTCTCCCAGTGACCAATGGAAATAATTTTGAGCTGAAGCCACAATTTATAAACACTCTTCCCCGATTTCGTGGCTTAGAATCCGAGGATGCGTATTTCTTCATTCGAGAGTTTGAAGAAGTATGTGTGATGATGAGAATTTCCCAATTGACTGAGGACGCTGTTAGACTAAGGTTCATACCTTTCGCGCTGAAAGATATAGCTAAGAAATGGCTTTACAATCTTCCCGCCAGTTCGATTTCTTCATGGGATAATTTTGTACGAGTATTTCTTAAAAAGTTTTATCCCATTCACAAGACAGCCCTCATGAGAAAGGACATTATGCAATTCAAGCAAGAATCCAATGAACCATTCTGGAAATATTTTGAACGCTTCAAACACCTACTAGCCCTATGTCCTCATCACGGCATAGAGAAATGGCGTCAGTGCCAAATTATCTATGACGGACTTGATTACCAAACGAAGACACTCCTTGAAACCATGTGCCAAGGGAAATTTTTAAAGAAAGATGAGAATCAGGGTGTGGATCTCTTTGAAGCCTTAGCCGAAAAAACAATTCAGTGGGAGTCATGTCCTGAGAAACCCACTTCCACCACTTCCAGAACCGGTATGCATTCAATAGAATCATCTATAGCTGCTGAGGCTAAGATAACACAACTGATGAAGATGATAGAATTGCTTGAATCAAGGGAACATTCTGCTGTTAACCAGGTCAACCCACCACCTATGGTCAAACCAGGTTGCACCCATTGCCATGATCTCAACCATGTATTTGAGGAGTGTCCTGTTTACCAGTCTCAAATGTATCAGGAGAACACGAATGCTGCTTATACCAGACCCAACCACAATCCATACTCAATACGTACAATCCGGGATGGCGAAACCATCCAAACTTTTCCTGGAGTCAGTCTGGTCCTGAACAACCTAGGCAATCATTTTCACATCAATACCCTGCTCAGTCTCACCCACCCAGTTTCAACCAGAATCCACCAAATTTTCACTCATATCAGAATCCACCACAATTCCAGTCATATCAGAGTTCACCACATTACCAAACAAACTTCCAGCCTCCATATCAACAACATCAACCCCAGAATCATTTAGATAAGATAATATCAGAGTTGGAAAAAATGATAGAAACCCTATCAAAAACCCAGCATCAGGATATGAACAAAATACAGGTCCAGATAGGGCAATTGGCTAATTCTTTAAATGAGAGACAAAAATGTATGCTACCAAGCCAGCAGTGCCCAATCCAAAAAATCACTTCCCTCTGCATGAAGTTGAAGACATGGGCCCCAGTCAATGCAACACTATTCATATTCTGAGATCCGGGAAGCGGGTAGATAATAGGGTTTCTAATCAACCATCCAAATTAATACCAAAACCAACACCTCCTGTTCCAGTGCAACCAACTCCAGACAATCCATCTTCCAGTTCTGAACCATCAACTTCCAAAGCCAAAGAGAAAGAAAAGGTAGATGAGCAACCATATAAGCCTATTGCACCATTTCCAAATAGGCCAGCAAATCAAAAACTGAATGCTCATATGGAGAAGATCAGAGAAATGTTTAATCAAGTCCAAATCAATGTACCTCTTTTTGATGCAATACAACAAGTCCCTTCTTATGCAAAATTTTTAAAGGAAATGTGCACCAAGAAGAGGAAAACACAAGTCCCTAAGAAAGTCTTCCTAGCTTCAAACATCAGCGAGTTGCTCACTGGGCCAATTCCTGTGAAATACAAGGACCCAGGGAGCCCAACCATCTCTTGTATCATAGGAGAAACTACCATCAATAGGGCATTACTTGATTTGGGAGCTAGTATCAATCTCCTTCCCTTTTCCGTGTATCAACAACTAGGGTTAGGCGACCTCCGTCCGACCAAAGTTACGATACAATTGGCAGATCGTTCTGTGAAGATTCCCAAAGGGGAGATCAATGATGTCCTTGTCAGAGTTGGGGAGTTTATCTACCCTGTTGATTTCATAGTTCTTGAGACACAACCTGTGTCTAACACCAATCATAGGGCTCAAACTCCTGTTATCCTGGGACGACCATTCCTTGCTACTGCAAATGCCATCATCAATTGCAGGAATGAATCCATGAGGTTAACTTTTGGCGACATGACTCGAGAAGTGAATGTCTTCAACATTGACAAACAACCTCGTAAGACAAGAGATCAAACATATGAGGTAAACTTTGTTGGAAACAATTGTGAGGAAGAGAGTGAAGAATCAGAAGATGAGTCGCTGTGTCTTAACGAATTATTTAAAAATGAATGCGATCATCTTGATGTGGAAGATCCTAATATTAGAGTACCCTTTCAAAAGGGAAAATTGATTTGGATATCTTCACTTTCAGTGAGCCAACCAAGAATGTATCCCATGAGGATATAATTCAAGAACCTCCGATTGACATACCTTTTGAAGACCTCTTCGCAGAAGAATTCATGTGTCTAGATGAGCCAACTCGGGATCTGTTAATTGATTGCACATCTCTAGGGGAAAGTGTTGATCTCAGCTTTGAGGAGCTGTATGAAGATGAGTTGGAATTTCTCAACATTAGGAATGAAAAAATTCAAAATGAGAAAAGTGGTGATGAAGAATTTTTAAGGATTGTAATGATATGAGGAAGAAACAATTAAAACAGGTGAAACTGGGGATGTCGAAGATTCAAATGACGATTCAAATTGGCATCCCAATTGTGCCCGATTAAACGGACCCATTGGAACGATGGGAAACGGGTTAGAGGAATACGACCAAAAGAAGTCTTTGGTGGTGGAGATACTTTTTCCCTGTAAATAATTTTGTACATTTTCCCTGTAAATGATTTTGGGACCTTTTTTGTAAATAAAACTAAAAATAAAAAAAATAAAAACTTCAAATATGTGGACTTTGGTGTTAAATAGCACCAAGAGTTCCACCTCCTCATGACTCCCATTTCAAATCCACCTAGGGTTGTAAATATCCAAATTCACCTAGGGTCATATTGGGATTTCAACCTTTTCAACTCCCTATAAATTCTATCTACCCTGACTCTCTCTCCTAAAACCTCAAACGCATATCAGATCTGAAACCATCTCCTCAAGCGCCGCCCTCAGAATTTTCCCTCCACAAACTCTGCCTGTCTGCCGCGTTTGCGCGACCAGAACCGCGAATCCGCGGCTTTCTTGTCTCTGCTGGAGCGCCGCCAAGTTCTTTGGCCGTCGATTTTCTCCGCTGGTGGCCGATCTGGTGCCCGATCGTCCCAATTACGGATCCAGTGCCCTCTGCAAGTCCGATTGTTCCCCCCATGTATTCCGGGGGTGGTTTGATTTTCAATTTCCCAATCTATTGTTTTGATCTATATTTAGCATGGCACCAAATTTATTTGCTAAAAAGGATTATTCAAAAATTCTATGTGACACCAATGGGTACGGGCACATTTTCATTGATAGGATTCGTGCATGGGATTGGTACTCGCTTGTATATGATAACTCCGAACATGATGCTTTCTATTGTCCCGACTTAGTGACATCATTTTATAACTCCATTGATCATGCATCGGTTGATTTCAACACATCAATTCACGGTTCACATGCCCTTTGGAGACATTTTTATCACGCTTCCTCTCCTTGAGGACTCACTCACGTCCCTATTTACCCACAACACAGCGAGCTCCTTCCACTCATTGATTACATGACCATTATGGGAGCCCGCTGCACCGAGCAAGACCGCGGGCTTAAGGCCAGCACCACATTCCGCAATGTACATTGCGTTAGACGATGGATCCAACGCAATATTTTGGGTCTGGACCACACCACTTCCTTTAACCGCCCAGTGTTGCAAATTATCCATGACCTTATGACTAGGCAGCACACAGTTTGCCTCAACAGGACCATCTTCCATTCCATAATTACCAACTCCTCACGCACCCGGGGTGCTAAATTTTCACACGCCATTCTGATCACGCGTCTCTGTAGGACTTTCCTACCGGACGCTGTATTTGACACTTATAACCGGGTGTTTGTCGCACATGAGAGGGCCACTAGTGCCTACAACAGTTGCTTACATGCGGTCTGGACCCCTAGTGTCCAGCCGGAAGACGTGCCAGTGGAGTTCTCTTCTGAGGAGAGTTTACATGAGGAAGATTAGCCCGAATTCTGGCACCAGGACCCCCTACGGACTCACGTGCATTCATGTCCACCATTTGGCGGGGCATGAAGAAAATTTTTAGGGGACAGGTTCGGCTAAGGAAAAAAGTGGAGGAGCATTCCTCTAGATTGGACGGTATTGAGGCAGGGCTTCGACGTTTCGGCTGGACCCAGCACCACCGCTGGTCCAAAATGCCGACGGGGTGATTTTGTTCCTTTACCTATTTCATGCATATTTTATCTTGCATGCATTGTCCTCAAAAGAAAATAAAAATCCTAAAAAGAAAATAAAAATCCTAAAGGAACAAAATCACGCCGACGGGGGTGATTTTGTTCCTTTACCTATTTCATGCATATTTTATCTTTTTATGATTTTTATTTTCTTTTTAGGATTTTTATTTTCTTTTGAGGACAATGCATGCAAGATAAAATATGCATGAAATAGGTAAAGGAACAAAATCACCCCCGTCGGCGTTTTGGACCAGTGGTGGTGCTGGGTCCAGTCGACTGTGAACGTCGAAGCCCTGCCTCAATACCGTCCAATCTAGAGGATTGCTTCTCCACTTATTTCCTTAGCCGAACCTGTCCCCTAAAAATTTTCTTCATGCCCCGCCAAATGGTGGACATGAATGCACGTGAGTCCGTAGGGGGGTCCTAGTGCGAGAATTCGGGCTCATCTTCCTCATGTAAACTCTCCTCAGAAGAGGACTCCACTGGCACGTCTTCCGCTGGACACTAGGGGTCCAGACCGCATGTAAGCAACTGTTGTAGGCACTAGTGGCCCTCTCATGTGCGACAAACACCCGGTTATAAGTGTCAAATACAGCGTCCGGTAGGAAAGTCCTACAGAGACGCGTGATTAGAATGGCGTGTGAAAATTTAGCACCCCGGTGCGTGAGGAGTTGGTAATTATGGAATGGAAGATGGTCCTGTTGAGGCAGACCGTGTGCTGCCTAGTCATAAGGTCATGGATAATTTGCAACACTGGGCGGTTAAAGGAAGTGGTATGGTACAGACCCAAAATATTGCGTTGGATCCATCGTCCAACGCAATGTACATTGCGGAATGTGGTGCTGGCCTTAAGCCCGCGGTCTTGCTCGGTGCAGCGGGCTCCCATAATGGTCATGTAATCAATGAGTGGAAGGAGCTCGCTGTGTTGTGGGTAAATAGGGACGTGAGTGAGTTCCTCAAGGAGAGGAAGCGTGATAAAAATGTCTCCTAAGGGCATGTGGACCGTGAATTGATGTGTTGAAATCAACCGATGCATGATCAATGGAGTTATAAAATGATGTCACTAAGTCAGGACAATAGAAAGCATCATGTTCGGAGTTATCATATACAAGCGAGTACCAATCCCATGCACGAATCCTATCAATGAAAATGTGCCCGTACCCATTGGTGTCACATAGAATTTTTGAATAATCCTTTTCAGCAAATAAATTTGGTGCCATGTTAAATGTAGATCAAAACAATAGATTGGGAGATTGAAAATCAAACCACCCCCGGAATACGTGGGGGGAACAATCGGACTTGCAGAGGGCACTGGATCCGTAATTGGGACGATCGAGCACCAGATCGGCCACCAGCGGAGAAAATCGACAGCCAAAGAACTTGGCGGCGCTCCAGCAGAGACAAGAAAGCTGCGGATTCGCGGTTCTGGTCGCGCAAACGCGGCAGACAGGCAGAGTCTGTGGAGGGGAAAAATTCTGAGGGCGGCGCTTGAAGGGATAGTTTTAGATCTGAGATTCGTTTGGGGTTTGAGGAGAGAGAGTCAGGGTAGATAGAATTTATAGGGGGTTGAAAAAGTGGAAGTCCCAATATGACCCTAGGTGAAATAGGATATTTACAAACCTAGGTTTATTTGAAAAGGGAGTCATGAAGAGGTGGAACTCTTGGTACTATTTAGCACAAAAGTCCAAAAAAATTTTTATTTTTATTTTTAATTTTTATTTATTTACAAAAAAGGGGTCCCAAAATAATATGCAGGGAAATCAGGGAAAATGTATAAGTGAGATGGTCATATATAGACTGGGTCACAAAGACCCGTTCATGACTTTCTTGTGACACAAATTCAGTGGTAAAAAATAGCTTCAAACATCGACCATTCACAGTGAATTTATTGCCATTTCGTGGATCAAGAATCTCAATTGCTCCATGTGAGAAGACTTTTTGCACAACGTATGGCCCTGACCACCTGGTTTTCAATTTACCAGGAAGAGGTGGAGTCTTTAGTTGTACAACAGAACCTTTTGTCCTGAGACAGACTTTTCGGTGAATGGATTTATCATGAAAGAGCTTGGTTCTGTGTTTTGTTATCCGAGCATTGTCATATGCGTCATTTCTTAGCTCTTCTAGCTCGGATATTTGCAATTTCCTCAAGGCTCCGGCTTTATCCAAATCCAAGTTCAGTTGTTTTATAGCCCACATAGCCTGGTGTTCCAACTCCACAGGCAAGTGACAAGGTTTTTCAAATACAACTCGATATGGAGACATACCGAGGACAGTTTTGTAAGCGGTCCTGTATGCCCATAAGGCATCAGTGAGTTTGATGGACCAATCTTTACGGTTCTGTCCAACGGTTTTCTTCAAAATGAGTTTTATTTGTCTATTAGTGACTTCTACTTGCCCGTTGGTCTGAGGATGGTATGCCATTGATAATTTGTGGGAAATAGAGTATTTGCGCATTAGGGCTTCAAAAGCCCGATTGCAGAAATGACTCCCATTGTCACTTATTATCGCACGGGGGGCTCCGAAGCGAGAGATGATATTTTCTCGTAAAAACTTGATGACAACTTGGTTGTCATTCGTTCTTGTGGGAACGGCTTCATCCCATTTTGAAACATAATCTACAGCTACCAAAATGTATTGGTTGCCATAGGACAGAGGAAAGGGTCCCATAAAGTCGATGCCCCATAGATCAAAAATTTTGACCTCTAAGATGGGTGTAAGGAGCATCATGTCTTTCCGCGTTATTCGACCCGTCATTTGACACCTGTCACATGGCTTGCAGAAAGTATATGCATCTTTAAAGAGAGTGGGCCAGTAAAATCCACTCTGAAGTACTTTCTCAGCAGTTTTTCGTGGACCAAAATGTCCACCGCAAGCTAGCTTGTGACAGAATGTCAAGACACTCTGATGTTCCTCCTCAGGAAGGCACCTTCGTATTATCTGGTCAGGACAATATTTGAATAAATACGGTTCATCCCAAAAGAAGAACTGCATTTGCCTCATGAAACGGTGTTTGTCTTGGCCTGACCAATTAGAAGGTATTCGCCCGGATGCCAGGTAATTCGCTATGTCAGCATACCATGGCTCTCTACACATTATAAGAATGTGTTCGTCAGGGAAAGCATCATTTATGGGTATTTTCTCCTTAGGTGCATTGGGGATTCTTGACAAGTGATCAGCTACCACATTCTCAACGCCCTTTTTATCCTTAATCTCCAAATCAAACTCTTGCAAAAGAAGTATCCATCGAATAAGTCTTGCCTTAGCATCCTTCTTTTGCATTAAGTATTTTAGGGCGGAGTGATCAGTGAAAATAGTCGTCCTGGACCCTAGCAGGTATTGGCGAAATTTCTCCAATGCAAAGACAACAACCAAAATTCCTTTTTAGTAGTTGTATAATTGAGTTGGGCCTCATTCATCGTTCTGCTAGCATAATAGATCACGTGTTGCCTAGTATCAATACGCTGCCCTAGAACAGTGCCGATAGCAAAATCCGAGGCATCACACATAATCTCGAAAGGCTTGGTCCAATCAGGTGCAGAAATAATAGGTGCTGAGACAAGTCTACACTTAAGCTCCTTCCAAGCTTGTTGACATTCTTCATCAAATATAAAGGGTACATCTTTTCCTAAGAGATTTGTCAAAGGTCTAGCAATTTTGCTAAACCCTTGAATAAATCGTCTATAGAAGCCGGCGTGCCCTAAAAATGATCTAATGTCCTTTAAGCATGTTGGCTCAGGGAGCTTTGTTATGACTTCCACTTTAGACTTGTCCACCTCAATTCCTCTATGTGAAACTTTGTGCACAAGAACGATTCCTTGCTTGACCATAAAGTGACACTTTTCCTAGTTAAGTGTCAAGTTCTTCTCCATGCAGCGTTGCAGAACAAGCTTAAGATGGTACAAGCATTGTTCAAAAGAATCACCATAGATTGAAAAATCATCCATAAAAATTTCCAAGAATTTCTCCACATGTCTGAGAAAAGGCTCAGCATGCAACGTTGAAATGTTGCTGGAGCATTGCATAGGTCGAAGGGCATTCTTCGGTACGCAAATGTTCCAAAAGGACAGGTAAAGGTGGTTTTGTCTTGATCTTCGGGAGCAATGGGGATTTGATTATATCCTGAATATCCATCCAGGAAACAGTAGTATTTATTGCCCGCTAATCTTTCAAGCATCTGGTCAATGAAAGAAAGTGGAAAGTGGTCTTTACATGTGGCGGCGTTCAACTTTCGATAATCGATACAAACTCGAATCTTCGTTGGAAGACGTGTTTGTATCAATTCTTTCTTTTCGTTTTCCACCACAGTAAATCCTGCTTTCTTAGGCACAGCGTGGACTGGACTGACCCATTGGCTATCTGATATGGGATAGATAATCCCATTGTCTAACAGTTTCAAGATCTCAGCTCTGACAGCCTCTTGCATGATTGGGTTCAGTCTACGCTGTGGGTCTCGTTTTGGCTTAGCATCCTCCGTCAGATGAATCCAGTGTTGAACTATGGAAGGACTAATCCCCTTTATGTCAGCCATGGTCCAACCAATGGCTTCTTTATTCTCCCTTAACGTAAGAAGATCCTCTTCTTGTTGCTTTGTGAGATGGGATGCAATGATTACGGGAAAGGCTTCCTTCTCATCCAAGTACTGGTACTTGAGATGGTTGGGAAGAACCTTAAGCTCAGAAGAAGGGACAGGATCTATCACTGGCTGTTCTTGGTGTAAGGGAAGAATGGGGGTGGTATTAGTGGCCCATTCCACAGTAGACTCAACAATTTGATCAAGGTTGAAGTCGTCAGACTCCAACTCAAATTCCTCTTCGGATTCATACTTTACCTCCACATCATGCTCACTTGTTAAACCTTCTATCAAGTTCACTTCGAATGATTCATTATCCAAATCCCGAGGTTGTTTTCCCAGATGGAAAACATTTACCTCTTTCGTCATATCTCCGAAGGTTAGATGCATCGAGCCATTCCTACAGTTGATGATCGCATTTGCGGTGGCTAGGAAAGGGCGTCCGAGAATGACAGGTGTCTGTGCTATGTGAGTTTGCACGGGTTGTGTCTCAAGAACAATAAAGTCTACGGGGTAAATGAATTCCCCGACCCGTATTAAAACGTCTGTAATCTCCCCTTTGGGAATCTTTAGAGAGCGATCAGCCAATTGTATCGTAACTTTGGTCGGACGGAGGTCGCCTAATCCTAGTTGCTGATACACAGAAAAGGGGAGAAGATTTATACTGGCTCCCAAATCAAGTAATGCCCTATTGATAGTAGTCTGTCCTATGATACAAGAGATGGTTGGGCTCCCTGGGTCCTTGTATTTCACAGGAATTGGCCCAGTGAGCAACTCGCTAATGTTTGAAGCTAGGAAGACTTTCTTAGGGACATTTGCTTTCCTCTTCTTGATGCACATTTCTTTTAAAAATTTGGCATATGATGGAACTTGTTGTATTGCATCAAGAAGAGGTACATTGATTTGGACCTGATTGAACATTTCTCTTATCTTCTCCATATGAGCATTCAGCTTTTGGTTTGCTAGCCTATTTGGAAATGGTACAACATGCTTGTATGATTGCTCATCAGTCTTTTCTTTCTCTTTGGATTGGGAAGTGGATGGTTTGTGTACTTGAAGAAGGATTGTCTTGAATTGGTTGGACTGGAACAGAAGGTGTTGGCTTTGACACAGATTTGGTGGGTTGATTTGAAACCTTGTTATCTACCCGCTTCCCTGATCTAAGGATATGAACAGTGTTGCATTGACTGGGGCCCATGTCTTCAACTTCATGCAGAGGGAAGTGATTTTTTGGATTGGGTATTGGCTGGCTTGGTAACATTCCTTTTTGTCGTTCATTTAAAGAATTAGCCAATTGCCCTATCTGGACCTGTAATTTGTTCATATCCTGATGGTGAGTTTTAGACAGGGTTTCTATCATTTTTTCCAAATCTGATATTCTTTTGTCTGGATGATTTTGTGGTGGATGTTGCTGATACGTGGGCTGGAAGTTTGTTTGGTAATGTGATGGATTCTGATATGACTGGAATTGTGGACTCTGGTATGAGTGAAAATTTGGTGGATTCTGGTGGTAGTTGGATTGATTAGATTGAGCAGGGTATTGATGTGAAAATGGTTGCCTAGGTTGCTCAGGACCAGACTGACTTCAAGAAAAGTTTGGATGGTTCCGCCATCCTGGATTGTACGTTTTGGAGTATGGATTGTAATTGGGTCTGATGTATGCAGCATTCGTGTTTTCCTGATAAATTTGAGACTGATAAATAGGACACTCCTCGAACAGATGGTTGAGATCATGGCAATAGGTACAACCCGGGTTGACCACAGGTGATGGGTTGACCTGGTTCACAGCAGAAGATTCCCTTGATTCAAGCAGTTCTATCCTCTTCATTAATTATGTTATTTTAGTCTCAGCAGCTATAGAGGATTCTATTGAATGTATACTGGTTCTGGAAGTGGTGGGAGTGGGTTTATCTGGGCATGACTCCCACTGAATGGTTTTCTCAGCTAAGGCTTCAAAGAGATCCCACCCCTGATTCTCATCTTTCTTTAAAAATTCCCTTTGGCACATGGTTTCAAGGAGTGTCTTTGTTTGGTAATCAAGTCCGTCATAGATAATTTGGCATTGCCGCCATTTTTCTATGCTGTGATGAGGACATAAGGCTAGTAAGTCTTTGAAGCATTCAAAATATTTCAGAATGGTTCGTTAGATTCCTGCTTGAATTGCATAATGTTCTTTCTTATGAGGGCTGTCTTGTGAATGGGATAAACTTTTTAAGAAAGACTTTTACAAAATCATCCCATGAAGAGATCGAACTGGCGGGAAGATTGTAAAGCCATTTCTTAGCTGTCTTTCAGCGCGAAGGGTATGAACCTAAGTCTAACAGCGTCCTCAGTCAATTGGGAATCCTCATCATCACACATACTTCTTCAAACTCACGAATGAAGAAATATGCATCCTCAGACTCTAAGCCATGGATCGTGGGAGTGTATTTATAAATTGTGGTTTCAGCTCAAAATTATTTCCATTGGTCACAGGGAGAAGAATGCATGATGGAAGTGAAGTGCGGATCGGTAGAACTTGTCTTGAAGCGAAGTGTTGTTTTTCATGATTGGGATTGTGTTAGGTGGTGGTGTTTGTGCAAGTGTAGAAATCCTAACAAGTCTTGCAGAATTTGGATCTCGGTACCACTCTTGCATACACAATCACAGACAACGTTCACCGATCACACAAGCGAAAAATGAAAATAACAAACAATAAAAGAAAAAGCAATCACAAGCTATCTAGGATACCTGGACCTAGACGACTCCTAACTGTTCGATGAACCAAAGAAGGTTATTGCTTGAGTCAGACCACAGGTAATCAGCCAGGTAGGGGCAAAATACGGTGGGAGGTATCCGTGCGTAAGCAACGGGCCTTAATTACGTCAAACCACGGTATCTTCGAGGCGTAACCTCTTAATCCCCCAACCTTAGACACTGATTTGACTGGAGTATGAATCAAAATCAATTTCCAACTTCAGCCGATCTCCTACTGAGTCCGGATGTCCTTAGGGCCAACGTCTATTAGATTTTATTAAAAAGCTTGGGATTGTGAGTGCTTGAATGCTGATTTTTGGGCCAAGGAAAGGGTGATAAAATCCCCACCTTATCTTATTTATTGGGTGATGCCCTTAAAATCAATTTTGTGCAAGTGTACAGTATATGCAAACAAGGTTCACTCAAAGCGATGTAAATCAACCAAGAAGTGAGTCCTAATCTATATGCAATGCGAACATACCTTGCTCCAGCACTCTTCAACAGTTTTAGGGAAATTTGATAAAAAAAGGAAAAAAATAAGTATAATAAATAAATAAATAATTACTTAGCCACTAATTAAGCTGGTTAGCTGTGCCTTAAGAAGCATGGCCAGTCACGCCTGAAGGTGGTTAAGCCCTTAGTATTCGTGGCCTAGTTTACTCGAGTCCCCGGCAACAGCGCCAAAAATTTGATACAAAATTTGATAGGAAGAATAGGAGTGTACTCAATTCAGAGATAGATGGTTTAGAATCAACCTTCGGTACTCTTATGTTATGCTCAACAACTCCAAAATGTATTAACAATGTTACTTTACTCCTTCCGAATCACCGTAGTAGTATGAGCTATTACGGGTCGATCCTCAGTGAGAGCTCGCGATGAAAGCTTTAACGATTGAAGTGTTGAAGAGAGAAAACGAGAGTTCTTCTATGTTCAAAAGAATCAAAATGACATGAAAAAATAGAGAAAAAATTCGTTGTGGATTTGTGCATGAAAAGAAAACTATGGAAAGAAAGTAAAAAGAACTTGAAAATTTGACTAGCTTTTAAAAGAAGACTAAAGAAGAAAAACTTTGAAAGACTTTTAGATGGAAGAAACCATGACTAGCTAACCTTTCTAATTTACTAACTTAATAATCTCATTATGGTGATGCATGCCTCATGTTGATTCATCGGCAAGGGTTTGTCTTGCTTGTTGGTCAAATTACTTTCCCACTTGGAGGATGAATGATCTTCTCGGTCTTGTCTTGTAGCCTCATTGATTCATCGGCTCCCGAGATAGAATTTCAATGGTGGAATCAAGGAGTGCCACTCAAGGGAATGCTAAGGAGGAAGATACAAGATTCATTAGTCATTCAAGGCCATACTCAAGCTAGCATTGAAGTAAGAAAATTGTACTACAAACCAATAGCAAAGTTAGGTGATCCATCTTCATGTTCCATCAAGGCACTTGTTCTAAAGGTAAGGCTCTAAATGAGGCTCACATGAATCATATGGAATTACAACAAGCATTTGCCAAGAATGAAAGTAACTCATCTTCATTGGGGATGAAAGAGACTCAAAATTGCAAGATTAAAAGTTAGCAATCACCAAAGAGTTAGAAAGCAAAGTTAATGGTTAGCTAGTCATGTTAGAGAGTTAGCTAGACATTGCAAAGAAAAGAAAACAACAATTCATGGTAGAAGAAAAATGCAATGAAATTAAAGCTTGATGAAAGTAAAGCAAGAAAGTAAAGCACTAGAATTTGTAAAGATGAGAAGATAGATGGATAAATCCTTGCTTCAAGTTGTCACCACTTTGATTACAAGCTCTCACACTCTCTCTTTCTCTCTTTTGCAGAATTCTAGAAGGAGGAGAGACTTGGAGAGAAGAGCTTGTATTTTGGAGAGAGTTGTAGGGATTTTCTCTATATGAGCCATAGCTCTATACTCAACTTCTGCACTCGAGTGAGACACATCCTTCTTTTTGCTTTTTCAAGTCACCAGATTTCCTTCAACAAAGATGCCATACCCAGCAGTAGACTTCCTGTCTCCTTAGTCACAACATATCTTGAATCCAAATATTCAGAAATGTGTACATGCTCATGTTTTCTGTACACCAAATCTTTTCCTGGACAACTCTTGATGTAAGCCAGAACCCTTATCGCAGCTAACCAATGAGTCTCTTTGGGCTGATGCATGAATCTACTCGGTACCCCTACAACAAAAGTTATGCTGGCCTAGTAACCGTGAGATATATCAACTTTCCAATCAATCTTCTATATCTTTCGGGATCATCAAGTGCATGACTGTCATCAGTGTTTTAAATATCTGGTATTGGCGATATACCGGTCGACAAAATTATATACCGGATACCAGATACCAGGTGATATATCGCAATATGGTACTAAATATCAGTTGATATATCAATAATCAATATATATGACATTATTAAAAGAAAGAAGTTATTTTCCAAACATCATATAAAAACATCATTAAAATACCACAATGAACATAGAATAAAATAAAATGATCTCTCAAGTAAAAAAGATAATAATAATCCAATTAAGTAATTATATCAGCCGATACATCAGATATTTCATCTCAGATATCGGCCGATATATCAGCCACGTGGCGATATATCATCCCATATCGGTCCAAAACGATATCTGGTAAATTTTTGCACTTACCGTATCGTTTTGGATAAAATACTGGTATCTCGGCCGATATACCGGTATATCGGCCGATATTTAAAACAATGACTGTCATCAAATCATAAATCCACATTGGCTTCCATTGGAGTGATAGCAGGCTTGCATCCCAAAAGACCTGCTTTCTCAAGAAGATCCAGAGCATACTTTTCCTGGGAAAGAAGTATATTGTATGTTCTATGTGCAACTTCAATTCTCAGAAAGTATTTTGAATGTCCCATGTCTTTGGTCACAAAATGACGCTTACGATACTGCTTAGTCTCCAATAGCCTAGCTAAATCACTACTGGTCAGCAAAATATCATCAACATAAACAGCCAAAACTACGATACCATACTTCGTGCGCCGAACTAAGACAGTGATATGAATGAAACCGGTGAAATCCAATAACAGAAATGATAAGGCTAAATTTCTCAAACCACACCCTTAGACACTGCGTGAGTTCATATATGATCTTCTTGAGACGACAGATTTTTGTTCTCCCTGAGCAACATAACCTGAGGGTTGCTCAGTATAAACTTCCTCATGAATATCCCCAAACAAGAAAGCGTTCTTAACATCCAGTTGGAACAATAACCATGACAAGTTAACAACAATGGAGCACAGAATTCTGATAGAATTCATCCTGACAACTGGCGAGAATGTTTCAAAATAGTCGATGCCATATGTCTAAGTATAACCTTTGAGCACGAGCCTGATTTTATATCTATCCACAGATCCATCTGGGCGGTACTTTAAAGTAAAGACCCAGCGGCAACCATCAACAGTATTTGTTGGTGCCAAAACCAACTCCCAAGTTTCTCTAGAAGCAAGAGCTTCCATCTCCTCATTCATAGCCTGCTTCCAGACAGGTACCAATAAAGCCTCTGTATAAGACTGGGGTATATACTCAGAAGACAACGATAGGACAAATTGAAGAAAAGTGGGATTAAGGTGATCATAAGAAATAAAATTCGAAATAGGATGATCAGTGCAAGATCGTTTACCTTTTCGAAGGACAATAGGAGTATCAAGATCAGAGAAAGATGCTGATGGTAAAGAAGGAAGACCGTCTACTGGAGAGGGGATAACCGGAACTGGTTCGGAGGTAGGAACTTTTGGGCGATGACTGTTGACATATCTAAAATTTTGAACTGGCTTGGTTGCAGGGGGATCCTGAGTTTCAACTGGCGATACTGGCGAAGAAACAGTAGAAGCAGGTGTAGGCAGCGGCACAGTCGATGACGGAGGAGCAGTCCCAGATATGGTGATTGAAACCTGTGGAGAGAAATATGGAACAAACTTAAAACGTAACATTAAAAGACACCAAATATTTCCTGGTGGAGGGATTATAACACCGATATTCTTTTTACGTTCTAGAATACCCAACAAAAACACATTTTATAGATTTAGGAGATAACTTGTCAGCCCAGAAGACAAGTCTTGAATAAAACAAGTGCAGCCGAAAACACGGGGAGCATGGAGAAAGGTATTCTGTTAGGAAATAGACAAGAAAAGGGACATTTTTTTTATCGAGAACAGAAGAAGGCATTTTATTAATCAGATGATAAGCACTTAACACAACATCAGACTATAAATATTTTGGGACACTCATTTGAATCATTATGGTTCTAGCGACATCCAGAATGTGTCTATGTTTGCGTTCAACAGCTCCATTTTGTTGGGATGTATGAGATCAAGAGGTCTGATAAATAATCCTATTTTTGGAACAAAAAATAGATGTATCTTTTTTAACATACTCTAAGGCATTGTCAGTACGAAGCACACGAATTGAAGTAGAAAACTAATTTTTTATTTTATTAAAGAAAAATTCAACAACACTGGAGATTTTTGACCTCTCTTTTGGGAGATACAACCACGTCATGTGAGAGAAATCATCAATAAAGAGCAAAAAAAATCCAAATTCCTTAATGGAGGGTACACGACTAGGACCCCAGACATCAGAATGAACCAACTTGAATGCATAACTATGATTATTGGTTCGACGTTGAAAGGTAGCACGATGATGCTTGCTTAACTCATAATCTAAAAAAATATAGGACTCAACAGGAATAACAGACTAAAGCTTTTGTACCGAAGGATGACCCAAGTGCCAGTACCAAAGTAAACCTGGATCAGACTGACCTGCAACCAATGTTTAAAATAACGATAACGTAACAATAACGTTTTTCCTTTGTTATGTTAACATAGGTTATAACGTAACACATAACGTAGGTTACGCGGTTTAATATTTATTTAATAAAAATAAACATATATACTATATTTAAAATTTTTATAAATAGAAAAATAATTTTAAAATATCTAAAAAATATCAAAACAATATATAATACATTTAGCAAGTCTCGCAATAAATTTTAGCGAGCATCGAGGAACTAAGGTACTTCGATGTCGTGTGGTTCCTCATCAATTGAAGAGAGATCGACGACGAATTCCTTGTCAATTGAAGAGTTGTGCTGTTTTTTTTATTTTTGGAGCATTACAATCATACAATGACAAGTTTCTCCTCAATTGAAGAAAGATCAACGAGAGAGGAACCGGGGTGTTTTGATGCTCGCTGATGAGAAAGAAATGAAATTGAAGAGGAACTGTAGAGAAAGGAGGAACCACACGAGAGAGTCACCGTCGTCGCCGTCGACTGCAGAGAGAGGAGGAACTTGGGTGCTTCTATGCTTCGCTCGCCGTCGCCAATTTAGAGTTTCACGTAGATTTCGTCTTGAGAGAGAAATCACTTTGCTGTTTTATATTTGCAATTTGTGTAAATAACGTGAGTTACGAACGTTATGTTATTTTCATAACGTAACGTTCATAACGCTCCAAAAAACTCTCGTTATTGGGAACTGCATTTTTTGTGAGTGTTATATAACGGATGGGTGTCGTTATGTTCTGTAACGGGTTATAACGAGTTACATAACGGGTTTTTTAAAACATTGCCTGCAACCAAGCCGGTAGGGGTCACTCGATTATCCAAATAGTATATGCCTCATCGCTGATGTCCTGACCAATCCTCATCCCAATCGACACGTCCTGAAACATACAATGAGAAGGAAAAATGTTATTTTGCAGTTATTATGTTTAGTAAATTGGCTAATAGACAAGAAAATAACAGGAAATCGTGTAACATATAGGACATCAGTAAGGGTAAAAAGTGGAGTAGCTTGAACTATCCCGTTCCCTAATACAAGAGAATGGATACCATCAGCAATTTTAACAGAGGGGTGTGCACGTGACAAATTTAATGAAACAAATTCTTGTTTAGTACCGTCATATGAGATGAGGCTCCTGAGTCTAATATTCAGGAATTTTGAGGAGAGACAGAATAGACGTGCATACTTGAGCAGATGCATGAGTCGCTGAAAGATCGTTCTGAGAGAACTCTAGTTGTCAGAGTCTATCATACTTTTGCGACAGTACAACCTTGGAAGAGGCAGGAATAGCAGATGAAGAACTCTGAGGAGTACCACACGGGGCAGGAGAACAAGAATCAGATAGCTGTGCCTACTCAGGACGTCCAAATTTCTCCCAACACTTTTTTGAGATGTGATTGCTTCATCCATAATGCCTACATTGCAGGGGGCCTTTCTCAGAAGCACTCTGTCTGCCTCCATAAGATCCACATCCACCTCCAACGAATCCACGTCATCGTCCTCCAAAATCGCGGTCACGATTACGACCTCTGCCACGACCGGAAATCATGACAGACTGCTCAATGGATGGTGCAGATAAAACTTCGGATCCAGTAGAGATTTGCATAACTCTCGAGAAGGTGGCAGTCAATGCGGGAATACTATCTCCTCCCAGTATCTGACCCCGCACATGGGATCATAGTGTTGGACTCAAGTCATATAGAAATTTCGATACCGCGAGATCTTGACGAGACCCTCTTAGTGTTGCCGCATAAGTAACAACAGGTTGATGCATCTCTAACTCATCAATAAGACCTTTGAGTTCGCCATAGAACTCAGACACAAATCTATCTCCCTGTTTGAGCTCAAACAGGCGCACATAGATCTTAAACACCCTCGAAGGGTTATTTTCATTGCCATACATCACCTTTAGTATATCCCACATCTTTTTAGCGGTAGTCAAGAATATAACACAAACACTAATCTTCTCCTCTAGATTGCTGAGAAGCCATGTCATCACAGATAATCTCCAGTAAGCCATGTCACATAAGTAGGATCTGAAGTAGTTGGTGGATCTTGAAGGAGGTGAGCCAATTTGTTTTGAGCGCCAATGAATATACCGGAACGCCTGCGCCCATAACAAGTAGTTCGATCCATTCAACTTTACCGTAGTCCCCAATATTGTCTTGAGACTCAACCATCGAAGAGGAGATCATAATGGAGTAGGAATTATAGTCTCAGACATAGTAGCTAGTAGATAGATCACCAAAAATCAGATAATAGTAGCAGGAAATAGCTAGTAAGTAAGAGAAACAAGCAACTTAGTTATCAGATAGAGGCATAGACAACCAGAATTGCATCAATGAAACAATTTCTCAAGCCTGAAATAGCTAGATCAGATGTAAAAATATGATTTGAAGCAATAAACAGATCAAATCTCACCAAAGAAGTCTTGTAAAGCATCTAAATAGCCAAATCAGATGTAAAAAATCTGATTTTTAAGCAGTAAACAGATCAGATCTCATCAGAAGACGTGTAGAGCGTCCAAATAGCCAGATCAGATGTAAAAATTTGATTTTTGAGTAGTTATGGCCCTGTTTGAGACCTTTGAAGAAAGCAGGAGGGGGCGGCACCTCTTGGAGGAGTAGAGGAGGGGGCGGCACTAGTTGGAGGGTTTGGAGAAGGCGGCAGCACTAAAGGGCACAGTTCAAAGACTCGCCCGAGTCGGAGACGAGTCGGCCGAGTCGTATCCGTCTCGGCCCGCTCCGAGACGAGTCCGAGTCACGAGCCGGTCGACTCAACTCAGAGGAGACCGACTTGACCGAGAATCAGAGTTGACTCGGTCGACTCGCGATGATGATTTTGTGACTCATCGCAATTCAATGTGAAAATAACTACATTAGCATGTATTTATGAATGTAGTTTGTATAATTTACTATATTGTGCATGTATTTTGATATGCTTCTACGACGACGCTTGTTTTTATACTTTCGCTTTATGTTTAGTGTGCTAGGTGATATATTTTGGACATGTTATACATGAATGTGGATGTCTACATTTTTTAAGATTTGTTGTGATTTTTTCAGAATTTTTTGAGCTTTCTATGTAGCTTTGCGCGTATCGCCCGATACTGATCTGAGTCGTCGAGACCGATCCGTCTCAGTGCCCGCCGAGTCGGCGGCTGAGACCGCGACTGTGAACCATGCTAAAGGGGGGCACTGATTTTCACTACTTGGAGGGGGGCGACACCCTTTTGGAGACTTGGAGGAGATGGCGGAGGTGTTTGGGATGTGGGGTGGCGATGTATGGAGAGGTGGGAGGGTTATTTTTGAGGAGAAGGAGAATTTTGAGAAGAAAGTAGTGGATTTTAGGGTTAGGGTTTACCTTGATCTGATACCATGTGGAGAAATAGAAACCCCAGAAAGGAATTAATTCATTAACATAAGAGAAGGTATAAGGTATATATAGAAGACAAGGTGGGTATATGGGTAACAACTCAATAACTCAATAACCCAATACTAATAACTCATCTTAACAATAACCTCTTGGGATACACCACATGTTGACCTAATGCACATCCATCATATTATACTTTGATGGACATAGTGAATGATTTGAACAGCTTTTGTCAATGACAATGGAGAAATCAATACATGTTGTACAAGTATACAAGGACAATGTAAAAAGGAGAGCCCGTGGGATCAAATTCGTGAAAGAACTACTTTTCATGAACAGACACTATCATGCATGTGCCTTGGCGATTGGTGCTTCTAGGGTACAGTGGATTTCCCCCATGTTTGACCCCTTTCAGGGGAATGATTTCAAAGCCGTTCTTCCCACTGAGTGCCTTTATTTGGATGAAAGAATTTGTGAAAAAAGGCAAAGATATAAAAGCAGCAAGTCTAGGGAAAAGAACCGCTCCCATGTATTTTATTCAGAGTCCAGTGTGTAAATTCAAACCAGCCGTTAAGGGGTTAGGGCCATTTATTGGCCAGCAGTGGCTAAGTCAGGGCAGTTTAATAGGAGGTCAAAAGTTTTACCACAGAGCTTGTTACATAAAAGAAACATAAAAAAATGAAAATAAATAATACACAAAAAGCATTCCTTACGTTCAATAACCAAAAGAAGCTCAAGCAAATCAAAAGCTGATTGTGTTTTCTACAGTCAGAACGTCACATATTGCCATAGTTAAAAAAAAAAAAAGATAAAGAATCACTACTAGACTGAGGAGGACACACTTGTTTTGTAATTGGTGAGTCAAAAGAGAAGAGCTAAACATACAAATGTAAAGGTTTTTGTAGGTCTTCGGGGTATCAGTTGGTACTCCTTGGCTCTGCCACTGTCAGCTAACCATTATGGGAACCCTTACCCATTAAGGAAATCTAATATATATCACCCAAGGCCACCTAAACGTTGTTTCCATTGTGCTTTGAAAATAAGAAGAAAAACACTAGTTCAATCCAAATGCTTCATGTACCCCTAAATTACATTGCAGCTAGTTTGTCCAAGGCAGCCATATGGCTTTTATTGCCTAAACAAGCCCACCAAGTAGATGTGTCATGAGAAATATATATCCCAATGGAAGACTTCCCTTCAGAAAGTTTGAACGAGAGGACAATGCATTCAGAGCTGAAACTTATTAAAAAAAAGTCAATTGAATGCTAATGGTAAATAAAAAATTTCATTCCAAAACCTTCATAAATTTGGTCAATTTCGAAGTATAAGAAAATTTCAAACTTCTAAGTCTTCCTCCCATCCCATTCAACAAAAAGGAAAATAAAATTATAGAAAAGAAAAATAGTTCAAGGGAAAAAGATAACAAAAATATCCATCTTAAAATAAACAAATGTAGTTCTTGGAACAAGTGGTGATTACTGAGAGTATACCCTGTTTACTTATGAGAGATATATTAACACACACCCCACCCCCCAATAAGTCATGGAATTATATTAATCTTTTTTTTTGTGATATTAAATGCCTTTGTAACTCCACATCTGATGTGCATGCAGGCCATCTTAAAAAATCTGCCATGTTAGTGTGTTTGGATTTTATGATACTTATCAATCATGCTATTACAGTACTGATAATTCAGTGATCTAAATATTTGATGCTCATGGGTGCCTTATTTTGCGTACTTGTCATGTTACAGATTTCTATTCAGTTTTATCGGAGGGAAGTGCAACTGATTCTGATGCAGACAATGAAAGTCAAGGTGCAGATGGAGAAACAGATGAAGATGATGGACTTTACTTTGACACAAAAGACTTTCTGTCTAGAGAGTCCCTAAGAAGTGCTTCCTACCATAGCCGGGAACTGGCAGGAAATGGCTGTAGCGTTTATGGTAATGTTTTATTCTCACCAGATATCAAGCAAGATATTGTTATTGGTGTCAAAACCATAGAATACCCTTGTGTTAAACGGAGAGAAAAGTTGCCTGATCCAAAGGAAAAAGAGAAGCCTGTAGGCTTATGGTCAATCATTAAAGAAAATATTGGAAAAGATCTATCTGGAGTTTGTCTTCCAGTATACTTCAATGAGCCACTTTCTTCTTTGCAAAAATGCTTTGAAGATCTGGAGTACTCTCACTTGGTTGATCAAGCATCGGAATGGGGCAAGCATGTTTTTCTTGCAGATCTGTTATTTACTAACAAAAGTTTTCTTGTTTAATAATTAATATTGAACCCAATGGAATACAAGGATGCTACTTCATGATTAATTGCAATCAGATCATTCTCTAATTTCTTCCTGAGCAATTTCTTTTAGATTAAAGCAGAACACTAATTAGTCACTGGTAATCATTGGGCTATTTTAAGAACTAACACCACATATTCTTAACAAAATATAATTTTTTAGATGAAGTAACTAGATTTTAAGGTTTTACTTGTCAACCACTGGGACCAAACTCTTAAACATAAGCTTACAAGTGTTGAAAGAAGATTTTAATTCCATTTTCCGGAGGTAAGTTTGAAATATTCAATTTAGTGCATGACACATGAATTGTTGGTATTAGCTATTTGAGTTTTACAAAGTTTGGCATTGTTAAAATCTGGCAGTCTAACAAGCTTTGGAATATACACTCCAGCATTTCAGCACTCATTTCTTAGGTTTTGTTGGGCAAAGTCCCGATATTCATGAGGTCATGAGTTGAGGAGAGTATTAGATGTATTCTATAATTTGTCACGGAGTCCCAGTAATAGTATTTGGAGTCTTATAGAGTCGTACTAGATTTGGAAATTTTATACAATTCCAGTAATATTTAGAGTCATAGTTATATTTCAATAAGATTTGGTTTTGTTTGGGTCTTTATATGGATATGATTATTAGGAGAGGATTGCTCGTGGTTCTATTTTATTGTATTTTATATTTCTTTTTAAAATTGACAAAGATGTAGTTCTTTAGAATTTATCAAGTTTTCTTTCCTAGTTTATTGTTTCCTTAACTAGACCTCGTTGAAATTATAGAGCTTATTTACATACATACCGGTAAATTGCTTTTGAGGTTTATAGTTTCTTTTGGCCAAACGAGAAAAGTAAACAGCATCTTGGTTTTTGTGCAGGGAAACAGCTTAATGAGAATTCTTCACATTGCAGCCTTTGCTGTATCTGGCTATGCCTCAACAGAAGGTCGCCACTGCAAACCCTTTAATCCTCTCCTTGGGGGAGATATGAGGCTGATTATTCTGATAAAGGTCTCCGCTTCTTAAGCTTGCAGGTTTTGCTTCTTTTTACCCCTTAAATAAGAGTCCTCTTAGCAATTTTCGGCATATATCTTAGTTTTTTTATTATTGTACTTGACAATTGATTCTTCTCATATTCAGACATGAGGGTTATCCATTCTTTACAAGCTTGTACTTAAATCTATGCTGACACTACTATGGGTTAACTAACGCTGAAATTTTCTTTTCTTTTCTTTTTTTCTTAACGATGTTTCTTCAGGTGAATCACCACCCAATGGTTGTTGCTTGTCATTGGTCGAGGATGGAAATTTTGGGGGGATTCAAACCTGAAAGGAAAGTTTTGGGGTCGATCTATTCAGCTTGATCCCATTGGTGTTCTAACTCTTCAGTTTGAAGATGGAGAAATGTTTCAATGGAGTAAAGTCACTACTTCTATTTATAATATAATACTTGGAAAGATATACTGTGATCACTATGGTACTATGCGTATACGGGGCAGTGGTCAATACTCCTGCAAGCTCCAATTTAAAGAACAGTCTATCATTGACCGAAATCCACACCAGGTAATTTTAAGTGAATATCTGAATGAATCAGATATGGAAAGGAAACATGTGAATCTATGGGCTCATTGTGCAAATTTGCTAGACATTGTAATTACTCAAGTTAATCAAGAGTTTGGATTTGTTGGTGTTAGATTTAGAATGGTAAACCTTCATTGACTCTAAAGAACTCCGTCTTCATTGAATATAAAGAGAACTAGAACTACAAAATACAAGTTACATCAATTCATGAGAACGTGTCTCCTTATATAGACCATACAAGGTCACTCCTATTCTAATTATGACTCCAAATACTACTATGAGTTCTAAATTTTTATCATATACAATACACCTATTATATCTAAGAGTTGGAACTCTTGTTACCTTTGTCATAAAAATCTCCAGTCAAGAATGATTGGTCCTGGTTCACAATTGAGATGGCTACACAACATGGTTGATCAAATATAGATCTGGTATTCATTAATACTTAAGGTTGCTGCAAAAGTCCTGGGAAAGAGCGGGGCTGACTTAAAGGCCATTTGGCAGTTTGTATAATCTGACAAATTTATCACGCATATTATGCACATGCAAACATGAGTGATATATTCTGAAATATTCTGAACATCTGTCATGTATAAAACTAATAAAAGTTGTTAAAGAGCTTCTCAGAGTGTCTTTATTATTCTTGTTAAAACTGTTTCATCTTTATTTTCCTTTGAAAATGAAGAAATAACTTTTACTTTCTGTTTGTAATTGTTTTTATAAGCATTGGAGGAGGAACCTTTCCTTCTTCTTCTTCTTCTTTCTTCTTCCTTCTTTGAAATGTATTCTACTTTCATTTTAATAGTGTAGTTTGCCTTGTGTAAAACATAAAAAGGCAGTAGATATCAGTTTCCAGTACTGGGAAGCATTCTGGTTTGGTTGTATAAGACATGATAGAATCTAAAAAGAACAAGTGCTTTCTGTGAGAGAGAGAGAGAGAGAGAGAGAGAGAGAGAGAGAGAGAGAGAGAGCACTGGGAAACGTGCATTTGTTTCATGGAAGTATCAGGATAGCTTTTAACAGTACAAAATCTTGGTTGCCGGATTTTTTTTCCCCTAGTTTATGAACTATTAAGAGGCATCACATGCCTTGGTATTTTTTCATCTAGCCTCATCATAAAATTGCTGTTAACTGAGTGGGTTAACATGGTGATGCTTATTGCTTGCCATCATAATTCTTATTGTCTGCACATACAGTATATGAAGCACATAATGATATAAAAACATGTAACTTATTTTCCTACTCAAATGGAGAAGTAGGAATGCGAAGATTGGACGCAGAAAATGCCGTTTGAAAAACGTTTGGTGAAGTTTTCCAATGTAGAAGCTATGACCAACTGAGAACTGGAAAACTACTAGCAGTTTCTTTTTGAAAGTTTAACAGTTGTATACTATAAATTATTTTTATTTCTCTTTTCCGTAGTTATCTAGTATGCATTAAGAGTTTGTATATTGCTATTTCTCGCTCTTAATAAGTGAGATTACCTTTCCATATTTAGGCCATTGGCTTTGTTGCTGTACAGTGGGATGGTTTTTGATTAAATTTATTGACAAAAGAATTTCAAGTTTTGAGCAAATATCTTTTATCTTGGTTAGTGAAAGGAAATTTATTCTAGAACGTGAACATAAATTTTAGTCGTTTTCTAGATGCTCTAATTAACAGCTCGCATTTAATTACCTTTCCTGAAGAACATTGGAACTTCTTTCAAGTTTCGGAATTACTCTTATAACTCCATTATACCGTGCATGTTAGATTGTTAATATATGTTATATTTCTTGTTACTGAATGGGTCCATTCTGATACATAGGTGCGTGGATTTGTGCAAGATAATAAAACAGGTAAAAAGGTAGCATTGCTGATGGGTAAATGGGATGAAGCCATGTATTATGTACTTGGGGATCCAAGTACCGAACCCAAAGGATATGATGCCGATGCAAGAGGCCATTCTTCTTTGGGAGCGAGACAAGTCTGTGACCCCGACACGATACAACCTAACTCCCTTTGCTATTTCACTGAATGAGTTGACATCTAGCCTGTTAGAGAAGTTGCCTCCAACTGACTCTCGCCTAAGGCCTGATCAGCGGCATTTGGAGAATGGTGAATATGAGCAGGCAAATGCAGAGAAACTTTGGTTGGAACAGTTACAAAGACAGGTATATTGATCTATGCTTTTGTTCTGATGTGTTAGAATAACACAAAACTATCTTTATCTGTAACATTATTAATGACATGTTACGACAAACCTTGGAGAGTCAAACTAGTGAAAACATAAATATAAGCTGAGACCTACCTTACCTAAAAGTTTATGATAATAGATAGAGGCATAATTTTATATTTGTGCGCTTCACTTTATATCTAATTGTCCGATATGGGAATATTCAAATCGATCATGACTTAATAAATCTCTCTCATCAAGTGTGATGCTTACAAGAAAGAATTATATGGGCCAATGATTCCCTCAACAGAGGAGGCAACACTGGAGGGCCAATACAAGTACAACACTTTGGTGGAGGGAAAAATTATATGGACAACTCAAAGAACACATGGGGGAGCACGGGGGCCAACTCAGATGACACTCAACACCTGTGGTTAAAAAATTGGATCCAAACTTCTTTTCAGGAAACAACTTTTTCCTGGGATCTAATGCCAATTTGTTACGATAAATGAGCCCCTTGGAGCGACACACTAATAAAAACACAAATATAGGATCATATTTATCTGACCCAAAAGCCTTAAGCTAAATGATAGAGGCTCAACTTTCTATTTGTATACCTCACTCTATATCCAATTTTCTGATCCCGGACCATTCAAATAACTAATGACTTAACGACATTTGAAATATTGAAGTAATACTACTTTTTAAAATATAGGAACATGTTTGGAATGCTGGTAACATATTTTAAGTGTGGTGGAGATTTTCCAATGCGATTGATCAAACGGTCAATCTTGCACCATAAATGAGGGAGTGTCTATCTAAATCAAGGAGGAACTTTAGATTTCAACCAGTAAACAGGCGGTGACAAAAAAGTTTTACGTGAAACCCAATTGGAGAAGAGAGAATTCACTCCGTTTTCTGATGATTACAGTGAATTCTATAGAGTATTCTAGTGTTTACAATCTTTTTCCGATCCCCTTCTCTATGGATCTCTAGGTGTATACGTATTCTGTAGTGCTGTAATTGCTGGTGCGGATTTCTCGGATCTGCACGATTTGCACGTTAGGATCTTTCTATAATCGCTCAGATTGCTAGTCTTTATTATTGGAATTGGCATGTCGAAATATCTGCCACTATTCATTACTGACCCTACTGGAATAGGGGAGTATTTAAAATGTGGAGATATTATGGCAGCATAATTACCTTCGCAGTTCGAAGAACCCTGCTGCTGAGTTGTCTAGTGAAAGTGGGAATCTCCGCGGAGGGCCTACATCGTGGAAGTCGGGGAGAGATTTGATAGTTGCGAATGTCGGGAAAAGAAAGGGCCCGAGTCTTTCTCCTCAGGGTTGAATGTGAGCTCGGGGTAAGGCCCGAGGCTGTCCTCGGGATCGAACGTGAACCAACTTGTAACTCGAGTTCATTGTCCACTTGTGACACTCCTGACGCGGCAGGACACGTGTCACGATCTTGGAGAGTGGTCAGATTTTGACCACTACAGATGCCCCCGCTCTTGTGATTGTCGGAGTCATGGGAGGGGAATCGGAAGAGTGAAGTCGGTGGAAGCCTTTAAGTACTCTGAATTTTTCTAAAAATTTAAGTGAGGATCTGGCTTATCATTGCGTATCTTCGTGGGGACGTGATTGGTCGTCTTCATTCCTGTTGGACGCTGTTGCTTTGTCTGTGTGGGAATTCTTTCCTTGTGGCAAACATGTAGAGGGAAGTGTGGGGTTATTCCCTGGGATCTTTGCTGAAGAATCGCCTCCTCTTCTTCAGCTCTGACTTCATCTTCGAAGCGAGAGATTTGGAGGTGATATCATTACTGTTTTGCAGGCTTCAGTCTGCGGCGGCCCGAGACATGATCTTTGATTATGGGCATTTTCCTGAGAGTTCTCAGTATCATCGCTCTCCTGGAAATGGTGAGTTGCATGTTTGGGAGTCATCTCTTGGATGCCATCGTGGATGTTGTGGCAGAAAGTATATGTTTTTCCTTCAAAAAAAGGCAAACACAATCATGTGATAGATCTTGTATTACTCTTATTAGATGTAATCAAGTTTGTATTTGAATGTATGTAATCGGAAAACTTGTAATAAAAGTATTAATTTTCGAAATGGAAAGGGGTTTGGATCTTGCCTGGTTGTTTTGTCATTACTTTTGTTTGGAATTGGCTGTTCGTGGAGTGTTGACCAGCACTCTGGGAGTCTTGTCTTGGAAGTGCTCTGGAATGATAGGGAAGGAGTATGGCGGGATTCCCGAGTGAGGGAAAATCTCATCTGCGGTACCTGCAAGTAATTCCTCCGAGCGGAGGAAATCCTGGCTGCGGAGTTGAGTTTACATTCATTTCTGAGTTGGGAATATCTCACTTGCGGAGCGGCATTGTTGGGCTCCAGAGGGGGAAAATCCCTGCAGCAGAGCGCGGACCCCGAGTGGGAGAAATCCCATTGTGGAGTGACTGGAATGTTTGGAGGATTGCCTGTCACTACCTCCGAGTGAGGTCATTCCTATCTCGGGGCACATAAATCGAGGATTGGGTGTAGTAGTTTAGATGTGCACACAAACATACAATGATGCATTTAAGTAAAAATGGTAAATGCAATACTTAATTGTCAAACACAGCCGCACAAACAAAAATTGAAAATATGATACCTGTCGCTTCTTTCTCGGGGGAGCAATTAGAGTAAGTCCACACGGGATTGGTACGTTGAGGGAATAATCTAATCGATGAATTCTTATAAATATAGTTAGACACGTGGTCGTAGCCTCGTCTGGACTTGCATAAGAATGACCTGAAGTCCCTGTGCAACCCAACGACATATTGGATGCGTTTTTGGATATGGGCCCCTACCCAGAGTAACGATTCTGTATCTCCAAGCGCGAGTAAACCCAGCATCGGAGTTATCCTCCTTGTGGGGGATATCCCACATCAGAGCTGTCTCCCAAGTGGGAGAAATCCCATCTGCAGAAAATGAATAGATGGATGTATTCATTTGCCCGTAGGTTCCGACGAGAGAAGCCCGTAGGCTAGTGTTCGTGTTCCGAGTGGGAGAAATCCCATCAGCGAAGTATCAAACAGAGGCTTTCAGAGGAAAAAATCCCTTTAATAGAGTGGGGGACTCTGAGTGAGGGAAATCCCACAACGAAGGGTTTCAACACTCGTAGGTCGATCAAGAAAAAGCCCGTGGGCATGTCTGTATTGACGTCTCCGAGTGAGGGAAATCCCATCAACGGAACATACAAATATTTCTCCGAGTGGGGAAAATCCTAGCAGCGGAGAAAATATATTTCTGCCTCCGAGTGGGTCGCCTCCGAGTGGGGGATATCTCATTAACGGGGCATGTGGATGGATGTATATTATGGAGTAATCTTGTTGTCACCTCCGAGTTGGGGATATCCCATCTACGGGGCGTGTGGATGGATGTACTGTTGCAATATCTTGTCGCTGCCTTCGAGTGGGGGATTCTCCATCTATGGGGAGACTGGGTGGATGTACTTTTGGAATAATCTCGTCGCTGCCTCCGAGTGGGGGAGTCTTCATCTACGAGGTGACTGAGTGAATGTACTGTTGGAATAATCTCGTCGCTGCCTCTGACTGGGGGTCTCCATCTACGGGCGAGGTGTACTATTGGAATAAAATTGTCGCTGCCTCCGAGTGGGAGTCTCCATCTATGGGGCAAGTGGATGGATGTACCGTGATGGATGGAAGTACTGCAATTGAGGAATGTATTATCATGGTTAGGAGAATAAAATAATATTTTATTCAAAAATGGAATACAAGAAGTTGAAATTGGAAGGAGGTACATCCCGTGTGTTCGGAATTCAGGGAGTCAGTTGATTGCCTTGTACTGGGTGATCATATGCTGTTCCGTGAAGATTGAGTGTTCGGATGTCCGAATGCGACTTCAAGAGTGAGAATATACTCTTTAAGGAAGCCTTGTTATAAGCTCCTCCAGGTACTTTCAGAGGGCTCAATAATGGATGATCTGGTGTCTCTTGCCTTCATGGTAGAAGCAGTATTCCTCCGACCCAGGGAGCGAAGGATTATGCTGGAGTGATTTTAGGCACCAGACCCATGATTGATTTTTGATAGTGTTGAAGATTTTATTGATCAGGAGCTTCAACGGAGTGAAGCATTCCATTGATCTGTCGCTTCAGAGCGAACTCGGGGAGAGGATCAGGAGCGCTTGCTTCTTGTCAGCGGGTTACCCCGGTGTCGGTCTTGAGTATGATCGGGAGCATCGTGAAGAGACTTTGATTTCCCTCCACCATAGCCTGGTTTTACGGAGTGGTTGGAGGAAGCCTTCATCGCCTCTTCAAGCTGAATGTAAAGCTGAGCTCGGGAAAGAACTTCGCTCATCTTGGCGACGTGATTTAAGAGGGTTTGTACAGGGGGTGAGCAATTTGTAGCCCGCTGATAAATGCGAGGGCGTCAACTTCCTCTCCACAGTTGGAGACTTTGATGAGTTTGTTCTGGAAGAAGTTGATGTATGACTTGATGCTATCTCCTTGCCTCATTCTGACAGAGAAGGTGGTGGATATTCTTCTTGGCCTTTTGGCGGGAGGCATACTGGGTGAGGAATGCCTCGGTTATCTCAGCGAAATTGTGGAGGGAGCGCAGTGGCAGTAAGTAGAACCAGTCTGAGGCCATGCCTTTTAGGCTGACAGGAAAGGTGAGGTACATAACTGGATCGTTACAGGAATAGATCACATCTTGTCCTGAAAGTGGCGGACATGTTGTACCGGATCACTTACTGCGAAGTAGTAGTCAAATATCAGAGTGAAGAATTTCTTCGGGAACTCGTAGGGGACTCGTGGATCTTGGTGGTTGGAGTCGGTGATCCAACAGTCAAGCCTCCCTGATCCGCTTTTGGATCAGTTCATCGAGAGCACGGAGGTCGAGAGACCTGCTGTTCTCGTGGTCACCCTCCGTTTGCATTGGGTTATTCTGCAAGGCTGCGACTTGGGTCAGGGGCTGTTGATTGAGCAGTCTCAACTTCTCTTGCTCATGGAGGATGTTCTCGTGATCGAGAGCCATCTGTTCTCGTTCGCGGTCTTGATTGCGTATGTTGCTCCTTCATCTTCTCTCTCATCTCGTAGAGTATCTAAAGGAGTTGGTCTTCGCTGCTGTGAGGGTTGGATGCCGACGACTGGCTTTTGTCGCAATGAGGAGCCTGTATCCTCGGTGGTGTGCGGTTGATGCGATCGGTGAAGGGACTGTGCCCCTAACGGCCTCGATTGCCTTACCTTTGGATGTTGCACCTTTGATGACTTGTTTTCTCGGGTCATTGTTGACGTAGAAGAGGCATTTTAGGAGGGTTTTTGGGTTTTAGGAGATCTTGAGTGTAGGGACTCAGATCTTAATCAAAGAATCAATATGGTAGAGATTTTCTAATGCGATTGATCGAATGGTCAATATTGCACCACAAATGATGGAATGTCTATCTAAATCAGGGAGGAACTTTAGATTTCAATCAGTAAACATGCGGTGACAAAAGAGTTTTAAGTGGAAACCCAATTT
Source organism: Agave tequilana (assembly GCA_038442645.1). Taxonomy (NCBI): domain Eukaryota; kingdom Viridiplantae; phylum Streptophyta; class Magnoliopsida; order Asparagales; family Asparagaceae; genus Agave; species Agave tequilana. The sequence goes on from JAVJIF010032550.1 coordinate 155,188, forward strand.
GGAAAAAATCACGGGGAAGAGAGAATTCACTATGTTTTCTGATGATTACAGTGAATTCTATAGAGTATTCCATGTTTACAATCTTTTTTTGATCCTCTTCTCCATGGATCTCTAGGTGTATAAGTATTCTGTAGTGCTGTAACTGCTGGTGCAGATTTCTCGAATCCGCAGGATTTGCACATTGGGATATTTCCATAACCGCTCAGATTGTTGGGCTTTATTGTTGGAATTGACATGCTGATATATCCGCCACTATTTATTACTGCCTCCACTGAAATATGAGAGTATTTAGAATGTGGGGATATCGTGGCAGCATAACTACCTTCGGTGATCCAGGAACCCTGCTGCTGAGCTGTGTCCAGTGGAAGTGGGAATCTCCGCGGAGGGTCTATGTTGTGAAAGTCGGGGAGAGATCTGGTAGTTGTGGATGTCGGGAGAAGAAAGGGCTCGAGATCCTTTCATTGGGGTTGAATATGAGCTCAGGGCAAGGCCCGAGGCTCTCTCCTCGGGGTTGAATGTGAGCTCGGGGTAAGGTCCGAGGCTCTCTCCTCGGGGTTGAATGTGAGTCAACTGGTAACTCGAGTTCGTTGTCAACTTGTGACACTCTTGATGCGGTGGGACACCTATCACGATCTTGGGAGTGGTCTGATTATGACCACTATAATAAGTTAGCTAACATGCAATGATATTTTTTGAGACACCCCAAGCATAGAGAAGAATATGGTATATGAGAATTTCAATGAACAAGTAATAAATGTAGCTATCATTTTTGAGGGAGGAACCCCAAGAAAGGACTGTAGTTAAGCATGTTTGAGTGGGAGTTGTACTATACTGTGATTGGTGACTTACGAGAAGTCATCGCGTGGTGTCACATTTTATAAGTTAGCTAACATTCTGTGATATTTTTTGACACACCCCAAATTTAGAGCAGTATTTGGTATATGAGAACTTCAATGAATTCAATAATAAATGTAGCAACATTTTCGGAGAGGAACCACAAGGAAACTCCAAGTTATGCATGTTCGGGTGGGAGTTGTACTATGCTGCAATGGGTGACTGCTGGTGAGTTGTTGCTTGGCGTTGAACTTTCTCCCAACAATTTGCTATTTTGAGTTTTAATCATGGAATTAGAGATTAAATTGCAGAAATACATGATATATCAGTCTTGATTAAATTTCTGCTCTCCTTGAGACTAGTTTTTAAGCATGCCACTTGCATATGGAGCATTTGACATACTATGTTTTAGAACTTTAGATTAAATGAAATATATTATTGTAGAGAAATCGAAACCCTAGAAAGGAATTGATTAATTAACATAAGAGAAGGTATAATATATATATATATATATATATATATATATATATATATATATATATATATATATATATATATATAGAAGACAAGGTGGGTATATCGACAACAACCCAATAACCTAATAACCCAATGTCTGAGGTTTTTGGTGTTTTTGCTTCTCCAAGTCACTAGATTTCCTCCAATAAAGGTGCAATACACAGTAGTAGACTTCCTGTCTCCTTGGTCACCAGCATATCCTAAATTCGAATATCCAAAAATGCGTACATGCCTATGTTTTTTGTACACCAACTCTATTCCTAGACAACTCTTGATGTAAGCCAGAACTATTATCGCAGCTAACCAATGAGTCTTTCTGGGCTGATTCATGAATCTACTCAGGACCGCTACAGCAAAAGTTATGTCTGGCCTAGTAACTGTGAGAGAAATCAACTTTCAATCAATCTTCTATATCTTCCTGGATCATCGAGTGCATGACTGTCATCAAATCATAAATTTACATTGGCTTCCATTGGAGTGGTTGCAAGCTTGCATCTCAAAAGACTTGCTTCCTCAAGAAGACCCAGAGCATGCTTTCCCTAGGAAAGAAGTATTCTGTGTTTTTTATGTGCAATTTCAATTCCCAGAAAATATTTTGAACGTCCCATGTCCTTGGTCACAAAATGTCGCTTAAGATACTGTTTAGTCTCCAATAGCCCAGCTGAATCACTACCAGTAAGCAAAATATCATCAACATAAACAGCCAAAACGACTACGATGCTAGACTTTGTACGCCGAACGAAGACAGAGTGATTTGAATGACACCGTGAAATCCAATAACAGAAATGGTAAGGCTGAACTTCTCAAACCACGCCCTTGGACTCTGCTTGAGTCCATATATGGCACTTGAGACGACAAACTTTTGTTTCCCTCTGAGCAACATAGCCTGAGGGTTGCTCCATATAAACTTCCTTCTGAAGATTCCCATATAAGAAAGCTTTCTTAATATCCAGTTGGAACAATGACCATGACAGGTTAACAACAATGGAGAACAGAATCCTGATAGAATTCATTTTGGCAACTGGCGAGAATGTCTCAAAATAGTTGACCTTTGACCACGAGCCTGATCTTATATCTATCCACAGATCCATCTGGGCGGTACCCAGCGATAACTAACAACAACGGTATCTGTTGGAGCCAAAATCAACTCCCAAATTCTTTAGAAGTAAGAGCTTCCATCTGTTGGCCCGAAAGCCCATCACTCTAGTTTTGATGATGATTAACTCATGTAGTTATAGTACTAATGATCTTGTGTTTAATTAGTGACAGATTCATGATCAAGATCTTAGTAGGTGCATAGCTTCAACAAAGGATTTAAAGTCAAGTTTTGGAGCTAGCACGATGTTTGGACCAAGTTAAGAAGGCTTCAAGTGAAGACTTCAAGAAGATGAAGACTTGTGTCTAGGTTTGTTTTTATAAGATTTGTTTTTAGTTAAAATGTAAAGGATAGAGTAGTTGGTGGATTGCTCAAGTATATATCACACACACACTCTTGATAGTTTTGTTTTTACAAAAGATTTTCAATTTAGAAAATACATGTTTGGTTTTTGGTATTTCTTATATACATGTTTTAACCAAAACCTAGTTTAAAGCTTAATGTCAAAAATAGATATTTCACCATGTTTGTGTAGTGGATCATATCCATACACCCCATGCATCTTGTTTTTGTATTTGGAGAAGTTTTGGAAAAACAAAGTTTGGAAAAATAAGTTTTGGAAAATATTGTTTTTCATTTGAGCTAATTTTTCCATATTACAAATAGTCCAAATCATTTATAACATGCCTTGATTTGTGCAAGCATGTTTGTTTATTAAAGTATATTGGTAAAACTATTTTTGTAGATTTTTCAGTATTTTATGGGATTTTATTTCAATTAAAAAGATCAAGTTTTAAATCCCTTTACAGTTCTGTCCTGGCTTCAGCCGGTCGACCGAGCCGGTCGACCGACGTGCACAGACGTGCACAGCCAGTTCTGGCAGGAGGCCGTCGACCGACCCGGTCGACCGTCCAAAGAGCTTTGCTCTCTGGAAGGCCCCGGTCGACCGGATGGTCGACCGAACAGAGAGACTTGCTCTCTGTATCCTGGCCTCGGTCGACCGACCGGTCGACCGATGGCACAACGGTCTGAAATATGACCGTTGGCCGGTCGACCGGCGGTCGACCGACAGGTCTGACAGACCTCCAACGGCTAGTTTTTGGAGCCCTATAAATTGGGCCATTTGGGGGCTGTTTTCTCCAAGATTTTCAAGTGGATTTTTCACCAGTTTTCCCAACTCTTTTAAGAGGTTTTCTCCACTTGTTTTAGAGCAAATATTTCCAAACAAAAGGAGAGTTTTTTATCAAGAGTGTTAAAAGTGATTTTTTGAGTTTTCCTCCACAATTTCCATCCTTGTTTTTCTCACACAACACTTGAGCCATCCATTGCTATATCTACCCTATAGGGAGTTTGTTGTGAGAGTATTTTAGGTGATCAAGAGTTGTGATCACCAAAGTTCTACTTTGTTTCTTTGAGGAGGCGGACAAGTGTGTTCGCGGTGTTTAGAGTTCGTGTGTGAACTCTTGGTTTGAGGTGCGGCCTCGGCGAGCTTGTGGGGCTTGCGGTGTGTACGGACTAGGGAGTCCGAGAGCTTGTAGGTGTTGCGGCACCGAGTGATCCAGTGGGATCGTTTATAGTGGAAATCCTTCGTGTGTCGAAGGCGGGGATGTAGAGCAAGGGTGCTCGAACCTCGAAACAAATCCCTTGTGTTTGCGATTGCTCACTCTCTCTCTGTCTCTTGTTTATATCTTGCATGCTTTTATTGTGCTTATCCTTACATGCTTGATTGTTATACTTGCTTGGGTTTGTTTGCTAACACTTGTATTTAATCAGAGAGCCAACGCGGCACCTCAACCCTTATCTAAGGGAATCTAGAGGAGTTAGTCCAGAGCCCTTCACGGGAATTCGGCTACACTCTTGTGTTATACGTGGTGTTTAGTGTAATAGTTTGTTTAGGTCATAATAGTTTGTAATTCCGCATTATTTGGCATTAAGTGACCATTAGATTAGCCATCACCTATTCACCCCCTCTAGGTGAACTTACAATTGGTATCAGAGTCAAGTGCTCTGAATTTGGGTCTTACAACCTAGAGTTAAAGATCCACTTTTTTAGGCTAATCACAATATTTGTACACACACCATGGACTTCATGTCACCACCCACTTTTGACATTCTTAACATCCAAGTTTGGAAGGTTAGATGTCTATGTACCTCAAGCCTCTAAAGCCCTAGGTATTATGTTTATCTTGCTACAATTAAAGATTCATATATTAATGATAGCAAGAATATTGAGGCTAATGCAAAAGCCCTTCATGCTTTAAAGTCACCCTAAATGATGATTATTTATCTAGGGTTTCTAATGTTGATTCGGCTTTTGTAGCTTGGAACATCACCTCCCTTGGCGAAAAGTATCTATATTATGCCGGGAGCGATTCGGATGTTGGAAGTGACGTCTCCAACAAGTGCTATATGGTCCAAGGGGATAACCCCCTTGAGGTAAACACCGAATCTGAGTTAGATGATGAAGACATGTCATATGATGAGCTTACTTCATTTTGTCAACTACTCCTTGAAAAATATGACATGATTAAAAAGGAAAATAAAATTTGAAAAAGGATTTTGTTTGCATGCAAAAAGAAAATGATTCATTTAAAAATAAGATTGCATGTTTAGAAAAAGAAAAATTTGAAAAATGAGAATGTTTCCTTAATGTCCAAATTAAATGATCTTTGTGAAGGAAACACTATTTTGAAAAATAAAGTTATTTTGGTGGAAAAACAAAAAGAAGTTGCTTTTCAAGAAAACATCTCTTTGAAAAAGAAAATTTTTGATAATGAAAAAGAAAATGTTTCGAAAAAGAATAAGAAAATTGTTTCACAATCTCACATGCTTTACATGCCACCATTGATAATAGTGAGATTAATGTTTTGAAAAATATGATTAATTGTTTGAGCTCAACCTTGAGCTCATGTGCATTTAACCATTCTACATTGGAGTCTTTGTTTTCAAAGAAACAAACTCCACATGTTCATGTACATCATCATGCATATGCTTATGTTGCACGTCATGATCACACTCACACACATAAGCATCCTAAGGTGTACAAGTATACACATTGTGGCCGCAAAGGCCATTTAGCAAAATTTTGTTTTGATAGATTACATCATATTAATTTTGCTAATCATAAAAATGTTTGGGTTCCCTACAAGACTAACCCCCAAGGACCCAAGAAAAAATGGGTACCAAAACTCCCACCTTGTGTTTTTGATGTAGGTGAGGGCTCTCACACGATGTGAGAGAAATGATGCCTTGATGGTGGATGCACATGGACTTGATGGACACATATATAAATGCATCGCTATCAAGGAGGTTTGGTGGGACAACCATCATGTTTGGAGTTTTGGAACATAGTTCCCTAGTTGGTAACTATTTCTAAACTCTTAATTTATGTACATGCATTTATTTTCATGATATTATATTGCATGTTCATGTTTTATGTTTTTGTGCTTCATGTGGTAAATACATGTTTAAATGTAGATTCCATTAAAACTTGTGTATATACATGTTCAAGTAGTGAGCAACAAATTGATTCATATATGTTTGCACTTCATGCTCATTTGTACCCACTATATGCACATGTATAGCCTAGTTTGATGATTCTTTCATTTATACTTGTTTTGTCAATTTTCATGTTTTTACTTCATGTATATGTAATTTTTGTTCAAATCTAATAAATATACATGTATACCCGTGAGTCTCTTGCCTTCATGCAAATACCTTTAATAGACTCTTTTATGTTTGGGATATGTATGCATATTGTTAGATTTAGATAAATCATACATATACCTAGAAGTTTGTTTTGTTTTAATGAAAAATGAATTTTTATGTTTTGTTTTATAAAAATAAAAGATTCATGTTCTTTTTGAGCCTAAATGAATATTTTTCATGAAAATGCTATTTACATGATTATTGAACACTCATACTTCATTTGTTTTGTCATGACTTTGTTTCATGAACACTTTTATGAGCTTAATCGATTTTGAGTGTCATCTCTTGTGTATTTGGTATGATTCATGAAAAACATATGATTTGGTTTCATGTTTTTGAAGGATCTTTAACTAGTTTTTCAAAAATTAATTTAACTAGTTATTTATTCTTCAATGTTTTATGAGATATACACATGATCCTATTATTGTTTCAATTGGTATCATTGAATCGTTTCAATTGGTATCAATTTGATTCTATTTTTATATATGCTCATATTTTATTTTTCCTATATATGTATGTATCAATTTCAATTGGTATACTCATTTTTCATTCATATATATGTTTTGTTTTTGTGCTTAAGTTAAAATCGATTTACATGTTTAAAAGCACAAACTTTGTTTATGCTAAGCTTACTTCAATTTTTTTTTGGCTTATGCATTATGTTTTAAAATTGGTATCAAAATAAAAAAAATTATGTTTATTTGATATCCCAAATTTGCTTTAATTAAAAAAATTAAAAATTAAAAAAATGTTTTGATTTGTATTGCCTATATGCAAGGAGAGCTTAACATCTCTTCTACATATAGATTCATGTTGAGTGTATTGTATATTGAGGAGCTTGACAACTCTTCTTTATGTGATACACGTATGTAGGGGGGCTTCACATCTCCTCTTATGCATTACATAATATGTGTTATGTGAATTGGGCTTGTCATCCCTTTTTCATGTAATGCATATGTGTAGGGAAGCTAACTTAGCGTCTTCCTCTTCATGAATGTATATCGCATATAATCTTTCTTGATTGATTTGGTTTACCCCTTTATTAATTCTTTGTTTCGGACAAAAAGGGGGTGAAAAATTTGATGATTTTGTTTTACTTCAACCCCTTTGTTGATGATTGACAAAAAGGGGGAGAGGTATTTGGTATATATGCATGCTTTTGTGGTTAAAGAATTTATGATTATGCATTGTTGTGCAAATAGGAGAAAAAGAATTTTTGTTTTATGCTTGATTAGCATGTTTACTCCTACATTTGCATACATGTTATGTGCTTCATTTCCATATTATATTGTTTATTTGTTATGCATGAGTTAAGGGGGAGCTTCTTTGAAGCTTTACTTTAATCCATGCATATATAACTTCATGAGTTTTGTCATCATCAAAAGGGGGAGATTGTTGGCCCGAAGGCCCATCACTCTAGTTTTGATGATGATTAACTCATGTAGTTATAGTACTAATGATCTTGTGTTTAATTAGTGACAGATTTATGATCAAGATCTTAGTAGGTGCATAGCTTCAACAAAGGTTTAAGTCAAGTTTTGGAGCTAGCACGATGTTTGGACCAAGTCAAGAAGGCTTCAAGTGAAGACTTCAAGAAGATGAAGACTTGTGTCTAGGTTTGTTTTTATAAGATTTGTTTTTAATTAAAATGTAAAGGATAGAGTAGTTGGTGGATTGCTGAAGTATATATCACACACACACTCTTGATAGTTTTATTTTTACAAAAGATTTTCAATTTTAGAAAATACATGTTTGGTTTTTGGTATTTCTTATATACATGTTTTAACCAAAACCTAGTTTAAAGCTTAATGTCAAAAACACAGATATTTCACCATGTTTGTGTAGTGGATCATATCCATACACCCTATGCTTTTAAAGTTGTTTAAATATCTTGTTTTTGTATTTGGAGAAGTTTTGGAAAAACAAAGTTTGGAAAAATAAGTTTTGGAAAATACTGTTTTTCATTTGAGCCAATTTTTCTATATTACAAAAATAGTCCAAATCATTTATAACATGCCTTGATTTTGTGCAAGCATGTTTGTTTATCAAAGTATATTGGTAAAACTATTTTTGTAGATTTTTCAGTATTTTATGGGATTTTATTTCAATCAAAAAGACCAAGTTTTAAATCCCTTTACAGTTCTGTCCTGGCTTCAGCCGGTTGACCGAGCCGGTCGGCCGACGTGCACAGACGTGCACAGCCAGTTCTGGCAGGAGGGCCGGTCGACCGACCCGGTCGACCGTCCAGAGAGCTCTGCTATCTGGAAAGGCCCCGGTCGACTGGACGGTCGACCGAACAGAGAGACTTGCTCTCTGTATCCTGGCCTCGGTCGACCGACCGGTCGACCGATGGCACAACGGTCTGAATATGACCGTTGGCCGGTCGACCGGCGATCGACCGACAGGTCTGACAGACCTCCAACGGCTAGTTTTTGGAGCCCTATAAATTGGGCCATTTGGGGGCTGTTTTCTTCAAGATTTTTAAGTGGATTTTTCACCAGTTTTCCCAACTCTTTTAAGAGGTTTTCTCCACTTGTTTTAGAGCAAATATTTCCAAACAAAAGGAGAGTTTTTATCAAGAGTGTTAAAAGTGATTCTTTGAGTTTTCCTCCACAATTTCCATCCTTGTTTTTCTCACACAACACTTGAGCCATCCATTGCTATATCTACCCTATAGGGAGTTTGTTGTGAGAGGATTTTAGGTGATCAAGAGTTGTGATCACCAAAATTCTACTTTGTTTCTTTGAGGAGGCGGACAGTGTGTTCGCGGTGTTTAGAGTTCGTGTGTGAACTCTTGGTTTGAGGTGCGGCCTCGGCGAGCTTGTGGGACTTGCGGTGTGTATGGACTAAGGAGTCCGAGAGCTTGTAGGTGTTGCGGCACCGAGTGATCCAGTGGGATCGTTTATAGTGGAAATCCTTCGTGTGTCGAAGGCGGGGATGTAGAGCAAGGGTGCTCGAACCTCGAAACAAATCCCTTGTGTTTGCGATTGCTCACTCTCTCTCTCTGTCTCTTGTTTATATCTTGCATGCTTTTATTGTGCTTATCCTTACATACTTGATATTCATAGTGTGCTTAATTGTTATACTTGCTTGGGTTTGTTTGCTAACACTTGTATTTAATCAAGAGAGCCAACGCGGCACCTCAACCCTTATCTAGGAGAATCTAGAGGAGTTAGTCCAGAGCCCTTCACGGGGAATTCGGCTACACTCTTGTGTTATACATGGTGTTTAGTGTAATAGTTTGTTTAGGTCATAATAGTTTGTAATTCCGCATTATTTGGCATTAAGTGACCACTAGATTAGCCATCACCTATTCAACCCCCCTCTAGGTGAACTTACACCATCTTCTCATCTATAGCCTGCTCCTAATAAAGTCTCTGTATAAGACTTGAGTATAGACTCAGAAGACAAAGATAGGACAAACTGATGAAAAATGTGGTTAAGGTGATCATAAGAAATGAAATTTAAATAAGATGATCAGTGCAAGGCCGTTTACCTTTTCGAAGGGCAATGATATTGTTTTAAGTACCGATATATCGGTTGAGATACCGGTATTTTATCCAAAATGATACGGTAAGTACAAAATTTACCGGATATCGTTTTGGACGGATATGAGCCGATATATCACCATGTGGCTGATATATCGACCGATATCCGAGATGAAATATTCGATATATCGGTCGATATAGTTACTTATTTAGATAATTATTATTTTTTTGCTTGAGACATCATTTTATTTTATTCTATGTTCATTGTGGCATTTCAATGATGTTTTTATATGATGTTTGGATTTTATCTTATTTCTTTTAATAATGTCTTATATGTATTGACTATTGATATATCAACCATATTTAGTACCATATCGCGGAATATCACCCGGTATCTGGTGTCCGGTATATAATTTTGCCTACCGGTATATCACCGACATTTGATATTTAAAACACCGGGCAATGGGAATATCAAGATCAGAGGGAGATATTGATGGTGGAGGACCGTCTACTGGAGAGGGGATAGCCGGAACTAGTCCGGAGGTAGGAACCTTTGGGTGATGAGTGCAGACGTATTTGAAATCCCGAACTGGCTTGGGTGCAGGGGGATCCTGAGTTTCTACTGGCGGCACTGGCGAAGAAATAGTAGAAGCAGGTGTAGGCAACGATACAGTCGGTGACGGAGGAACAATCTCAATATAGTTATAGGAACCTGTGGAGAAAATATGGAACAGACTGAAAGAACGTAACATCAGCAGACATCAAATACTTTCTGATGGAGGGATTGTAGCATCGATATCCTTTTTGTGTTCTAAATACCCAACAAAAACACATTTTATAGATGCATGGAGAACTTTCTAGTCCATGAGACAAGTCCTGAACTAAACAAGTGCAGCCGAAAACACAGAGAGTTATGGAGAAAGGTGTTTTGTTAAAAATAGACAACAAAAATGAGATTTTTTGTTGAGTGTAGAAGATGGCAAGCATTTAACACCACATCAGACCATAAATATTTTGGGACACTCATATGAATCATTATGGCTCTAGCGGCATCCAGAATGTGTCTATGTTTGCGTTCAACAACTCTATTTTGTTGGGGTGCATAAGAACATGAGGTCTGATGAATAATCTCATTTTTGGAACAAAAAATAAATACATTTTTTAACAAAATCTAAGGCATTGTCTGTACGAAGCACACAAATTGAAGTAGAAAATTGATTTTTTATTTCATTAAAGAAAAGTTCAATAACACTGAAGACTTCTGACTCTTTTAGGAGATACAACGTCACGCGAGAGAAGTCATCAACAAAGAGCAAAAAAATCTTAAACTCTTAATAGAAGGTACACGACTAGGGACCCCAAACATCAGAATGACTAGTTCGAATGTGGAACTACTATAATTATTGACTCGACTCTGAAGGTAACACGATGATGCTTACCTAACTCACAAGACTCACACCCTAAAGAAAAAATAGAGGACTCAAAAGGAATAACACCGAAGAGCTTTTGCATCGAAGTATGACTCAAGTGCCACTGTCAAAGTAAAACTGGATCAGGCTGACCTGCAACCAAGCTAGTAGGGTCACTCAATCGTCTAAATAGTATATGCCTCCTCGTTCATGCCCGAACCAATCCTCTCTCCCAGTAGCAGGTTCTGAAACACACAATGAGAAGGAAAAAAAGGTTATTTGCAGTTATTATGTTTAGTAAACTGGCTGATAGACAAGAGATAACAGGAAATCGTGGAACATATAGGACATCAGTAAGGGTTAAGGATGGAGTAGTTTGAACTATCCCGTTCCCTAATACATGAGAATGGTTACCATCAGCAATTTTAACAGAGGGGTGGACACGTGACAATTTAATGAAACAAACTCTTGTTTAGTACTTGTCATATGATGAGGCTCCTGAGTCTAATATCCAGGGTTTTTTGAGGAGAGGCAGTATAGGCGTGCATACCTGAAGCAGATGCATGAGTCGCTGAAAGATCGTCTTGAGAGAACTCTAGCTCTCAGAGTCTATCATACTCTGCGACAGTATAACCATGGAAGAGTCAGGAATAGCAGATGAAGAACTCTGAGAAGTACCACACAAGACAATAGAACCAGAATCAGATAGCTGTGCCTACTCAAGACGTCCAAGTTTCACCCAACATTTTTCGGAGATATGATTTCTACGTCTACAATGCCTACATTGTCCGGGGGTCTTTCTCAGAGACACTCTGTCTGCCTCCATAAGATCAACATCCACTTCTAACGAATCCACGTCCTCGTCCTCCAAAATCGCAGCCACGACCTCTGTCACGATTGAAAATCATGACAGACTGCTCAATGGATGATGCAGATGAAACCTCGGATCTAATAGAGATCCGCATAACTCTCGAGAAGGTGACAGTCATGTGGGAATACTATCTCCTCCCAATATGTGACCTTGCACCTGGGATCGTAGTGTAGGACTAAAGCCAAATAGAAATTTCAATTCCGTGACATCTTGACGATATCCCCTCAGTGTTGCCGCAGGTTGATGCATCTCTAACTCATCAATAAAACCTTTGAGTTCGCCATAGAACTCAGGCGCAGATCTGTCTCACTGTTTGAGCTCAAACATGCACTCATAGATCTCAAACACCCCCGAAGGGTTTTTTTTATTGACATACGTCACATTTAATGTATCTCACATCTCTTTAGTGGAAGTCAAGAACATAACTCTACTATTAATCTTCTCCTCTTGACTGTTAAGAACTCATGTCATCAAGATAATCTCTAGTAAGCCAGGTCACATAAACATGATCTGAAGTAGCAGGTGGATATTGAAGGAGGTGAGCCAATTTGTTTTGAGCGCTAATGAATATATCGGAACGCCTGTGCCCATAACAAGTAGTTGGATCCATTCAACTTTACCGTAATTTCCAACATTGTCTTGGAAATGAAAGTCTCAACCATCGAAGAGGAGATCATAGTGGAGGAACTTATAGTCAGATAGAGGCAGCCAGAATTGCATCAAAGAAATAATATCTCAGCCTGAAATAGCCAAATCAGATGTAAAAAAATCTGATTTTTAAGTAGTAAACTGATCAGATCTAACTAGAGAAGTCTTGTAGAGCATACAAATAGCCAGATTTGATGTAAAAATCTGATTTTTGAGCACTCATGGCCTAGTTTGAGACCTCTGGAGAAGGCAGGAGGGGGCGATAACCTTTTTGGAGGTGAGGAGGGGACGACACTGTTTGGGGAGTGGCGGCACTGTTTTGGGGATGTTTTGGGGGGCCGGGGGGGGGGGGGCAGCACTGTTAAGGGGACTTAGAGGAGGGGCGACAATAGTAGAGGGGGCAGCACTGTATGGAGAGGTGGGAGGGTGATGTTTGAGGAGGATAATTTTGAGAAAAAAGTGGTGGATTTTAGGGTTAGGGTTAATCTTGCTCTGATACCATGTAGAGAAATAGAAACCCTAAAAAAGGAATTGATTAATTTTCATAAGAGAAGGTACAAGGTATATATAGAAAGACAAGGTGGGTATATGGATAACAACCCTATAACCCAATACCAATAACTAATCTTAATACTCCCCCTCAAGCTGGAGCATAAAAATCTAATATGCCAAGCTTGTTATAGATTAGAAATCGGCCAATTGATTTGAAGACGGTGTGAAATGGAACGTAATTGTCTTCTTTGTCCAAGCATCTCTAACAAATGACAGTCAATCTCAATGTGTTTGGTTCTTTCATGGAATACAATTTTGGGCAATATAGATAGCAGACTGATTATTACAATGCATAGGCATGACCTCAGGCTGTCTGAAAGGAATTGATTAATTAACATAAGAGAAGGTACAAGGTATATATATATGTAAAACAATGTGTGTATAGGTAACAACTCAATAACCCAATACTAATAACTAATCTTAACACTCTCTCAAGCTGAAGCATAGAGATCTAACATGCCCAACTTGCTACATCGATTAGAAAACACCTGAGGTGAGGCAGCTTTGATAAGGAGATCAACCAACTGCTTTGAAGGCGGTTTGAACTGGAACGTAACCTCCTTTTTTGTCCAAGCATCTCTGAAAAAATGACAGGTGTTTGGTTCTTTCATGAAATACAGAATTTTGGGCAATGTAGATAGCAGACTGATTATCACAATGCATAGGCGCATGGGCCCAGGTTGTCTGAAACCCAGTGTTCTAAAAAACGCTTTAAACGACTGCTTAAGCGGCCCTTTAAACGTTTTCGGCCTAAATCCGAATGCATTTCGAGGAAATCGGTTGATTTAATCGTTCGAGCTTTTAAATCGATTACTCACCGATTAATCGGTTAATTTGCTTGAAAAAAACGTTTGATTAAATGTTCAAGTGGCCTGTTTATTGAATGGATTCGAATTGTGGATCTGTTAAAATTTCTGAACCCGAACCCGACCTAATACTTGGGGTTTAAATATCATTTGAGTTGGGAAATTAGGGCTCGAGCCCTAAATCTTCCCGAGCTCGTGAATTTCTCTGCCCCCTTTCTCTTGCGGCGACCTCCCCCCTCGGCGATCTCCCTCCAGCGGCGAGATCTCCCGCCGCGGTCTTCTCCCTCCAGCGACGAGATCTCCCCTCGCGGTGACCTCTCTTGCAACGAACACTTCTCCGGCCTCCCAGCTCGTGAATTTCTCCCCTTCTCCCCCTGCGACCTTCCCCCTCTCCCCCAGTGACGACGTCCCCCTGCTGCTACCTCTCCTCTGCAGCGAACTACCTCTGCGACGAATCCCTTGCAGACTTTCCTCTCTGTGGCGAATACCCCCGGTCAGCTCTCTCTATCTGAAATGAGATTCTATCTCTTTCTCTCTTTTTGATAATCAAATGGTTTCTGGTTATGTTTTTTTGATCTCTCTCTGACATTTGATTTTGATTTTTGATCTCTTATCAAGGTTGCTCCCAGCTACGGGATTATTTGATAAGTAGAAGGCAGAAGCTAAATACAAGAGGAATTGTGATGGTTGATCTCTCATCTTTTTTTTTCTTTTTTGGGTTAATTTTGTGCAAAAATGTGATATTTTTTGTGTATTTTTGCTTTGTTAGTTGTTGTGCGAATGCTTTCTTAGTTGCTGGTTATTTTGTTGTTAGTTGTTGATTAATTTTGATTTAATGAAATGATAACTTGTAGATTTGTCCCTACTGAAATGATAAATTAGTGGTAGATTATGATTTAATTTCCAGTGGATTGATTTATATAGATTGAGAAAATGAGACTAATTTAAATGTTATTTTTGTGCTTTAATTTTGTAGACAATGTCTCTGCTTTGAAAATAAACAGTTTACTAATTAAGTATTTCTTTTAGAGAATATCCTTACTTTAATTTAATATTTCCTTCTTTTAAATCAAGAATTATTAGGAGTTAAAATATCATTTTTTAAATTCAAGAACTATTATGAGCTACAATATATCATTTTTGTTATGACTAGTGATCACTATAAGAGTGAAGTACTGCATATTGAGAGCTTGTCATTAAATTTGCACATGTTCATACTGCACACATGACAAAGTAATTTACATATGCAGCCTTTACAATGTGTAGATTTTTTTTTGGAAGTAGCACAAGACAAAATTGAGTTGGTTTTTTCCTTACCAAAGTCCTGCAACAAATATAAAATTCTAATTAGTGGATTAATAATATAATGAATAAAAATGCACAAATAAGCCATATAATGCACAAAAATGATAATATGTGTAGAATTAATAAAATTTCAATTTATTTCAGTTATTTTATGTTATTATATTGATGTGTCTTGATCTTTTTGTTTTGTGTTGTGTGAATGATTTAGATTTAGGAACATTTCGCATTACAATTTACATGTCTTCTTCGGCGTCCAATGCAAGTGTCAGTGTTAGTGGCTCACGTTCAAGTGGGCAACCAGTGCATCAAGTGATGATATTCCACCGAAGCCATCGGCTCTACTGATATTGTGTGGAATTATGGAAAGCTTGTTAAGAAAAATTCTTATAATGAAGTGAAGCGCAATAATGTCAAAAATTGTCAAGGAGGAATTTACAGGTTTAAGCAACATATTGCTGGGATCACGGTTCAAAGACTCGGCCGAGTCGGAGACGAGTCGGCCGAGTCGTATCCGTCTCGGCCCGCTCCGAGACGAGTCCGAGTCACGAGTCGGTCGACTCAACTCAGAGGAGACTGACTCGGCCGAGAACCGGAGTTGACTCGGCAACTCGGCATGATGATGATTTTGTACTCATCGCAATTCAATGTGGAAATAACTATTTAGCATGTATTTATGAATTTAGTTTGTACAATTTACTATATTGTGCATGTATTTTGATATGCTTCTACCGACGACGAGCGTGTATTTATACTTTCGCTTTATGTTTAGTATGCTAGGTGATATATTTGGACATGTAATACATGAATGTGGACATCTACATTTTTAAGATTTGTCGTGATTTTTCAGATTTTTTGAGCTTTCTATGTAGCGTTTTACACGTATCGCCCGATACTGATCCGAGTCGCCGAGACCGATCCGTCTCAGTGCCCGCCGAGTCGGCGGCCGAGACCGCGAGACTGTGAACCATGGCTGGGATAGGAGGGGATGTTAAAGCTTGTGTGATGTAGATCGATGAAGACAGAAAGATAGTTAGGAAAATTTGTCTGGACCCCAAAGAAGAAAATGGAAAAGAAGGTTAAGATGAACTCCGAGAAGAGGTGCACATTTCGGTAGAAAAAGAGTCAATGGTCCAGAACTCGTCGTTAAAAAGAGGGCTCATATAGTTGGTCCATTAACACGGTCGTGGCTAGTGGAAGTAAACATCAATTATTGAAGCCGAGAAGAGAAAATATAAGGATTGGCTCATGAACATTGCGCCATGTGGGCCTATACTAAAGGCATTCCTTTTAATGCCTCTAATGATGAAGAATTTGATCTATTCTATGAGTGTAATGGTCACCGTGGGCTTGGGTATAAGGGACTGAGCCAGTGTCAGTTTAGAGTGCCTTTTTTGATAAGGCATACAAGAATGATGAAGAGATGGATAAGGTTAAAGAATTGTGAATGAATATGAGTGTAGCATCCTAACTGATGGGTGGACAGATAGAAAGCATAGGAGTGTGATGAACTTGTGCGTTCATTGCAAGGCAGGCACACATTTTTTAAGTCTATTGAGGCCAATGTATACACATGAGAGTATATCTTCAATTGGGTGGAGAAGTGTATTCAGAAGGTTGGAGAAAATCGTGTGCTATAAGTGGTGATAAATAATCATCCTTCTAATATGGCAGCGAAAAACATGTTGAAGATTACTCGACCTAATATTTTTTGGAGTAGCTGTGCAACCCACACAATTGATCTTATGCTAGAGGCTACTAGAAAGCTTCCAAAGTACAAGTTGGTGATTGAGAAGGGTAGATCGCTCACGGTCTTTCTTTATGTGCACCATAGCACTCTCGCATTGATGCGTGAATTCACTAATAGAAGAGATCTTGTTCGGTCGGTCATCACTAGATTTGCTACCACTTTTCTTAGCTTGAGTTGCCTTAGGACAAGAATTCACAGTTGGCTGTTATGGTGTCTTCAACCAAGTGAGATGATAACTGGTGGTCGAAGACAGAAGGGGAGAGCAACTAAGGCTACATCTATTCTGATGTCTTTTGGACCAATGGAAGAGAGCATTTGAAGATGTACGCTCCTCTTTTCAAATTGTTAACAATTGTCGATGCCGATCGAAGGCCCTCCATGAGTTGTGTATGGTATGATTGAAGATGCCAAGAATGAAGTTCAAGCTGCTTGCAACAGGAAAGAGACTACCTATCGGCCGATAATTAATATAATTGAGAGAGAATCTCGAGGAAGGCTTGATAGCACACTTCATTTGGCTGCATACTACTTGAATCCCTATTATTATTATAGGAATAGGACAGTCCAAAACAGTTCACGTGTGATTATCACATTTATGAGCTGTATTAATGTGTTTTACCACGATGAGGGCATTCAATATAAAATTGGATCAAGTGAGGTCCTTTCGTACAAGATGAAGGAGGGACTTATGAAAAGTGGAATGGAAAAAGGTACCACAAGGGTTTTAATGGCACAAATAATTTTGATCCAGGTAATCTTAATGTTTAAATCACTATTCATGATTTTTTAATTTGCTAAGTAACTAAAATGTGATATATTTTATTAACAAACATTTGTGGAGTTTCTATTGAGGAGATGTACTCTACATTTGAAAGATGGCAATCAAGATTCTAAGCTTGACTAGTAGTTCATTAGGATGCGAGAGAAATTTCAGTGTGTTTGAGGGGATAAATATACTAAGATTAAAGTTTCATTCATTTAAATATGAAGTTCCTATTTGCTCTAATTGATTTTTTAACTCTATTTATTTTTGTACTATACTAAATTTTGTAGATACATACTAAGAAGATGAATAGACTGTATTTCAAAAGATTGATTGATTAGTTTTTTGTGCAATTTAACAAAAAAAATTACAACTCCACTAGCATTGTCAATTTGGTGTTGCTTGTGTTACCATGCATTAGGCAGAGTTGGTAGCTAACTCGTAGTTAACTTCTGCATCCAATCAGACTTGTCATTTTTGAGAAAATACATATGCAGAAAACGAGTGTGCTCTTCTAATGTAATGCTCTCGAGTCATCTTCGCCTACAAGCACATCCTTGTACTCTTACCCATTCCTCTTCTTTGCAGTTCTCCTTGTCATTTTTTTTTTGTTAAATTGCATAAAAACTAGATCATTCAATCTTTTGGAATCCAGTCTATTCCTTTTCTTAGTATATATCTATAAAATTTAGTATAGTACACAAAGTAATAGAGTTAAAAAATCAATTAAAGGAAAAAGGAACTTCATATTTAAATGAATGAAACTTTAATCTTAGTATATTTACCCTCTCAAACACACTGAAAGTTCTCTCGCATCCTGATGAGCTACTAGTCAAGCTTAAAATCTTGATTGTCATCTTTCAAAGGTAGGGTACATCTCCTTCATAGAAACTCCACCAATGTGCTGTTAATAAAATATATCACACTATTTTAGTTACTTAGCAAATTAAAAAAATCATGATTAGTGATTTTAAACATCAAGATTACCTGGATCAAAATTGTCTGTGCCATTAAAACCCTTGGCGGTACCTTTTTGCCATTCACTTCCCATAAGTCTCTCCTTCAACTTGTACGAAAGGACCTCACTTGATCCAATTTTATCCTGAATGACCTCATCGTGGTAAAACCATTAATACAGCTCATAAGTAAGGTAATCACACGTGAACTATCTTGAACTCTCCTATTCTTATAATAATAATAAGGATTCAGTAGTAGGCAACCAAATGAAGTGTGCTATCAAGCCTCCTCAAGATTCTTTCTCAATTATATCAATTTATCGACGACCGATAGGTAGTCTCTTTCCTGTTGCAAGCAGCTTGAACTTCATTCTTTGCATCTTCAAGTATACCATACACAAAACCCATGGAGGGCCTTCGATCAGCATCGACAATTCTTAACAATTTGAAAAGAGGAGCGTACATCTTCAAATACTCTCTTGCATTGGTCCAAAAGACATCAGAATAGATTATAGCCTTAGTTGCTCTCACCTTCTCTGTCTTCAACCACCTGTTATCATTCAATTGGTTGAAGACACCATAGCAGCCAATTGTGACTTCTTGTCCATAAGACAACTCAAGATAAGAAAGGTGGTGACAAATCTAGTGATCCCGGCCGAACAAGATCTCTTATATTAGTGAATTCACACACCAATACGAGAGTGTTATGGTGCGTATAAAGAAGACCGTGAGCGATCTAGCCTTCTCATTACCAACTTGTACTTTGAAAGCTTTCCAATAGCCTCTAACATAAGATCAATTGTGCGGGCTGCACAGCTACTACAAAAATATTTAGGTCGAGTAATCTTCAACATGTTTTTCGCTGCCATATTAGAAGGATAATTATCTATCATCACTTGTAGCACACGATTTTCTTCAACCTCCTGAATACACTTCTCCACACAATTGAAGATTTACTTTCCTGTGTGTGCATTGGCTGAGTCTTAAATAAACTTAGAAAATGTATGCCTGCCTTGCAATGAACGCACAAATTTATCACACTCCTATGCTTTCTATCTGACACCTATTAGTTAGTATGTTATACCCATATTCATACCCACAATTTTTTAGCCTTATCCATCTCTTCATCAATCTCTTGTATGCCTTGCTCAAAAGAGGCACTATAAACCGACACTGGCTCTGGCTCGGTCCCTTGTACCCAGGCCATGGTGACCAACACACTCGCGAGATAGATCAAATTCTTTATCATCAAAGTCATTAAAAGGAATGACTTTAGTATAGGCCCACATGGCGCAATGTTCATGAGCCAACTCCTTATATTTTCTCTTCTCGGCTTCATTGATTAATGTTTGCTTCCACTTTCCACTAGCCACGACCGTGTTTAATGGACCAATATATGATGCCTCTTTTCAATGACAAGTTCTCGATCCATTGACTCTTTTTCTACCGAAATGCGCACCTATCTCGGAGTTCTCAGCATTCTTCTTTTCCATTTTCTTCTCAGACAAAAATTCCCTAACTATCTTTCTGTTTTCATCGGTCTGCATCACACAAGCTTTAACACCCCCTCCTATCCCAGCAACATGTTGCTTAAATCTGTAAATTTCTCCTTTGACAACTTGTGACATTTATTGCACTTCACTTCATTATAAGAATTTTTTTAACAAGCTTTCCATAATTTCACCTAATATCAGTAGAGCCTGATGGCTTCGGTGGAATATCTTCACTTGATGCACTTGGTTGCCTACTTGAACGTGGGCCACTAGCATTGATACTTGTATTGGATACCGAAGAAATGTAAATTGTAATGCGAAATGTTTTTATATCCAAATTCATTCACAACACAAAACAAAGAGATCAAACACATCAATAATAATATAAAAATAACTGAAATTAGTTGATTTTATTCATTCTACACATATTATAATTTTTATGCATTATATGCTTATTTTGTGCATTTTTATTCATTCTATTATTATTATTCCGCAATTGAAAATTTGTATTTGTTACAGGACTTTGGTAAGGAAAAATCAACTCAGTTTTGTCTTGTGCTACTTCCAAAAAAATCTCATTTGTAAAAAACTACATATGTAATGACATTGTCAAAGGTTGCATATGTAATTAACTTTGTCATGTGTGAAGCATAAACATGTGCAAATTTAATGACAAGCTCTCAGTATGCAATACTTCACTCTTCTAGTGACCACTAGTCAACAAAAATGATATATTGTGGTTTATAATAGTTCTTGAATTTAAAAAATGATATTTTATCTGATAACAGTTCTTGATTTTAAAAAAGGAATATTAAATTAAAGTATGGACATTCTCTAAAACAAATATTAAATTCGTAAATTTTTATTTTCAAAACAGGGACATTGTCTACAAATTAAAGCAAAAAATAACGCTTAAATTAATCTCATTTTCTGAATCTTTATAAATCAATCCACTGGTTAAATCATAATCTACCACTAACTTATCATTTCAGTAGGGATAAATTTACAAGTTATGATTTCATTAAATCAAAATTAATCAACAACTAACAATAAATTAATCAACAACTAAGAAAGCAGCCACACAACAACTAACAAAGCAAAAACTACAGAAAATACCACATTTTTGCACAAAATTAACACAAAAAAGAAAAAAGAAGATGAGAGGTCAACCTTCACAATTCCTCTTGTATTATCTTCTGCCTTCTGCTTGTCAAATAATCTCGTGGCTGGGAGCAACCGAGCAACCTTGATAAGAGATCGAAATCAAATGTCAGAGAGAGAGAGATAAAAAAAACATAATCAGATACCATTTTTATCAAATGTCAAAGAGAGAGAGAGAGTGATAGAATCCCATTTCAGATATATAATGAATCCATTTCAGATAGAGAGAGCTGACCGGGGGGGATTCGTCGCAGAGGGGGAAGTCTGCAAGGATTTCGCTGCAGGGTAGTTCGCTGCAGAGGAGAGGTACAGCAGGGGGACATCGTCGCAGGGGGAGGGGGAGGATGCAAGGGGAGAAGGGGAGAGATTCACGAGCTGGGAGGCCGGAGGAGTGTTCGCCGCGCAAGAAGGGTCACCGCAGGGGAGATCTCGCCGCTGGAGGGAAAGACCGCGGGGGGAGATCTCGCCGCTGGAGGGAGATCGCCGAGGGGGGATGTCGCCGAGAGAAATTCACGAGCTCGGGAAGATTTAGGGCTCGAGCCCTAGCCCTAATTTCCACAATGATATTTAAAACCCCCAAAGTATTGGGTTGGGTTCGGGTTCAGAAATTTTAACGAATCCACAATTCGAATCCATTCAATAAACATGTCACTTGAATTTTTAATCAAACATTTTTTGTCAAGCGATTAACGATTAATCGATGAGTAATCGATTTAAAAGCTCGAACGATTAAATCAACTGATTTCTTTGAAATGCATTCGGATTTAGGCCGAAAACGTTTAAACAACCACTAAGCGGCCGTTTAAAATTTTTAGAATACTGGCACTAATTGATAGGGACAGAAGCCACAAGCAGAGTAAAAAGAGAACAAAAAAGGTAGATGGCCTCACACCACACGTGAATTGATGATGGTTTCACACTGTTGCGATATAGCCTTGTTTTCAAGGAGAATGGTCAAAGAAGATCCAATCGAATTGAGAAGAATGAACTTAGAAAAAAGCAAACCTAAAAAAAAAGTATGCCGGTCTGTCGACCACACACAATAGGCGGTCGATCGACTGCAATCAACAAGGAGATCAGTTCAAATTTTTGATAGGCCTTTTGGCCTATCGACAGGGTGCTATCGACAGCCATCTAGCATACAGTCAGTCAGTAGTCAAAAATAGGATTCTGTTTTCTTTTTTTGGGCGCTTCATTTTCCTTATCTCATGGAGTTCGAATAAGAATCAGTTCCTATTCAATGAAAATTTCTTTCTAAAGTTTAAAGGGTCTAGAAATTCTTTTAGATCAAGAAAATCAACTCCTACATGGATTGATCAGGTTCTTCAAGCATCCGACGACTAAGATCATCTTATAGTTCGAAGAGGGTTTGTATTATAAAATTCTATAAATAAAGGTTGTAACCTAGTCTGTAAAAACAAAAGGAGAAAAGGAAGCCAATGCAAAAGAGGAGTAGGTGACGGTACAGAGTGAATGAATACTCTTGTAATCTAGAGGGATTCAAGGAGAAAGTGAATACTTTTGTGTGAATTAAGGGGAAGGTTAGATCTCTTGTATCATTTATTAATAAAAATCTCTCAAGTTCTCTGTCTGTGGACGTAGGCCAAGTTTGGGCCGAACCACATTAAATTCTCGTGTTCTTTTCTACTCTTTGTCTTGGTATTGCTAGTTTGCTCTACAATAATTTTCTTTTGCAAGTATTACATATTGTCACAGTTCTCCAACATTGATCACGATCTTGAGCGTGCAAAACAGTTGTGTCATAACTTGATTGTTGTGTGGTCTCAACATTGGTATCAGAGCTGTTGTATCACAATTTGATACCGGATCTTAAGGTTGATGATAAGGTGATATGTCTAATATTGAAATTTTTGTAAGCAAGTTCGAGGTCGAGAAATTCAAAGTAAGGAAACTTTAGCTTATGGCAAAATAGGGTGAAGGCATTGTCGATGCAACATGGTCTTCACAAGATCTTGCAGGGAAAGTCAACAAAACCTGCATGTACATCAGATGAGGATTGGGAGGAGATGAATCTGAAAGTGCAAGCACTAATCAATTATGTCTCGCAGACGAGGTCATGTACAACGTGATGGATGAAAAAATGGCTACGAGTTTGTGGTTGAGGTTAGAAATGTTGTATATGACAAAGAGTCTCTCTAATAAGCTGTACTTGAAGAACAACTATATGAGTTGCATATGAAGTAAGGAACAACGATGTTGGAGCATCTGAACTTTTTCAACAAGATCATTAGTGAGTTACTTACTGTTGATGTAAAGATCGACAAGGAGGATAAGGCATTACTACTTCTCAGTTCGCTTCCGGAGTCATATGATCATATTGTAACCACTGTGCTCTACGTAAGGAAACTCTCATCTTGGAGGACGTCACGCCAACTCTATTATCAAATGAGATCAGAAAAATGCCAAATCAAGATGAGCATGAAGGTTCAGATTTTGGTGGTCATGGGAAGGAAAAAGAGAAGGAAAGAAAAGTCCGGGTGCGTCGAAGGCATATCACTTTGTCAAAAATGAAAGTCACTGGAAGAAGGACTGCAAGCATCGACAAGAGTGGTTGAAGAAGAAGGGACAAGCTGCGGAGGCAGACATAACAATAAGCGGTATTGACACCAAAATATTAATGGTTTCCTACGTTGAAGACAACACTCTTAAGTTAAAGTAAAGGCTGATATTAGATTCTGATAGTTCGTTTCATGTATGTTTTCAGAAGAATATGTTCAATTTCTTGGTTGCAAAGGAGGAAGGGATTATCAAAATGGCGGATGACTCCGCTTGTAAGGTTATCGATACTGTTATAGGAAGAGATGGGACGGTGCGTGCTCTGGAGGTGATCCAGTATGTTCCGGAGGCACGTTACAATCTAATATATATAAGGGTGCTCGACTCAGAGGAATGCCTGATTCAAGTGCAACAAGGAGTCGTTACGGTTAGCCAAGGAGATGAGGCAATCCTGAAAGGAGAGAAGTGTGAAATGATATACAAGTTGAAGGAAGAAAACTCAGTTCAAGATGAAGTTTCAATGATAAACTTGGAAGAGAGTCATCGCGAGGTAAAACTTCAATGAAGATTGCGACGAGACGTGAACCGGGTCAAACTGTTGTAGAAAAGAGAAAGGGCGCATTCAGACAAAGCTTGAGATGGCCCAAGGCATGACGGTGAATCAACCAAAGGCTTCAGGGAGAGGAGTAAGAATAAAGGCTTCACAGTACGGTTACAATTAATGAAACGTTCTAGGTACAATTTCAAAATTTCCAATGTGTTTATCTAAAAGCTTGAAAAGCAAGTCAAGATGGAGATTGTTTGGATATTGCCTTGTTTTTAAGAAGAGATGATGGTTAAAGAAGATCCAATTGAATTGAAAAAGAAAGAACTCAGAAAAGAAGCAAATTCAAAAAAATTTGTAGCGGTCTGTTGAACGCACACAATGGGCGATCGACATGCCTATCGATCGCAATCAACAGAGAAGATCAGTTCAGATTTTCAACATGCCTTCAGGCCTGTTGACAGTCAGTAGCCAGAAACAGGATTTTGTTTCCTTTTCGGGCGCGTTCAGGCTCTTTTTCAGGTGGTGTTCAAATAGAAATCAATTCCTATTCAATGAAATTTGTTTCTAAAGTTTAAAAGGTTTAGAATTTTTCTATATCAAAGAAATTAACTCTTATAAGGATTGATTAAGTTTTTCAAGCATCTGACGATCAAGGTCATCTCATAGTTCGAATAGAGTTTATATTGTAAACTCTATAAATAAAGATTGTAATCTAGTCCGTAAAAACACAAGGAGAAAAGAAAAGTCAATACAAAGAGATGAGTCGTACAAAGAGAGAAGGAATACTCTTGTAATCTAGAGGGATTCAAGGTAAAAGGTGAATACTTTTGTGGGAATCAAGGCGAAGGTTATATCTCTTGTACCAAGTTTATTAACAAATCTCTCTCTAAGTTCTCTCTGTGAACGTAGGCCCAGTTTGAGCCGAACTGTTAAATCCTCGTGTTCCTTTTTTACTCTTTTGTCTTGATATTTCTAGTTTCCTCTACAATAGTTTCTTTTGCAAGTACCACATATTGTCACGGTATCACAACGTCGATCACGAGTTTTGGGCGTGCACAACAGTTGGTATCATAACCCGATTGTTAGTGTGGTCTTAACAATTGGTATTAGAGCTGTCGTGTCATAACACACAACCAAGAACATGACGTCACACCGTGACAATATCAATCATAAACTCATTCATTTATAATCTTATAATTTCATAATCTCATAGTCTCATAATCTAGTTACATAAAAAAATTATCTCTGTTTATAACAAACCTCAACTTAAGATCAAAGAAAAGCTAACTTAAAACCTATGAAACTGAAGAGATTTGTTTCCTAAATAATTCATCCTAAATGTAAATCTAAAAGATTTCTAAACATCTTTCCTAAGAATCTATAAAAAATACTAATAAAATCTTTAAAACATTTGATTTAACTTAAGGTCTAAGACACATCTAACAAAAAAGGAAATGCCTTTATTTATAGGCTACAAAAGTTTTAAAATGTAATAAAATTTTAAAAGAATAAAAAACTTAAAATATATTTTTCTCTTGCAGTAACTGTAGTTGCTACAAGACTCATTTTTTTATTACTTTTTTTTTTTTACTTTGATGCCCACACACATCCCATTTCCAAAGTTCTACATCACTAATACTAACACCCTAGATTCTTGAGGGCACTGGCAAATCCTCATAGGATTCATGTCGTTGTATTGATGACGACGACGACAACAACAACAACAACAAAAACAATTTTTACCCCTAAGTTTTGGTTGGCTACATGTAGCATTTTCTTTTATTCAGCTTTGTTAAGGGCCATCTCCTTAGTTAAATTAAATGTTTCCTATATCCTTCTTAATTGCCTCCATTCAATGTCGTTTAGGGCTTCATTCAGTCTTTATTGCTCCAATAATTATGATCTTATTACTTAACCTCATTGGCATGCCTTATTGCACATACTCAAAAGAATCTCAATTAGTCTTCCCTGTTTTATCTTTAGAAGCGACCTTTAACTTCTTATGAGTACTTCATTCTTATCATTTCTTAATGAATTACTAATGAATTACTAATCCATGGCAAAATTCTCATTTTTACTAATTTTTTGGATGTTGTTTCTTAGCTGGCCAATATGTTGAACCATGAAGTATTGTGGGTCTTACACGTCTTATTTGAATCTCGTCTTCCTATATCACACCATTGTTGGGTTGAAGATGTTAGTTTAAACATACTTGAATTGTTTGGGTCATCATTGATTATATTTGTGAATCAGAATTTTTTTATGTTTTTTCAGATACTAAATTGAATTTCTCAAATAATTATTGATTTGTGAGTGTTTGTTAACTGTAATGTTTAATTTGCTAAGTTTGTTTTAGTTAATATACATCACATGTGTAACTTGATATAGTTAGAGATTGTTTGATATGTTTCTTGCATGCTTCTTGCCGTGTGATTCTTCTGTTTCGTCATTCTTGATTTGGCTTGCTTGAGAGCAAAATGTTGGTATATTCCAGAATATGTCAAAAGGTGCAGTTCATGTTAAATATAAGACTTTTAGGAATTCCTTGTGGTTGTGTAGTAGCTAGGTCATTGTCACGCCATTTGTCACCTTATGTACTGACTGATAAATTCTAGAATCTTTTAATAATTTATACAGAGAAATCAAAATGTTAAAGTATTCCTGCTTTCTAATTGCCACTGGGCTTAGATTTTTGTTGTGCCTTTTCTCCTGGAACAATTCGATAGAACTTACTTGAAATAACTGTGTTATGATTTGTGAACCAGGCAAGGAAGTTGCAGGAGAAGGGATGGCAACCGAGATGGTTCAGAAAAGATAGAGAGGATGACACTTACCGGTATGTAGGAGGGTACTGGAAGGCAAGAGGAGGAGGAAAATGGGACGGAATTCCTGACATATTTGGTCAGACCGAACCTTCTTCAACTGTTGAGTTGTAAAATCTCCATTTCGCTGCAGCTACGCCCATCAGTTCCTGATTGATCGATTACCGCTGAAGCATGAGCTTCTGCCTGCAGGAGTGTGAACAACTTTTTATGAAGCAGTTACCCATCGAGTTGGAGGTCGAGGTGGGGGAGGTAAATGTAATGGCTGTTTGGGGGGTTGAATGAAAGTAATTGATGGTTGTAATGTTATTATACCTCACCTGCTCAAATATTGATTCAGTTTTAGATAGATGGGACATTGATCTATCTTGTAACTGCTCAGAAAATTTTACCAACCCTGGGCCAACTTTGTAGCTGGTCTGCATGTGCAGTTTCTTACTAATGTTCTTCAAGCATCAATCATGAACTTGATTCACTTGTCCATTCTGCATTGGGTTGAAATTTTTTTTCATGAACTCTTCAGCAATTGCGTGTGATAGCAACATCACTCCCCACCAGCTCTTTAGTTGCCCTTTACTTGCTGATCCTAGTATCAAAGAAGAGATGTGAGAGCTTGTTCGCTTGTCTGTGATGAAATAAGCTTATTAGGCGCGATATGATCCAGATTTCGTAGCAGTACTCGAAACTCGTCTGGTGTTTCAGGTGAATTGTTCCTAACCTGTGTAGAATGACCCATGTTGCATCGAATGAGGTTGCAGTTTCTCTCTAACAAAAACCTCAATATCGTAGATTAATAATGACTTCATATTCATCAAACTGAATGTAACTAGTTGAAGAGTCGAATCATGTTGAATGCATAGGTTCCTTCGGTGAAGGAGGTAAATCGAAGGTCTTCTACTTCTTACTATATGAGTAATGCTAACCAGACTAGCGATATATGAATCAATAACGGGAGGGGAATTGAAAAGCGACATGCTAGAACAAAAATCTGAGAATGTACCTCATTGAAGAGTGGCACACTAGGATGTAAATCTGAGAACGTATTAACTCATTGAAGAATGACATGTTGTTGAATATGTAAGAGTCCATTGATGAGGCACGCTTTCTGAATGAGTAATGCTAATAAGACTAGTGATTTGTGGATCATTAATCTCCCAATGGTGAGAAGGAAATTGATGAATGCTATGCTGTTGAATACATGTGGTTTATATAATGAATAAAATCTTTACATGTATGTCTTACAACTTTCAAATCTACAAAAGTATTTTCTGACTCTCTACTGATTCTGTTACTTCTAATTGAATAAAATCTTAAATAAGCAAAAAATTCAGTTCAGGGGCGAATGATGGTCATGTGCTACTTCACTGCCAATCATGATAGACAACTCAATGATAAATTATTTTTGGTCCGGAGAGCTGAGGAAACCTTCTTAAACAAATGATCATCACAATCTCTTAAACTTATCGCTACATGTTACAATTTGATGGCAACCCAATTATTAGGTCTAAATGGCCTTCATATATATATATATATATATATATATATATATATATATTATATATAATATATATAGTGTGTGTGTGTGTGTGTGTGCGCGCTGCGCGCGCACGCGCGAGGAGAGAGAGAGAGAGAGAGAGAGAGAGAGAGAGATGTACCTCAGTCGCCAGCTGAGAGAGAATCTCTCAGCTGGCGCTTTAATATGGTCGCAGCTGACTGCGATATGGTCACAGTCCTAAAAAAAATCATATTTTCAGTGTAATTAGGGCTGCAACTATGGTAGCAGTCCTCAGAAAAAGACTGTGACCCTCAGAAAAAGATTGCAACTATGGTAGCAGTTTTTGGAAAAATACTGCGATTTGATAACAATCCTCACAAAAACTACGCCCATGGTAGCAGCGCCCAAAATTGTGGGTAAAATTCAGCCACATCGCACCAGCTGAGAGAGTCTCTCTCAGCTCGCGGCTAAGGTACAAATTCCTCTCTCTCTCTCTCACACACACACACACACATAGGGGTACTGTATCTCAGCCGACAGCTGAGAGAGTTCTCAGCCGGCGGGACGTGGCAACATAATAGCCACGAATTTGACATTAATTTTGGCGGAAAAAACTAAAAAATTCCCGCCCGAGTTAGTATAAGTCACTTCAAATCGCTTTGACGAAAATTCCCTCCCTCAAAACTTTTTACTGTATGTAAAACCTTTCCTTTCAAAAAAAATTATAGATCTAAATTTTCAGTTGATCAATTTGAAAAAAAATATTGCTATTGTTTTCCAAATTTGCTGATCATTTTCGTTCAAAAATTAGTTTTTTTAAAAATTATCTGCTAAAGATGGCGCCAAGAAATCATCCGCGGAAAAAGGTAATGGGGAAACCCAGAAATTTTTTTAGGGGGTTGTAAATTTTAATAGTTATATTTTTTTTTCAGATTTGATTCCATTTTTACTTTTTTTAGAAATATTCCTATTTTACTTAACTTAAATTAAAAGTGTCTGATGAACTGTATTTTTACGAAAACTTTTACTTTTATTTTTTTACGAAATCTTTTTGATTTTTTTAAAATTTTCAAGATTTTTGGTTTTTAAAAAATAATTAAATATTTTTTTTAAAAACTTGCAACCATGGTCGCAAATAAGAGAGAAAGATTCGCAAACTTGCGATCATGAATCACTTTTAAATTTTTAAATTTTTAACACAGCGACCAAGGTCAAATTTTTTCATTCTCTTTTATGTCGACTTGGGTCGCAGTTATCTGAATTAGCATCTTAGCTTTATGCGACCTTGGTCGCAGACTTTAAAAATTATTTGTTTTAAAATTATTCACCTCCATATTTTTTAAGGTTTTTTTTACTAAAAGCTTGGTCGCAGTGTTACCGTTCGTTTTCTCCTTTTTGGGGTATGGTCACAGTCTGTTAACTAAGTTAGCCTGATTGAATATTGCGATCCTGGTCGCAGTATGATGATACAAAAGCCCCTTCATGGTAAATTATTTTGGCTAATTACAAAATTGCAGTGCGACCTTGGTTACAGTGTATTATATTCTACTAAATTAGATTAATTGGGCACTGATATATTATACTGCGACCCTGGTCGCTGTATGAAGAAACAAAGGATATCATTGGTAAATTATTTTGTTTATTAAAAATTGCGACTGAAGTCACAGTGTAATATATCAGTGCGATCTTGGTCGTAGTGTATTATAGTTTTTAAAGACTGTTGCGACCAAGGTCGCAGTCTTTTTTTTCTTTTAATTTTTATATAAAGGTACTGCGACCTGGTATTTTATATACTAATATTTTAATATTTTTGCATCTATAGGTAAGCAAGATTGAAGGTTCGTCCTATGAGATCGAGCCTAAAGCCTATGTGGGCGAATTTATAAGAAAATTCAAAAGCACATTCAGGCCGATTTTGTAGATGCGATGAAGGAGACCCCTGTTTGGCCCAATATTCATGGCTTTCTATATTGAGAGTTTGGTGCTGAAAAAAAAGTCTAAAATCAAATATTAGTGTGCTGAAAATTGTAGACCAATACCTTTATAATTGGGGCAAACAAATTGAGTTAACAGTAAAGGATGTTGCCCTTACTTTTGGTCTACCTATCAATGGGGCGGATTTATTATGAATAAGACCTGTACAATGAAGGACATGGGGGTTATAAAACATTATTTTCCTAATATAAAAAGATCATGAAAGTATCCATTGAGAAGCTTTGGATGATCTTCTAGTCAAGAAATAAAGGAGGACTGAAGTAGATGTGACAAAGGATGAACGTTTTGAGGAGCAAGTGATTTATAAATGAAATTATAAGAGACAGACAAGACTTGCAGCTCAAGACTTAATACTAATGAGCCACATTTGATTCTATGTTTGTGCTTAATTGCTCATTTGTACCCATTAGATGTACTAGTATACCCTAGTTTTGATGATTCTCGCATTTCAACCTATATTCCCTATTTATGGACATGTTTTTTTTCATGATAATGTGTTTAGCTTTATGTGTATGTTAATTTTATTAAAACTTTAGATATACAGTATACCCTTGAGTCACTTACTTTTCATGCAAATTCTATTAATGACTCGTTTATTTTTGGGATATTTATGTATACTCGTAGTTTTTAACAAACATATATATACCTTGAAGCCTATTTAGTTTTGATGATTTTCATATTTTTTTAAAGGGAATTTCATATTGAGCTTCATCGCCTAGTTCCATGATTTTATTGATTACATGACTCTTGCACTCACATCATGCTTGTTTACTTCCAATTTTTGTTTCATGAGCTTTATATGTGCTATTATAGACTTTAAGTGTCATCATCATGTGATTTACATGTTTCATGGAATATATTCATATTTTATTCCTTACTTGAAGGATTCACACTAGCTTTCAAACTATTCATTATGTTTCAATTGGTAGAGTTTTCAAACATGTTAAACTATTTTCAAATCTTATTTTGAAAACCCACCAACCACCAAACCTAGGGAAGATGGTTGGCGCGACCATGCTTGTATGCTCTAATTGAAATCTTTTTAACATGTGCAAGATTAGGGTGGATAGTTATGAGAAATACACATGAACTTCATGAAATTCTATTTCTGTATACTCATATATATTTTCTTGTATATGTATGCTTCAAATTTAAATAATATCAACTTCAAATGGTATTTATATTTTCATACATATATATATGTGTTTTGATTGTGCTTACTATAGCTGAAAATCACCTAGAGGGGGAGTGAATAGGTGATAAGCTAATTTAGGAACTAAATGCGGAATTACAAAACTAATTTGCAACCACACCTAGTGCAACCAACGAGTGTAGCCGAATTCCCCGTGAAGGCTCTGGACTAACTCCTCTTGATTCCTCTGAATAAGAGTTGAGGCGCTATATGAAGCTCTCGTGGTTAAGCACAAGTGAGGCCACAAGCAAACATAACCAAGCATATAGGTATAAGCAACATGATCAATGCAAGACACAACACACAGCATATAGATGATATGGCAATATGA